>JANEYF010001702.1:0-130000 GCA_029963845.1 Rhamnusium bicolor
TGGGCTGTAACATTATATTTTCAGTTTGATCGCCAGGAACCTGCCCGAACCCTGAGAGGAGAGGTAAAAATAATAAAGAGTCTCAAAATAAAAATAACAAACAACAACATTTTTATTAAAAACAAAATAAAACATCACATAACAAAATATATAAAAAAATATATATATATATATATATATATATATATATATATATATATATATATATATATATATATATATATATATATATAATGTATATACATAATCCTCTGTAGCCTTATTATTAAACTATGAATGTAAGAAAATAACTTATTCATAGCTCTATAGCTCTGTCTAATAATTAGAAGTTTAGATTGGAACTTTTAGTGAAATATGTATTAAATTTCGTAACCCAAAGCGATCCTATATAGGTCCTATAAATCCTTCTTTTTGTAAACCGCAAACGAAGCTTTGCGTTTCCCCAATTTTACCCTCACAACATTATAAATATTACGGAAAAGCGGTTTGTCTTTTTTGGTAAACAAAGTGGCTGTAATTATTAACACGGATTAATTATTCTTTTGTTTGTAGTACAGGGATAAGGTGGATAAAAGTTATATAAATTAAGACTCTAGGGGTACGAAAATAAGGCACATTCAGCTAAATAAATGTAATTAATCTACATCTGAATTAAACACAAATTTCATTATGTTATTTGAATATTGTTGGTTTGTGGGCCCTTGCATTTCATGAAATTATTTTAATAATACGAATATTACAGTATTATACAATTTTATACATGATGTGAAAAAACAAACTAACATACAACTGAAAGCAAATATACATATTACGAAACAGAAAATTAATAATAATTTCAGTGCACCGACTGTCGGTTATAAATACTTATTTGAATAATGTTTTACGCTGATATCACACATAGTAAAAGTATTTACATTTCTGCAAATTGTGCAGCAATAACCCAAGAAACATCAATAAATCGTTAAAACGACTCGGGGATAAAAATATTTGGAAATGGTCGATATCTTAAAGAAGCATTCCCCTGTATAGGCAAATGTCCGCAAAAGCCTTTATCTTTTCTGATCTCCGTGGGAGTTCTCTACCAGAATTCTTACAGTGTAGTGCGTAATCTCTAGAATACTTTACCGTTTACTAACAAAATGGACGGGTTATATCAAAGATGATACGTAAACAACTGATGATACAAAACTAAGGACGTGTTAAATATTAAAAAAATATATGAAAATATAAAGAATATCCTTACATCTCATATGCCCATCCCATCACAAGATTAGAGATTACGATAAACAGAAGGGACACTAATGATTTGACGGGAAATAATTTTGGGACCCTGAATTCATATTATTACATCCTGTCCTACCATTGAGGATATAATTATAAGATATACATTGTATATATATGCAAATGAAAAGCTAAAATATTACTAAACCCTTCTAGATGACGTAGCACTCTGGCCCATACAAATATACATTAAAATTATGTAATTTAATTATTCCTTGAAATTGCTCAAAATTAATTAAATTAATAATTAATATTAATAAATAATAACCTACTTGCAATGTGTGATTATGCAAATTCATGGAGAAAAACCAGAAAATTTCAGTCACATCGCGACACATTTCCGTTTTGTAGCTTTAATATTTCTATACCGAACGTACAGTTAAAATTTTCTGCTGAAGAGTTTTCAAGTTCATTAAAAATTTGAATGGTTATACTGTGATTACGAATACTAATTTGATATGGTTTAAATCTGATTAATTTTATCTTATTTTTTTATTGTAGAAAATTTTGATTTTTAGTTTCTTCTTAATATTTTTACATTTATATTTCTTTTAGATGGAAAACGAAATCACAAGCAATTCAATCATGTTCCGGTGGCTGTAAGAACCAGTATTTAGCTTACAATTTTAAATGATAAATTTAAATATTTACAAACTGAAACCGCATCACAGGTAGTTATTTCACGAATATCAGTGGTGGAAATAGCTTGTGTGTGAACATATCAATATTTCCATGTCTATAGAAATGCGAATGTAAGCTGCTGTTCGCCCGGCCATCGGGATCGCAGCAAGCTCACATGTCACACGTGTCTTCAATTGCGATCTATGTATGTGGGAGGTCTGTCTTACAGGTATGTCTGCTTGTTTATTTATTTGAACTGCGACATATTATAGGCGTTTTCAATTTATAACAGACCTTTTACGATCGTACAAAACCTACATTTAATTTGGTGCTTTATTATTTAGTTTTAGGTAAGTCGTATGGGTTTAATTAGAGAAAATTCATTTTAGGCTTTTTTCAGTAATCATGTACTAATTTTCCTAGGGTGCTGTATTAGACGGGTAATATCGTCCGCCATTTTGGGTACAGTTGGTTCGAAGTAAACAACGCGGTGTATATGTAAATACAGGCATTCGTGTCCGAAATATTCAATTTTGGGCAATTTTCAAGATATTTTATTTTTATCTACGAATGACTATTTCTTTTTTATAATTAATAGTTAATGTACAGACCAAAATTAACATTTAAAAGCATAACCTCAATTTTCAATGTAAACACAGAATTCAATCAATTTTTCATAATTGTCGTTGTCACTCAATAAAATATCTTAAAACTTAAAACAAAACTGAATATTTCGGACACGAGTTCCTGTATTTACATATACACCGTGTTGTTTACTTCAAATCAACTAGACCCAAAATGGTGGACGATATTACCCGTCTAATACAGCGCCCTAATTTTCCACATTTAAAATATGACAACGTAGCTTACTTGTAACATCACGACACCCACAATTAATATACAGATTTTTGTTTATTCGCTATTTCAATTAATTGCGCAAGTACATAAATGTGTTGTATTTTGTACGAAATTAGTAATATACATTACAAAAATACAAGAAAAGGATAATTAATTAATACCTAAAAAATGAGTGCTATTATATTTCACAATATTTATTCTCATTTTATTAGGTTTCCGAGAGTTATACGAGAGTTGCACGTAAGTCCATTACTGGAATAACTACCTGATCTGCGGTCTCTGCAATTATTATTATTGTACAATGAAAATCACAAACAGTTTCAGTTGAAAAATTTAATATAAGAGTATTAAAAATCATTAAAAATTAGTTGCAGTATAAAATACATAAATACCAGACTTTACTAAAATTATATTGTTGTGGGGTCTATTATTTATGAGCATTTAATCTATTTGTCTTTCATATCATAAATAAAGTAAAAAGAATTATTTTTTTTTTTTAATAGGTGGTTTTTATTAATCGATTTAAAATGGGCATATTGTTTAACTAAATGGTTTATACGATGCAAGTATTTGACTGATAAATAATTTAACAAGATCTTATATAAACATTTTAAAATTTGCCCTTCTTGTGTTATTGTATCCTCTTAAAGGGGTATCGTTCTAAATTTTTTGTCAAGATTCATTCATTCAACTTGGGGAAGTAAAACTAAATGAACACTTTTCCCCGTAAAAACCTTTCCTGTGAAGATATTTTCATCCACCCATATAAGATGATGAAGTAAATCATTAACTATGATTTTTCAAAAATAACTTTTTTAGTGATTAAAAATTTCAAAAAAAAAAACGTCACTAGAAAGACTATTTAATTAGCACACATTTTTGCTTCTCGTTAAATTTTTGCCTCAAACGAGCTGATTAAAAAAATTACTTTATCATATTACATATAATAATTGTTTCTGATATTTTTTATTCAAATTATAAATAATTTTATCTGCTAACGAGATGAAAAATAAGAGAAGCAGAAATTACTTAATAAAACCAATTTGTAATAATTGTTTTTTTTTTTGAGGTCTTATTGGTGAAATATGGTGTTTAAACTTTATTTCTATTAGTTCTTATTTTATTTTGTCATTCTGTTAACCTGTTAACATAATTTTGCAATCTGAATAAAATTGGGAGAGCATATTTTATACAAATGGGAAACAATCTTGTAACAGCTCTCTGTGCATGCTGCTTCATATTATATTTTTGTAAACGTTTGAGTTTACAAGAATCAAAAAGTTATAAAATAAATCAGTCTAGTGCGTTAATTATTTTATTTTTAAATTTTTAAGCCATTAGTAGGTTGCTTTATTTAATCCCTTTAAGGGAAGACGAGGTGTATGAGAAAACATCCACAGACAGTAAGCAGATCTTCTATGAGAAAAAATTTCACCTAATTTTACGTCTGCAAATTGAATCAAATCAAGTTAAATTAGAGTAAATTTCATTATAAATATCCGCTAAGAAATTTATTACTAATTGACAAATTATTTTGCACATAGTTACATAGTATATTTGCACAAAATTTTATAAGGTCTGTTTAAAAATAAATCTTAAAGAACTATATTTCATGCTGTCATGTTTTCATGTCTATATAATAATTCATTTGAAAAATATCTAATGTATTTCGTAGTTTACAACAAAAAACATTCTGCAGTTAAGAAATAGTCTGAGCCAGACTTCCGTAAAGATGACAGCCACGATCCATATTTCCGGAAAACGTTACGTAGTTTTCTTATAATAACGATTCAGTATGGAAGTCACGTTTAAATTGTTTCAATAATAGATAATAAGCAATCTAATAAATATGTCAATATAACTAATGACCTTATGAGAGTAATATATTATTATTAGCAGTATTAGATATCATTATTTTATCGGTTTCTTATTTAGTACCTAAAATATATTTATGTCTAATTATAAAAATCCCTCCCATTTTAAAAAATTTATAACTTTGCACTATGGAAAACTATTAAAATATTTTGTGTCCTCCATATTAAAACAAATAGAAAAACTTAACTAACAAATAATAAGTGACTTGTGAGTGAATAGTAGCAACTTAAAATTAGCTTAATTTCTCCCTTTCTATCTTTGTTATTATTTTAGGTACAGGCATAGAGTATTCTGAAAAATGAAAACATCGAATTTATGGTCAAAGGTTATTGTTTTAATTACGAATTTCTATCACATAACACTACATATGTACTCCCTTTAAAAATGTGGCCTCCGTGGGATCCTTGATGATGCAAGTGTGGAAGTAGTCTCAATCTCTTCGTTTGATCTTGAAGCAATATAATTTCGTTGGAGAAAAACAAAATGGCTGCCATAGCAAAAAATGTTTCCCCTTTTATCTATGTAACTGTTCGTTTTACCAAAAAATCTTTTATATGAAAAAAATTTCATCTAAATTCTACACAAATAAAGTCATTACATATTTTTCTATAGGACAACTTCAATCTACTCAAAAAGTTTACGATTAGTTTCCATATGACATTTCTTGAACATTTCATCTGAAAAGATTAGTGGTTGAAATTACTCCATAACTTACTTTATATTTGTCAAACTCACTACAAACCATACCTGGCTAAGAAATGTGGATCGAATGCTGTAGAAGCAATTGCATTATCAATTGTATCTGTGGTATTTGAGTCATGATTGGAGTTGAACTGCTGTAGTTAAACCAACCTAACTTCACATTGACTAAAGATGTAGAACTTACTTTCCGCGTATAGAGTGCGGAAAGACCAAAGAAGATATATAATAATTTCAACAAGTTGAAGGTTAGAGTTTGGTACATGTAAAGATGTTCAAATTAGTAGAAACCTATAGTTATGTTTCACTTTCGTAATTGACAAACTAATAAAATTATTGCTTTTCTTCTTAACGCCTACCTACATTTCAGTTACTACAGTAAACACATTGCCAATGACAACATATGACGTCAGTGCCCGCGAACGTATTAAATTAATGATCATACTTGTGAAAATTTTTAAATTGTTTGGTTTATTGTCTGTTAAATAGGTTGGTTAATCGCTTCATGTTCTGTTGCTAATAAGTATGGAGAATTTTTCCTGAATTTTATTTATGGCATTCTCTAAATTTTTCTTTTTTCCTTTGTGGATGAATAATTCTTCGTTATTTAACAAATATAGTTAGTTACCCAGCATGTTACTGGAAAAATAAACCTCTGCGCATGTGACTTTACGTCAAAAGATTAGAAGGTATTTTTTTAACAACAAATATGAGACACAAAAATAATAATATTATAATTCCTAACGTTTCGGAAAACGAATCTGTTTCCTTTTTCAAAGTTATTTATATTTTTTAGAATATGTCAAGCGTGAAACTTGATACATGAATTATTTGTTGATGTAATATACATTGCTCTGTAGATTTTGGTACAACGTGGTTACCGATGTTAAATGAAGGGCCCATTGTGGCCTACTTGCCTAGTAAAATAAGTAGCTACTACTACTAAATGAACCAAATTAATATTGTATAATTATTATTAAGTGTCAACAGTTCTATGTAAGTATCTTATGGATATAGATGGAGAAAACTTAGAACTCAGTGAGATGAAATGAAAAATATGCAGTCGTGAATAAGTATTTCTTGTCAATGTATGTTTAACTTACACCCATTTTAATTTTTCTTCAATTTTCTGTTTTAGTTTTTATATAATTATACTTTTCGATTCAATTATTGAACCCAGGAGTCAGCAGACGGTAACCTAGCTACTTTTTCCACTTCGAGGGCTAAGAATGATAATGTTCCAAGAAACATTTTTTCCAAAACAGCTTTTTGTAGAAATTTATAATTTAATGAACTTTATGCAATAAAAATTTCAGTAATGTTCCAAAAAACGGCGCCACAATAAATCGAATCACATGATTTGAAGCACCATTGAGTGGCTTTTTAGGTTGATAAGGTATTATCTATATTGCTATATTTTGTAATATCATCTCGTGCGAGTGGTTTAGTGGTGCTAAAAATAATGTTGTTTGAGAGTAAAGAACACTCTTGAGGATTTTGAATGTTCAGGTTCAGAGTATTTACCATATTAGGAAGACAAACAGATTAATTTAATCATATTAAAGTACCATAAACTAAAGCACGTCAGTTACAAGTTGTACAAGGAAGTCCTTATAATGTTTATTCTAAAATAGGCAACTACAGCTCAATATTTGAAAAAACTAGTATACTAAAAATTATGTCAACATCAACTATCATTATATTCGAGCCGCTGGTAGATTGCAGCTTTCTTCATAAAAGATTAAAGCCATAAATAATTTTATTGGCTTCAATGTTAACACAATCTTAGGCTACAATTATACAACAAAGTAGTAGTTGTCAATAAGTCGCTTATGATTATACATATGGACAACTGGTCTGCTGATAATTGAAAAGAATAAAATTATTTATGGCTTTGACTTTTTAAGGAGAAAGCCTCAATTTATAGAAAAATCGGTAAAAGTAAAAAATGGATTAGAATTATAAATACTCCTGCCAGTGCCCACAAAAGCGGTATCACTAAAATTGTTTTACAGATGCTAAAATAGAAGATTTAGAGTTTTAATTTAAATGGACGCCCACGGAATACCAAAATTATATGAAAGCTATAATTTCTGTTAACACTTTAAAAATAGTCTTTAGAAAATTTTAAAACCAAAATTTTTCACATGCAACTTTATGATTCTAAAGTTTGAGGGTCTTAAGTGAAAAATTCGTATTAAAATTTCTGGTCAACATTTACGCATTATACTTTCAAAACCTATAAATTAGATTGTCAAATAAATATATTATCAGACGAAAAATTTTACTTAATGCCATTACTACAGATAAAAAAAAATTGTAACCTGTCAAACTTTAAAGATACTCTCCTGAAAAAATTTTGTATTTGTCACTTGATGCCCTGTCATTCTCAGTTCTCGACTTAACGTTCTACCGAGCTAGGTAGAAGATCTTAAATACTTAAATAGTGGTGAGAGGCATGTGAAATTTCTCATATGGTCCAAATGCTACTATCCGATCGACATCATAGGTGCGAAGCAAGTACCGAGAGCGGCGACCTCTAGCCCAGGTAGATTAAACTACTGTTTTTAAATATGATTTGAACGAAACAACTACTCAGCGGGCAAATACAGTAGTTGTTTCGTTCAAATCATATTTAAAAACAGTAGTTTAGTCCACCTGGGCTAGATGTCGCCGCTTTCGGTACTTGCTTCGCAAGTCGGTATCCGCCACAGAGACATCTATGATGTCGGTCGGATAGTAGCATTTGGACTATATGAGAAGTTTCACATACGTCTCACCACTACTCAATTTACCTTAGTCAGTATATGACTAGCAGGTTGGCCACTATCATTTGTCTGTTCCATAACTTATGGCATACTGAGGAGAATTAATAAGTTCGAAACCGGTCTATGTCTGGTTACGAATTGACAAATGATATTGACTACCGATCTATCATGATTTGAAGGTATAATCCCATGCAGGTTGGGGTATTTGCCCGCTGAGTAGTTGTTTCGTTCAAATCATATTTAAAGACAGTAGATTAGTCCACCTGGGCTAGAGGTCGCCGCTCTAGGTACTTGCGTCGCAAGTCGCTATCCGCCACAGAGACATCTATGATGTTGGTCGTATAGTGGCATTTGGACCATATGAGAAGTTTCACATACCTCTCACCACTAAACTATTTACCTTAGTCAGTATATGACTAGCAGGTTGGCCACTATCATTTGTCTGTTCCATAACCTATGGCATACTGAGGAGAACTAATAAGTTCGAAACCGGTCTATGTCTGGTTAGGAATTGACAAATGATATTGGCTACCGATCTATCATGATTTGAAGGTATAATCCAATGCAGATCGGGGTATTTGCCCGCTGAGTAGTTGTTTCGTTCAAATCATATTTAAAAATAGAAGATCCTACTCTCATAATATTTTCTCGTATAAATGAAGTTAAAATCCGTTTGTCCCATTGACAAACACACTGTAAACTGTAAATGTGTAAACACACGTTTACAGTTTCGAAGAAGCTGAGAAGAATTGGACCCACCGAATCCATATGAACAATCCATGGCATATTAGATAATTTCAAATTTTCATAATTTAAATTCAATTTTATTTAAAAAAAAGTCTTAAGTTTTCTGAGAGGAAACCATTGAATCAAAAATACAAATTTTATGAAAATAATGTAGTTTTCTAACACGTTTTTAGATTTGCTAATTTTTGAGTTTTGGGAAAGTTTCTATCCTGACTTTTATGAGCCGCCTTTAATTTAAGGCCCTATTTCAAATAAAATCCTAACTTTTCCCTTTCCTCCTCCATGCACAAATCACCTCAAATTTTTCTATTCCTGACAACGGAGATGTTCGATTTACTTCGTTCCTCCGATATATTCAGTATTAAAATTCATTCAAAATTAAACATGACCTAAAAACCTTTCCAACTCGATGGAGTTGATCATCTATATTGAGACCTCGTGTAGTATTAAACGTAACATTAATTTATCATGAACTAGCAGCTCTGTGTTTAAAAATATATGCATTTCCAGCTTCGTGAAATATTTCTGTTAAACCAGTGCCATTGTTGCAAGCGTGACCTAAAGCTACTAGCATTGTTTCAGACGCGGTTTGAATATATTCGTGGTTAACCAGTTATCAAATCTAATTACATGCGAAATGCTGCTCTCGCAATAAATCTAGGTAACATAATACATCCAGAGGTACGGGTATTTTTAATTTGTTCTAAAGAGAATTTGAATAAAAGGTTAAATTAAATTGTTTGTGTGTATACAAGATGATTCTAAAAGATGGATCGTAAATCTAGGTTCGTGAATACGAAATTTCTAAAAAAAAATGTATGATGTGAAAAAACGAAATTTCTTGAACTTATCAAAATTCACAAGTGATACATTATAATATTGTCTAAACGTTATTTGTGGCATTCTCTAAATTTTTTTGTTTCTTTCTATATAACCAAGAATTATTCATGTGGTACTAATCTCCAAGAAAAAAAAATTGCAATATTGTATAATACATTGCACAACGGAGAAAGTCAGAACTTTATTATTTATTATTTTACTAGTTACTATTAAATAATTAGTAGTAAAATTATTACTATTACCCACAAACTCCTTAGTCCTAAATAATAAAAAAAATGTTTGAAGGATTCATAGTGATTTTATTATTTTGGGTAATTACTTATTTGATCATCCATCTTCTTACCACCTTTTCATTTTTTTTGCTTCGCAAACTAGGTCCATTCAGCCATGACAACACTTACAAAGTCTATTCATTTAAATTATAAAATTAAAGGTTTGTAAATGGACAGAAAGAACACGAGTATACCTTTGAAGTTTTAATAAAATATTTACTATACTACTCTATAATGTAAATTATGTACATACCTAATTAAGTTAAATTGGAATGTTATTACCGTTGACCGATTTGTACAACCGAAATACATAGGCATAGTCATATGACTCATATGTCTTATCTTTTAAGAGCTCATGTTTATGTTCATTCTTATATTATAATACATAGCGCAACATTGTCAGACTGAGAAAAATATCCAAATGTCTTTTATATTGGGCTCGGCCTCCCTACCCCTCCTAAATCTGCGAGTGCTCTAGTATATCACACACAGTAAAGATATAGATTAAGTTTTGAGGAATACTTTAACTATTATTTCTAATATAAAAACCCAAAAACTTACTATTGATATGTAGAAGAAAAATAAGAACAAGCTATGAAAAAAGTTAATTCCTTTTATGTTAAACTTTGATTTTTTTTATTATATTTCATTCTATTTCTGATAATAATTTTCAAACAATTCAACTAGACTTTTTGTCTTTATAATATTCAGAATATATGTATATATTTCTTAACGATTTATATAGTTTTAATAATAAATACCAGTAAAAAGTTTGTGTACAAAAAATGTAATACAGAAAAGATAAAGCAATATACCATTATCGCTATAAACGGAACTTGGGTTAATACATCCATGGAATTTGTACTTAACATGCAAGCATAATTTTCCATATTTTTTTTGGCGGAGTAATGGAATGTCTAAAATATAAGCTCTACATTCGACCACGTTTTAGAGCTTATGAACTATTCCGAAAATGAAATTTGTGAGTACGAAATCAAGTTGGGAATAGATCGAACCATTGAGCCTGAAACGGGTGCGGCAAAATTCGTTGCCAATCTGATTACTTCCAGTCATGAATCATTTAATCCCGATAAAGAGTTTGGCGTGCTGTTGACGAAATAGTAACACCACCAGACACGGGCACTATTTAATCTACAAATAAATAGTGGCAGGACACGAAGTAGGCACTTAGTGAAAGTGCTTTATTACTTTACGTGATGACAAGAAGAATGAGTCACAGAGGATAAAATTTCGTACATTCCATTTAACAAAATTTATGAGATGAATTCGACTTGAGAACGAGAGTATTTACATTATAAATGACATTTTCCTTCTGTAAAAACTTAATGAGATATAAAATTATCGGAAGATTTCAATATAAATATTACTAATTAATTTAAATATTCGAGTTTGTTTTTCAAATAAAAAAGTAAATAAAAATAAAGATTGAAATACAATTTCAAGATATAAAATCAAATTTCCAGTAGAATAACCTCAACAATGAATTGCTGTCACCCTATATCATTTCGGTCCAATTAACTTTTACTAAACGAACACGTAATGAACCCAATATATATTTCTTTTCTTTAAAGTGAGAATTAAATATCAAAAGAGACAATTTTCACGTACTCAATCTTTCCTTTCGCAACCCTGAAATACCTAACAATCAAGTATTTCCGCAATGTATGACAAGTAAAACAAGCAGATTATTCTGCGAAAAACCAATAGCTGGATATGAACCATCTGATTTAAACCAAAGTAATTTAAGAAACCTGCGCTGAACCATTTCTAAGCTATTTTTATGTACATCACAACCAGGACACCAAAAAAAGTGACGCATACTCGAGTTTCGATCTGACAAATGATTGGTATAGCATTTTCAACGTAAAAGTATCAGTAAAACCACGGCTAGAACGTATTATGAATCCAAGAGTTTTAAAAGCTACAGAGACAATGGCATCGATGTAATTAGTAAAGGATGATTCACTGTCAAATATAACTTCAAGGTCACGAAGAGATATTGGTCTCTGAAGTACGACACTGTCCAAATGGTAGTCAGAGATACGTGGTGATGCTTTTAAAGTAAATAACATTACGTAACATTTGTTAGCGTTCAGATCTAATTTATTTACTGTGTACGAGGTATTTATTTTATTCAGACATGTTTGAAGTTGGTGACAGTCATTTATATCTTTGACAATTGAGTAGACTTTTAAGTCATCAGCATATAACAGACAGGGCAAGGTTATTTCTTTTACTATATCATTAATAAATATATTAAAAAACAGGGGCCCTAAAATAGAACACTGAGGAACCTGAGATGTGGCAATAAATTCAATAGACTTAAATCCATTCAGAGCAACGTATTGAATCCTATTCATTAAATAAGATTTAAATAAATGTAGTAGAGAATCTGCAAGAAGAATTTTTTTAGCTTATTAAGTAATAACTCGTGATGAAGTCTATCAAACGCATTAGAAAAGTCTGTATATTTAACATCTGTATGATTAGGTTCATCTAGGGATTCAGAGATATATTGTGTTACACATAATAAATTTGTTGTGGTTGAACGACCTTTCATATATCCATGTTTATGAACAGAAATGTTCGTGTTTATGAAATAATGTATATTTACTGTCATGAAGTAGGATTTCTAAGACTTTACAAAAGTTACAAATTACGGAAGTAGGTGTGAACTTCTGCATATTTAACTTATTTCCCTTCTTTATAAATAGGACACACTTTGGAATATTTCCAATAGTCAAGAATTTGGCAGTCCTTTAGAATTAAATTAAAAATTACTGTCAACGGATACGCAAATATAATAGCACAGTATTTTAATAGGAATGCTGGTATGCCATCAGGACCTGTCGCCATTTTGGGGTTCATCCGTTTTAACGCCTGTAAGACCTCTACTTCATTAAATGACTTTATATTTATAGTCAAGTTATTGTTTGAATAGTTGCATTCGATGGAATTACTCCCAATATTCAAAGAGAAGTCAGTATAAGACTGACTAAAATAGTTGGGAAATACGTTTAATATGTTTATAGTACATAATCAAAATACATTTCTTTGGATACATTTGTTGAACCTTTTTTACTATTAATGAATGCCCAAAATTTGTTGGGATCGTTTTTAATATTATTTTCAGAAATTTGTAAGAAATTTCTATAAGCTATATTTATATCCCGCTTTTTTTCAAGTTTAATATTTTTAACATCATCATAAGTCGAAAGACCACCAGTAAATGATGTTATGGACATATAAACTTTTGGGTAAGCAGGATTCCAAAAACTGAGTCAAGTTTATCATAAAGTGTTGAGTATACGCTGTTGACATCATTATAAGAAGAAAGAAATGACCGGTCAATGTTGAGAAGACTATATATAATTTGGGGAAATCAGATTTTCGAAAATTATATACCTTGTTATAGTTATTTTGGAGACTATTATTTAAGTTTTCAGTGTTGTCTATCTCAACAGATGTGGTCGGAACTGGATGGTGGTTATCTTCATTGATCAGTGAATCAATACACTTTCACAATCAATTTTTGTTACACAAAATTAAATCAAGAATATCCCCGTTAATGTTATGTTTCAAGTTATACTGAAATAAATTGTTAGCATTAAAAACATTATTCAGTGCACTTATTTGACCATTAGATTGAGAATATTTTAAATACAACACGTATTTAGAAATATTAAAATCACGGAAGATAATTATATCGTTATCATTATTTTGCAGATATTGTAAAGTACCTAGTATCTCAAAAAAATATTCATAGTCGGCAACAGATATATTTGGCATCATATAAATGATAAATACATAGAGATATTGGTGTCAAACTGAAATTTTTACACCTAATATATTAATGGCGGGTATGTTGTTAAAACTAGCAGAATGAAGGTTTAGTACGGAAGAACTATGTTTCATACTTACTGCTATTAGTACACTTCCACCTCTTGAGCGATTAATTGCAGCAAAATCTCTATCACAGCGAAATATATTATATTCATTACAAAATAATTCCCTATCGAAAACAGAGGGATCGAGCCAGGTTTCAGTTAGAGCTATCACGGAGTACCCTCACTCCACAGTGCATTGATGAATTATAAAGTTCAGTTGTTTTAGTAACGTATATATATATATATATATATATATATATATATATATATATATATATATATATATATATATATATATATATATATATGTATATATATATATATATATATATTGGACTAATATTAGACCAATATCGTGGCTCAACGATATTGGGCCAATATTATTCCAACATTGTAGATATGTACGATGTACTTTTTCAATATCATCCCAATATAATATAAATCATTATTGACTTAGTCTAGCGATTTGGTAACATCTTGTATTGAGTCAATTTTTACACAACATTGGACTAATATTGGTACATTATTTTGTTTCCATGTTCTACGTGGACTCCCTAAGCAAAATCGGTATCTCCCAACATCTCTGCTATCTGATTGCCCAACAATTAAGATTCTTTCATAAGTGAGGTGCGGTACTTAGAAAGTTAAACCGAACGTAACCATTTATTCTAGGATTTTTGCATTAATTATTATTAACGTTTTTAATTGTCATTGAATATAAAATAAACGTAATGTAGATATGCCATAAATCAACAAATTTGCTAGTGCAGTAATTAAGTCTCCATTACCCGCGCTATGAGCCAATCTCTCACTTTTTCCATTGATGTCCTATGTTATTAAAATGACCGTACTTATAGCCTTGAGCATTTAGGAATGCCTCTTTTACTACTTTAGAGAGTAGAAGATGTAAATAATGTTATGTCTGTGTGGTGTTTATTTGTTTCATTGCAGTTTTTGCTTCGGCTTGCAGTTGAATGAGCGCGTTTCTCATATACCGGAAAAGTGTGCTTTTTATCTTAGAAGCAAAAACCGGAAAACAAAGACAACATGTTGCAAAACAAAGTACCGCTTACTAATTTGCAGAGAAAATTTGAGAACTAGGAAGAAGGAGGAAGACTGAACATTCTAAATAAATATTTGAATTTTAGTTTTAGTCTGAGTTGTTTAGGTTTGAAATGAGAATTTGTTTATTTTCAAAAATTTGTATTATACTTAGTCTTTCATAGCAATGATGATCCTTTATTACAAGTAAGTCTACTGAAATATCGAAATTACATACTTGATGAGCACCACGCTCAGGTGCGAGTAACGGTGTTACAAATCGAGGCGCGGTTAACGCAGGGTTAAAAAAGAATTTACCTATGCTTTTGACTCCAACATGTTTGTGTAAATAATAGAGAATTTTTATATAAAAGAAAGAAACATTGTCAAAAGTATGTACTAATATTCTTATAATATTTAATTTCAATATCATCTGTTGGATTTATTCTTATTTTTTAAATTATGAGCAGGTAGAAATATTTGCTATTTCTCAGAGCCGGGTGTTACATAAAAAGAATCATATTTTTTAAAGTCTTTATATAATTAAATAAATGTTGTGTACGCGTTTATTTATATACCTGTAATATATGCAACCAGGATCTTTGAGGGAAAATGGGTTTTTATCTGTACCTGTTTTCTTAGTAGTTGGCCTTGCCTTATACGACAGCGTAGAGTAGAGTTAGCGTCCTACTAATAATATTTTCACGGAACAGGTGTTTGGCATACAGAGTAGAAAATGTTGAAAAATCATTTTAACACTCGTCAGTGTGTATATATTCCCCCAGTGCTTAGTGTTTTGTTTTTTTTTGTAATATTAGTATATTATGAAACATAAAGTAGAAAAATTAACATATAGTGTTGATTTAATGCCAGCCCAAGAAACCTCTTTTTCCATTTATAGTAGTGTGCAACCACAATTTGTACAGTTTATTTCAAACTTAATTGCAACATAAATAACGTCGGCTTCTTAAATCACCGTCAAAGAAAAAACGGCACCATCTATGAATGGTTAATAGCAAATACCCAGCTTTGCATCTGATCGAAGCAAACAAATACTGAGCTTTGCATCTGAATTCGATTATAAGACTTTATCATACAAAATATCAACTTATTGACTAAATTGTCTTGTAAATGATATATCTGAATAACATAAAACCCTAGATGCAAAACTGAGTTTTGCATCTAGGGTACATATGCAGACCAAATTGCTAAAATTTAACGGCCACGAATGCAGAATGAATATTAGTTATTGTTTGGTGTTGTTTATTCAATTTAAATCTAATGCCGCCTCTGGCACATATTTAGAATTGTATAGAAATCCCTAGAGTAAGACGTACATATGTTTGTAGTATCGAAATTTCTAGAAAATGCCAAATACTCAGTTTTCATCTTTATAAGGGTTTAAGGGCGCACACAGAGTGAGAGTCAAAAGTTATACCCCAAGCAAGATGGACACCGTTTCGCATATCTTGTACCTAGTTCTTGTACTGCCAGTTTTGTTAAGTTTTTAGTTTTCAATAAACGCGTAAAATACAGTCCACTCTTTTTAATTACTCCACACAGGAGAAAATACAGAGACACACTCAATATATGGTCCATCGAACGGGACATAGTGCAAGTGCAAATGCAAGTGCAAGTGTTTTTAAATCATATAGATAAAGGTGTGTCCCTTTATTGTTAAACCATTGTGTTATAGGTATTGTGTTTTCGGTAGTATTAAAAGTAATTCACACAAAAGTAAACGTTGTACAGCACAGTAATATGAATTTACGAAAGGACATTTATTAAGTAATAAAAGGTGATACGTGATTTCAAGAAATATATTTACTAAAGCTCCTAACGCGTACCCTCACACAATCGCATTACCTGTAGCACGTGCGTATCACAAACAACAAGTGGTTTCATCGCAACACAGTGAATCGAATGGATTTCCAACGCGCAAGTAGATACCTAGGGAACTTTTTCAACGAGTTATCAGCACAGTTTAACCTGTGTTATCACTAGTATAGAAGCCCAGCAAGGTGAACGGAAAATTACCACACGACGCCACACGTGTCAATCCACAACGTTGAAAGGTGGCAGCCGTGCAGTTTACCCGGCACAGGGACAGATTAAGTTATTTTTGGCTACACAAAGGTTAGTGAATCTCTTTTCCTTCCTTCTATTTATTCTCACGAGCGTGATCAACAACATGATGGATGTGGATCATTTAAATTACAAACGAGGACCAGTTAGGGCCAAGGTAACAAGATTTGTTAATTATTTGGCTAAATTTAATGAACAAAGCAGTTACATCGAATTAAAAAACGGAAGAGTTTAAATTTCAATGTTGCCTTGAGAAATCTCAGGAAATACAAACTTCAATTGAATCAGTCGCTATAACCATCGATGAAGATGATAGGGAAAGTTTCTATGACACACTTTCATGGGCTGCTACTTTAGAAAAATATACAAACCGTTCTGAAGAAAGTCACAACTCCAGTCATTCAGTTGTTAGTGATGTTAACATACAAATAAAACTTCCACCAATAAATATTCCAAGATTTGATGGTTAATTTGATCAATGAAACAATTTATATGATCTATTTCAGTCGCTCATAGATTTAAATTCATCACTCAACGCAGTACATAAATTTCATTATTTAAAATCGGCACTAGACTGGGATGCTTTGCAAATTGTTCAATCTCTGGAAACAACAGAAAGTAATTATCGCATGGCAATAGATTTACTAAAAGATCGTTTCCAGAACAGAAAGTTAATTACTTTAGATCACATTAAAGCTTATTTGAAATGCCACCCATTCAAAGAGAAAACCTCACATATTTTGTTCTAAAGTTAAAGTAGGGTGCTAAATGAACTATTATTACTTTATTTATTATCATCTAAATTGGATAGAACCACACTGAGAGAAAGGAAGTCACAGTCTTCCAAAAAACAGGAGTTATCGACATATAAAGAGTTTTCCGAGCTTCTGCAGCAAAGATGTAACTTGTTAGACCCTTTACAAAGAAATTTGAACCAGACATCTCAGTCACAACATTGATTGCCAAAGACTTAACTCACACCATTTATTAAGTACGAGAAACCACATAAATCGTCTCAACAATTTTCACATATTATCTCAAGACACGCATGCAGTAATAAAATTCACTGCCCGTTTTGCGGGAAATCACACAAGTTACATGCGACAAAGTCTCGGTATGCCTACACAGGGCCGTATTGATAAGATAACATAATTAAGACTTTGTCGTAATTGTCTCGCGTCTAATCACATGGCGGGACACTGTCAATTGGGGGGTTGCAAAAAATTTTCTAGAAAACACAATACATTATTATATTTAGATAGGATTGAATCAACCACACGTCACACATCTAGATAAACTCAACAAGCAGAGGAGTCAAGCAACTCTGCTGCTCAACCATCACAGGTAGGAATTGTTCAAGGTTCATATCACACACGTGTGACTTATTCGCACATTTTGCTAACCACTGTGATGGTTGATGTTTTCAATGTTTCAGATAAACGACTCACATGCGGCGTACTTTCAGATTCGGGTTCACGGTCCAATTTTATCACAACGGATATGTGCAATATATTAGGCCTTAAACCTAGTAGTGAAAATAATTCAATCATGGGTGTAAATAATGTTTTATCACACATTATACAATCGGTACCCATCACAATATGTTCACGGTTTAATGCATATAAAGCCTCATTGAAATTTTTAATAATACCCAAAATCATAGAAAATCTACCTCCCATTAATCTAAACATGTGCAATTTTATTATTCCATCAAATATAAATCTTGCAGAGCCTAATTTCACAAATCTAAAGAAAATTGAAATGCTTATTGATGCAGAAGTTTATTTTGACTTACTTTGCATAGGTCAACTTAAATTGCAGGAAAATGGCTGGGCAGTTTAAGTATTAAGGATATTTTAAGTAATCAAATAGAGAAATTTAGGGAACAAGAAGAAGTCACACAAAATTCGACAATGTCAAGGGAGGAAAATGAGTGTGACACTCATTTTCAAAACAGTTTTTCACGCGAAACAGATGGTAGGTTCTCTAAATTGCCATTTAAGAAAAATATAAACACGTTGGCAGATTAGAGAAATATGGCGCTAAAACGATTTCTTGGCCTTGAAAAAAGGTTCATCAAAGACTCAGTTAAAAATTCATTACACTGAGTTTATGAATGAATACTTACAATTAAATCACATGTCTCTAATAAATGATGATGACGACACAGGCTACTACATACCGCATCATGCGGTCTGTAAAAATGAAAGTTTGACGACCAAGTTGCGAGTTGTCTTCGACACCTCTGCCTGCACAACATCTAAGGTATCACTTAATGATACTCTAATTAAAGGGCCTGTCATTCAGAGGGACCTTTTGAAATCAAAATTTGTTTTCGGTTTCATAATATTGCAGTCACAGCAGACGTTGAAAAAATTTTCAGGCAGGTAAACGTCCATAAAAACTATGTCAAATATCAGAAGGTTCTGTGGGGCGCGAATCCACAAGAACTAATAAACACATACACTGAACACAGTGAGTTATGGTACAACCACGGCCCCATTTTTGGCTACAAGATGTTTGGAACAGTTAGCACATGAAAATGAAGAACAGTTTTCTCTCACTGCGGATGCAATACGTAATGATTTATATGTCGATGACCTCCTCACAGGAGCACATGATGAAAAAGAGGCCATAATTCTACACAAGGAAATCACGGATATATTAGGAAATGGGGGCTTCGAACTTAGAAAATGGCGAACAAATCGTCCAGGTTCTTTTATGTCATCACAGACAAATATAAACAATTACATGATTCCACAAGACAAACTAGAGACCTCAAAAAATTCTAGGTTTGATATGAAACTAAAATGATGACATTTTTAAATTCTATATCAACTCGGTTCCGGAGAGAAAACTCACGAAACGCACAGTTCTATCCAGCACTGCACAAATATTTGACCCTTTTGAGACTTCTGATACCAATTATCACCATGGCTAAGTTAGTGATGGAGAAGCTTTAGCAGCTCAAATTGGATTGGGACGAAGCGTTACTTGCAGCAGAATACGCACAATGGTTTGAACTACAAAGACAATTAATCACATTAAACAACTTAAATACAGCTAGAAAGATTACGAAATTCAATTACTTATGAGTAGTTTCGCTAAAATCAATCACAATACTACGACTTGAACTTTGTGCAGCGGTGCTATTGTCACAACTAATAGTCAAGTTAAAATCTTGCCCTAAGAAGCCCATTCAAGCTTATTATTTATGGACTGCCTCTACCATAGTTTTGTGCTGACTTGCTGCTACCCCATCGACATGGAAAACCTTTGTTTCAAATCGAGTCGCCGAAATTCAAAACAACACAAACACAAGTGATTGGCACCATGTAAGAACAGGCGATAATCCTGCAGATGTGGTTTCTAGAGGATTACTGCCCGAATAACTGCAAAAACATGATCTTTGGTGGCATGGGCCTTGTTGGCTCCAACAAGATACACAAACTTGGCCACTGGAATACGTAGCACTAGTTGATTTGGAAGCTGATAAAGAAAAATAGAAGGATACAAATGTTTGTTTTTTAACATATGCATCACACGACAGATTTCAAAAATTCTCGTCAATTACCAATTTAAGGCGAATCATCGCTTATTGCCTACGTTTTAAGAATAACTGTCTTAGAAGAAATACCTCACGATCTGTAAATTTGACAGCAAAGGAAGTAAATGAAGCTTTAAAATGTTTACTCAAAGCAACACAACAAGAATTCATAGCCTAAGCTCGATTATTAAGACAGCAGGGTACAGTCTCAAACCGAAGTAAACTTCTCATATTGTCCCCCTTTCTCGATGATCAGGGTTTAATCAGAGTTGGGGGTCGTATTCAGAGGGCCAATGTCCCATTCAGTCACAAACATTCTGTGTTGTGCTACCCTTTTCACATAAATTGACCGAGTTACTCATAGAAAATGAACGTCTATCTTTGTTACATGCTGGTCCACAGGCTGTACTCGCTTCATTACGCATGAGGTATTGGCCGCTGGCAGGAAGACGATCTGTTCGAAAGGTTATTCAAAAATGTGTAACCTGTTTTAAGAACAAACCCCCACAACCTACACCACTTATGGCAGATTTGCCAATGCACAAAGTGAATCAATATAGACCGTTCTTGAATGTAGGCATAAATTATGCGGGACCTGTCACAATCAAAGAAAGCCACAGGCGTGGCCGAGTGCGTACATACCAGTGCTACATAGCCGTATTCGTATGTTTCTGCATCAAAGCTGTTCACCTAGAAATTATTTCTAGTCTCACATCAGAAGCCTTTTTGTCAGTACTAAAACGATTTATTGCACGCAGAGGGAAATGCGCAGACATTTATTCCGATAATGCTATTAATTCTGAGAAGACTAATAAAATCTTAAAAGATTCATTTTTCACATCACAATCACACTGGGACCAAGTCCAACATTTTGCGGTCAAACAAAATATTATAAATTGGCATTTCAACCCCCCCGTTTGCACACATTTGGAGGTCTATGGGAGGCCTCGGTGAGGTCATTGAAACATTATATAAGGCATATCACAGAAAACTCCATATTCACATTATGAGGAGTACTACACACTTTTTGGTTCAATCTGAATCATGCTTGATTTCAAGACCCCTAACACCAATATCCCATGACCCATACGATTTATCTATCCTCACCCCTTCCCATTTCCTTATAGGAGATTCACTTCGCAAAACTCCAGAAGAAAACTACACTGTAAAACCAATAAGCAGCTTAACACGATGGAATCACATCCAGAAACTGTGCCAACATTTCTGGAAAAGATGGTCTCTGGACTATCTAAGTTTTCTCCAGAATCGACCAAAATGGAATTCATCCATTTCCAACGTTTAGCTAGAAAGTATGGTTTTGCTGAAGGAGGAGAATTTGCCCCCACTGCAATGGAAAATAGGAAGAATTGTCCAATTGTATCCTGGTGACGACAACATAGTGCGCGTCGTGCTCGTGAGAACGACCAGTGGTGTTCTAAAACGCGTAGTTAACAAATTATGTTTTTTGCCAATCGACATTGTTGCAGAAAATAGTGACTAAGCACACGATATATTGTTGACTATATACTACACGTACACAATGTTTTGTAATATTGTTGTCTAGATTTGTATTTATTTTATTTTATTGAAAGATATCCTTTCAAGGCGGACGGTATGTTTGGTTGTGCTTATTCAATCTAATGCTGCGTCTGGTACATGTTTAGAATTGTATAGAAATCCCTAAAAAAAACACATGTTTGTAGTATCGAAATTTCTAGAAAATGCCAAGTACCTGGTTTTTACTTTTATGAGTGTTTAAGGGCGACACAGAGAGAGAGTCGAAAGCTATCCCCAAGCAAGTCGAACACACCGCTTCGCATATCTTGTACTTAGTTCTTGTACTGTCAGTTTTGTTAAGTTTTTAGTGTTCAATAAACGCGTAAAATACAGTCCACTCTTTTTAATTACTCTACACAGGAGAAAATATAAAGACACACTCAACAGTTATGACCATGGCAGACTTGAGTCATTATGAATAGTACATTGTATCAAACGGTATGTATTTCATTATTCATTTTATACTTTTGCTTTTATTTGTCTACGTATGTCCTGCTGTTAACCATATGAGGTAGTAATAGCCACCGGTTCTGGACTCTGGTCTAGTTTCCTTTGTCTGATGATGAGCTGTTCTGTTATATAATGTTAGAAAATTTTACTAGAATTGATTCTTCCGCCTTTGAAATATATTAACTCACATACTTGCAACAGAAAACAACATCAAAGGCTACGACGACCAACTTATTCTAAAACTTCCCACAACGTTTTATTTAGCGAAATCATCAAAAAACTACCTGATTTGTCTTAATTTAACTCAACTCAAATAATATATTTATGTTATCCTACTGTATATGATATTACAAAACAACCAATTTACTCTATTATAATAAGGTGTAACATTTTGCATACTGTCATGCAACTTCTTATTATGAACAATTTTAACTAATAACGTTTTTTTGATATGTCTTTCAGAAAAGGCACTTACTTAATCTGAACATAGTTTGGTTTAAGAGGTGCTGCCGGCATCCCCTCCCTATTCACGAATTAAAGACAAGTCTATCAAAAATGAGTATTAGATGAAGCAATAACAGATAAAAAAATTTGAGCCGATAAGAAAAATATTTGGTCGTTTACACTTTTTGTTGTTAGCTGTGTGTATATATATTTTTAATTTTTAGTAATATCAAGTAAATTAATTATCGATTAACTCAAGAATTATATTTAAATTCAGCAACGCATAATGAATTGTTCTATAATTTAACGGTATAAATCGTCGCGCTAAAGTAAAATTATAAAGGAAATAAAATTGTTCCATGAAAGAAAAAGTAAAGGATAAGAAGACAAGAGAGATTATTATAGGTCTAGATTAAGAAATACCTTTTGAGGAAGAAAATTACTTTTTCAGCATCGTGAACATTTTGTTCAATGATTGTTATGTTTTATTTTCTTTTCCAAGTTCATCAAATACATTTCTTTATTCTTTTCAACAATCGTAACCAATTGTCATTTCACAACAATGTAATATATTTTACTTTTTATGTCTGCGCTGGAAAGGATAGTTTTAATAAAATCTTGCTTTTAAAGTATTAAAGCATTCTTGAAAATGATTTGATAAGTTAAAACTGATTTATTTATTTGAATTTTTATACCCTTGAACACATTAAAACAAAGAATTATGCAGAAAATCTATTATAATAATTATTATAACTTAGGGTACTAATAAAGTGCACTGGCTGTCATGAATAATTTAATTGTTGGAATTTATCATTATGCTATGCGATTTTTCAGAATCATTTATCGTCCAATATTTTACCGTTTCTTAACATATTTAATTTTTATTATTGTTATCACTGTCGTAATTTTCTATAAAACATCAAAACACCACATACTCTACTCTTAAAAGTACTCTTGAGTATAGTTGTTACGTTCTCCTTTTGTAATCAGATGTAAATAAATCATTTCATAATTAGTTTCTTAGTTTTAGGTTAATTTGTGTTATTTGATATTTAATCATAGTAAATAACTTTAATCAAGTGGGTAACTAAACTTTTATTAAATCATATATGATATCTTGTAGTTTAAATTTTATTTTTAATAAAGTCCGAGTATACTAATCCTCCATCAGTTAACGCTGAAATAGATAAATAAACATCATTAGTTAAAAACTCAAAAGAAATCTCGGTCAATATAACTTACCTTAATTTCTGTTTTATTGCTGCATTTTCTTCTGCAATGTTGTTCATATTTTGGTGGCGGTTATGTTAATAACGTTTTGCGCTACCCTCGTAGCACATCTAAAATGATTATTTGCCTAAACATGAACATAACTTTAACTTAATTTGTTTAATCTGTTTAATAATTAAAATAACTCATCTTTAATTAAATCATCCAAGTCCGTAACAGTGAAGTATTATTAAGTACTAAAGGCATTTTAACGACATATACCTACTTATTGTTGTTTGCCAATAGGCATTGTATGGTATTTTATTCTATTTGCCGGTCCGCAATACTGTCAATTGTTTAGTTGATAAAGACAAATACAAATCAGCTGTAAGATGTGAAATGCGTGACCTTCATCTTGATATGGAATTTATAAGTTATTATTTTAATAAAATCCATTTTCCTTGGAACAAATAAGGTTAATTTCTAAATTAACATTATGCTTATTTCTTATCAATTTATAACATCTATCATTTATTATTTTCCCATTTATCGAAATTTACTTTGGTTACTGGCATTTCCACTTCTTTGTAACTTACTTTATTGCGACTGAGCGTAAATCTTTCTTATTAAATTTAAAATGCCAGTCTTAAATAATTTTCATGGGTAACTATTTTTCTTGTTTATTTAATGTTCAGTGGTAATCTTAAATTTTCTTATTACTATTTTTGCTGTGTAGATATCTTGTTTCCCTCCGCACATATTTTTCCCGCCTGGGCTATAGTATCTTCTCGAGTGGGAAACATAACCAAAACTCCGATTGGAAGTTGATTAGAGAAAGTATTGGTTACGAGACTGTTGCTTTGTGAAGTATTTGAAAAATTAAAGTGCAGTTTTATGCACTCCAATTATTTGGGATTGATTCGTAGTTCACTATTAAAAGTTGTGATATTGTTTTGTGTGAAAATAATCACAATTTTCGACTTGTGTCGATTTCTGCAGCACATCTTAATTTTAAGTAGTTTTTTTGTTAAACCTCGTGTTCGCATTCAACCAAACAAGAGTCATCTTTCTATGTAAAGATATATGCTCTTTCAGATTTTCATTTCATTTTGCCCATAATTCCACAGGTAAAAAAATCTGCCTTGACTTAATAAAGCAATAGGTTATAACTATGAAAAATTTCAAAATTATTGAGAAATTTCAAAATAAAATTCTAACATTGAACAACCTGTATATCTTAAACCAGAAACATTTGGATAAGGTATGTTGGAGAGATTGGTATATTTTGTCTCTAGTATATCCAATTTCATCATTTCCCATCTTAATGGATCACCCTGTATAAAATTATCTCAAAAGCAACTTCCTACATTTTTCAATAAGGAAAGGTCAATTGACTCCATTTGCATTTTAGTCAGAGGCTTAGAAACGCGCCGTTCATTGTCGAATTCGCTAGATGCTAGAAGTCAATATGAGACTGAGTTACTTTAACTGTGTGGCCATATTATTGGATTCAAAGAAGATTAGTCGCCGAAGTGATACAGGACGCCATTCTAATTTTTGTGTTATTTTAGTTCTTTTTCGATTTTCTGTCAACTTAAAGTGGGTTCTCGTCAGTATTTATGCTCCATTTGTCTCTCCTCAATCTCCCAGTAAGGTTACTGTTTTATATGGAGTTTTGCCAGTACGTTAACACATGGTCACTGTTTGTTTCTCTGTTTCTCGCTCTTCTTAGTCCAAATTTTCATTATTTTGCTGGTTTATGCGAAGTACTGAGCAGTAATCTTCTCTCTTTTTTGTTTCTCTTTCCACTAGATGACCTGTTCACCATATTGCTGTCCTCACTGTCCCGATTTCGCTCCTTATGATGAAGGTGTTTTCCATTTTATTGCTTGCAATAATAATGCTTAACAGTTTATCCGCGGTATTTTTAGAATAATCATGAAATTATCATTTATTTATATTCTTGTTTTTGAACGTGTAGCAAAAGAAAAATTTATTTGTATTTGATAATATTTAACACCACCACAGAAATTAGAATACCCCCAAATTCAAAGCTTAAGCTGTCTAAGCGGGTTACACTTAGAAAAACGTAGATATACAACCTTTCTTAGTGACGCGATATTGCCAGTGCCGGTGCCGGCATTCGAACCCACAGCTACGATAGAAAGATTTATAGTCACTCTTACCATTGCACGTTTTAGCCAACTACACCACCGAGCCGATAAATATCTTAACACATTGCATCATTCCTTTCATATAAATGAATATTGTTAAACAATATTCTGTACGAAGCCAACGAAAATACTGTTATTAAAATTAATTACAGCTATCTAAATATGATTGATGTAATTTTAATAGTGTATGTTAATATTTAATATTTTTGTACACATTTTATAAATGATTTCTCATTTAAAATATTAAATTAAACTGTGAAAGTATAACAAAATTAATAATGGATAAAAGTTGCATTAATCGGAAATCATTAAACTTAAACTCCAAAACTCATAAAAGGCAGCGACAAGATATTTCATTTTCGTTTTAATATACTCCTAATTTTAGATATCGATTCAAATCATATCCTATACTTAAGTAAATGTACTATAATTAGTGTAGTAAAGTCTTAGTCAGATTAAATGGAAGTATTTTTTTTACGAAGAAAATAAACAATCATGCAAATAATAGAAATTAAATGCAAATTAGTTTCTTGTTAAACGTGTTCTGCAAAATACTCTTCCTGAGTGGTGCATTCCATTTATTCAATCAATTTCCAGGATTATTTGCTCTCTTTAGAAGGAAGCCCGTGAGCTTTTTTAGGACAATGATAGTGCAAGGTCTAATTAAAAAATTAATTTGCTTGTTATTATATTAATGGTAAATTTACTTTTGCATAAATTTTAACTTCATTTATTATAATAATTATGAGAAGTAACTGGAGCTATCTTCATATACTTGATTAGTTATTTTTTTGTATATTAATCTAGCTAAGTACGTTATTCTTAAAACAAAAAAAACGAAATACATAAATTAGACAACCCCTAAACCAAAACGGAAGCTGCATGGATAGGGGTTACACAGTGGAGTAAAACGCGGACATATATAACCAAACCCTTCGAATTTGTCAAAATCGAAACCGGGATTTGAACCCGGGAGTCGAAGGCAGTAAACTAGCTACGTTTGTCACTTAACGCTTTGCTACCGAGCTCGGTTAAGTAGACAGTATTTCTAAATAAATTGAAAAATAACTGAATGATCATGAAGTTATATTTTTGACAATAATTCGACACGATTTTAACATGAAATATGAAGAGCAAATTTATTATATTGATAATAATGATGACATGATTCGCACATTCAACATGCTTCTATTAGATATGTTTAATGTACATGCTCCTGTCAGAACTGTTGTAATTCGAAAAAAGAACCCTGGCTCACTGACAGGTTAACGATGTCACTTCGTGACAAGGGTCTCACCAAATTTAATAAAACCAGTGCACCTCATCATTGGACTTTTTATAAAGATTTACTCAATTTAACAAGCAGTGCCATCATACGCGAAAAAAGCCTACCTTGAATTTAGATTACGCAATAATAACAAAAGAGAAGAGAATTAAGAGATTTTGACATTATAACAAAAAAGCACATACATACCTGATCATTTAAATGATGTTAATAATCTTAATAACAATTTTATTAGGGCATCGAAAGGTGACGTAGACAATGCAACTAATAATTACTACTCATCAAATTCCCCGGCCTGATACTGGCGCTTTCAAATTCACTCCGACAAATGAAAATGAGGTATATAGTATACTATTGTCTATAATATCTAAAGCAGTTGGTGCCGAAAACATTGAAATTAACCTGTTGCTAAATAGTTGCCCTTATATACTCACTTACATAACACATTTTTAATTTTTGTATAGCCAATAATCTCTACCTTTACTATGGAAACATGCAAAAGTTATCCCCTCCCTAAGATCAGCTCACTGGAAAATTACACTCATCTCAGACCAATCAGTATTTTGTGTGCCATTTCAAAAACTTTTGAAAAAATAATTGTTCAAGATAAAGCGCCCTTAGAAAGTTTCAATATTTTATCTGAGAACCAGCCTGTATTTCGCTCCGCTCATAGCTGTGTCACAGCCGTCCTTAAGGTCACTGACGACATACATTCCGCATTAGGTGACAAAACAAATTAAGTAGACTTGTGTTAATCGATTATTCTAAAGCTTTGGACAAAATTAATCACGATCTGTTAGTATCTATTTTACATTACATTGGGTTTGAGCATGATTAATTAAATTTAATCAAGAGCTATCTTCTGAATCAATTTCAAGCTGTTATGTATAAGGATATCTTACCGAATTACGTCCCCGTGGAGAATGGTGTGCCTCAAGGGTCTATCCTTGGACCACCATTATTTATACTGTACACCCATAAATTATTTATCTCTTTACTCTTCTGCACCTCACACTTCTACGCTGATGACACTCAACTGTACTATTCCTTCAAAGAAAACACCATTGATCAATCCTGTACGATTGTCAATGATGATCTAAATTCCTTACTGTCATTGTCAAAGAAATTTTGCTTACCATCAATGCATCTAAATCGAAAGTGATATTAATTGGTAGACCTCTAGTACGTAATAGATGTTCTGAAAAAGTCAAGATAACCATCGACAATGAACTTATACCTATAACAGGCTGCTCCAAAAATCTTGACTTATTCCTAGATAATTCCCTTAGATACTCTAAACATGTCGTTATGATTCTGCGCAGAGCTTACAGTAACTTAAATTAATATATACTCAAAGATCTTTACTCAATAGAAAATTAAAAACACATTTATACAACGCCTTAGTACTTTCACATTTCAATTATGCTGAGGTTGTTTGTTAAAATCTGAATCCACCCGACTCCAACGTACACAAAATTCTTGTATGCGTCTGGTATATGGTCTTAACAAAAAGAGATCATATGAAGGGGCCAATGCAAGAAGTAGACATGTCCAATTTTAATAATTTTTCAGGAGAAGAAAAAAACGTTTCAACACTTTATTTAAAGAAAATTATAGTTTGTGACTTTTGATGTTTATTTAATGGTAGCTTATGAATATATTTTCTTGGTATATTCCTTTCAATGACTTTACGTATGTCCTTAAAAAAATTAAAAAAATTGGACATGTCCACTTTTTGCATAGTTTTTTGACAAATTTGAATTATATCATTTATTATGGGGTAATATTATATTATTTTACATTCATAAAAAATATTATTTTTACATTTATGAGATACATTATGTAAGTAGGTCCATCACAGACATCAATCATCATCCTCTTCAAATTCAGAGCATGATGTGATTGTTTCTGGGTGAAGAAACTCCAGGTGATAGGCTTTTATCTCTTCATAGAACCATTGATCTGCTACTGGTACATAATTTGTAGCCAATGCCATGACATGTTCGAACTTCTTTTGTTTAAGTTTTCTTCTTTCGACATATAAAGTTTTCGTATCATCCGGCATAGTGAGAACTATACTTCTTTTTTTTAGCTCAAATTCATCAAAAAACCGTAAGCAAACTGACTCACTGCATGAAATTTTAGGCAAATTTTCTCTGTCATATAGAAATATTCTATACTTCGAAATAGTGAATTTAGCATCTTTTTACACTAGGATTTTTTTTGAACATTGGCATAAAATGTTTAAAATTCAAAAAAAAATATTTTGGTTGACTGTAATTACCTCAAAATTTTTACCAGATTCTCTAATGATTTTGGCATACTCATTTGGAAGGTAAATTTTATCATATCTTCGTTTTCTATTTTCGATAGCACCAAAGCTTCTGTTGCAGGGTAAATAACTGTGCCCTGGTTCCGGGAAGCGATGATAGATTAGTTTGAATTTTCCTATTTCTACAAGAGTAAACAGATATTGAGTCAAAACAAAATTTTTGTTCTGTGAAGAACAGTTATCTGAAAACATGTAGAGGTCAGTAACTTCTGGTCTAATAATATTTTTGAAGAAATAATTCAGAAGGCTTATAACTTCGTTTTGTCCTTTTCCAGCAGGTCTCATCATACAGAAAAAAGTAACTTTTACCAGTGCTTGCTACGTGAATGCAAAAATTAAACACCCACATTTGAATCTTATAGAATACTTCCCCACTTGACGATACTGGTAATGGTAAATTCTGTTGATAATCAAATGTAATGACTTCCACGTGATATGTCTTTATTGTGTGGTTTATATTTATTGAATTATTTAGTTTTATATTTACAACTCGAAAAACACGTCCATAAGATTATAAACACATAAAACACTGATACTGTGCAAAAACGGGACATGTCCAGCGCATGTTCTGTTCTTGCATAGTATTGGAAGGTAGACAACTAACATTACACTTCTGTATAGTTTGTAATAGAAATTGAAGTTTCATTCTTGCATAGGACGATGCAGAATTTAATAGAGGACATGTCTATTCGAAAAAGCCAGTTTTGCTAAAAAATGGACATGTCCACTTCTTGCATTGACCCCTTCATATCTCTTAACCCTTGAAAGAAATAGGTTGGATAAATCTTGAACAGAGACGGCTAGTTCATGCTTGCACGCTATTTCATAAAATTATTACATCTAAAAAACCTTCTTATTTATATAATAAAATTCGATTTCGAACTGATGTGCATAATTTAAACATACGTCATAGGTCGCGGTTAACACCACCTCAGCACAAAATTTATTTTTTTGAAAGCTTTTTATATAACATAACCAGGCTATACAGGGTGTCCCAACCAAAAGTAGGCACCCTGATTAACTTTGGAGATAAACATTTTTTTGAAAAATTGGTGAAATATGTCGACCTTGTTTCCAAGGGGGACATATTTTAAGATAATACTTGTATACCTATCATCATCCCTCTACCATACACGGCCACCTCCTCAAAAAATTCAAACGGCAAAGGGGGTCAAGTGATACATCTTTTGAAAGATCTTTCAATTCTCCACATAACTGTGTATTTCTTAAAACTTTTATTGATTCGTTCCTGAGAAATAATTGTTTCATTATTTTAGGTTCGCGATATAAAAATAAAAGAAGCAGTTTAAATTATCGTATGTATTGTTCAAAATAACCACCACCAACTTCCATGCAGTAGTATAATCTGTCTTGAAATTCTGTACGAACATTTCTGAACACATCTGGAGTCAATAAGCGGCATTCTCGAACAATTCCTTCACGTAACTCTTCCAGAGATGCGGGTTTTGTTGCAAATACTTTCGATTTGAAATGTCCCCACAGAAAGAAATCCAAGGGAGTTAAATAGGGTGTCCTAGCGGGACACTCCACTTCCAATCCGTCGCTCAGGGAACCGATTATCCAAAAATTGACGGACTGCTATAGTAAAATGTGGGGGTGCCCCATCCTGTTGAAAAAACAGTTCGCCCTCTAGAAGATTATCGTCTTCTTCGAGGATTTGATTAATCATTGGGTCGATGTTATTTTCTAACAGATCGAGGTACCTTTTATTAGAATCTATTCAAACTAATGTCAAACAAACTACCTGTGGTAGCTACAATACAAACATGCGAACTTGGTAACTCATGTTAAACACACGGTACACTAATTTTCCGTAAATATACCAAAATATATACAACAATAACTCTTAAGTTATAGCAAGATATTTACAACAATAACCCTTAAGGTATACCAAAATATTTCATATATAAATGATTGTATAAAATTTGTATGGTATATTTGATTAACATAGATAAAAACGTGTTTTGCTTAAAATTTTGTGACAACAGAATTCTTACAGGTATAGCATGTTATGAGATTTTCATATAGTTCATGGAATCATATATTCATTAAAATTTATTAAAAAATTAAGCTAGGTAAATTTAGGCTTATGAACAAGCAACCAAAACAAATATTTTAAGCAAATTCAGCAATTTAAACAAATCAAGAAAATTAGGCTAATTCACTGATAATAAATTGGTTTTCATATTCTGAATACTACTAGAATCAATTGAAATAGCCTTGCATAATGCAATAATAAAGGGTAATAGTTTTTTTAATCGATACGATTAAAATTGGTTCATTATCTGATAAAAAAAGTTAAATTTGGTCCGCATAATGTCTTGAAAAAACACAGCTCAGTGATGATTAATTTCAGTCCTATCCATTAATTCACTGGTGAATTATGTAGTAACACAATTTACCAATAAAACCAGGGTGACATGCACTCATAAGTCATAAGTTAGGAAGTTCCCACAATTAAAAATATTCAATACTTGAAATAAACAATTGGTCTGGATGATTTTTTCGTCAAAAAAAAAAGGAAAAAAGGAAAACCCTGACCGTCGAAAAAAGTTTGTAAGATTTGTCTAACATAACCTGAGACCATATATCAAATTCAGAAGTCTACTTACAGATTTAATTCCCAGTTTTCATTCTTTGCATTTTAAATTTCAGAAATGGACACATTGGCGTCGGTACATTATAATGAAGAAATTTGGCTATAGAAAATGGAAATGAAAATGAGTAACAAACCAAGGGTAGGAAAGCCTTTATTCTTACCTGTATTTTGACAGGAATAATAACTTTGACGAAAAATATCACAATTTACAACATTTTTAAAGCATTAATTTAATTTAAGGTAACTACAGCGGTACTCTGGAATTACGACTGACTAACTAGAAAGATTTTATGCAACTAAGGTCTGAAGTGACCCTCGTTTAATCTTGCTTTCTCCGTCGTATCATTTCCGGAACTCAAGAAATAACTAACCAACATGCAATTAACTTCATCTATCTCAATTTTATGCATTAGTGAAACATATATTAGATGCTGCTTTGGAGTTAAACTTTGGTGCATTTCGTTGAAAAACCATTTATATTGAAAGCTCAGAAAGAAATTTTTCTGTCTTATTGTCCACTGACAAGTTGTCTTTTCTTAGTGTCAACCCCGATGACACCTGAACATTGCTATACTTGGTACTAATACACTTTTTGCAAAAAATTGTCTAAATACTAGATTATCTACTTTTAGTTGCTATTACGGTATGTTACGTCCAACTATCACTTTCACTAAATCTAAGTAAAAATTGTGTTGCCTGTCACTATTAGCAAAGCCTATGGTCTTCTAAAGAAACATGTTTATTAATATTTGTGTTACATGCCCAAGAAAGTATTTTGTCACAGGTACTGCAATATTGCAATATAATAACACCAAATGTAATTACAACCCCTTTATCTCTGAAGGTCTGGAATGGCTTTGTGCGGGAGAGAGTTACCATACAATTTCGCTGTTATTATATACGACTTGACGTTAAGAAACGTACTGACAAACTACACGTGATCTCTCTTCCCCTTTCCATTATTCTCTCACAGAGCGCAGGTATCTACGTAAATTCCCAGCATTGCCACAGTGTAAATCAATTATAAAAAGAATCTATTATGTTTTTATTTAATGTAGTACGTTTTTCGATAAAACTGTATTAACATTTTAAAATGAAATAAAATTCACTTTATCATGTTGTGTAAACTTTTGTTTTTCTGTTGTTTAGGAATGTTTCAGTAGTTGCTCACAGTCTAATATTATGTCTGCATAAAAGCCGTCACTGGAAACCAATACTTCTTTCCGGAGTTCTAATTCTCACTTGATTGTTTGCATTATTCACAGATCGCCGTCTGCATGGCAGATTTATATTGCGATATAGCCTCTTTTTCTATTTGTTCATCCACAAATAAATAGTAGAACGTAAAGGACTCTTTCTGATATTAAATTACACCATGAATCGTTTTTGCATGAAGGCAATTGATTTTGAAACAAGAAATTGTTCTACGCAAAACACACGTTGTCGTATAGTCCACTGCATTGCTTGACAACTGTAATAACAAGTAATAAAATTTAGAGAGCCACTTCTCTGATATAAGAAAAATCTATCGCAATAACTTACTTGGTTTTCTTTAATTCAAAATATAAAATGTATAGTCCTCTCTGCCGAACCCTGTACCTACTGTTAATTATGAAATTCACTCAAATGTAATAATTTTTTTCCATTGCAGGTATGTTAGAAGCTTTTCGTATGTGCTCGGTTAACCTAAGCAAAGGTAAGTAACTAATATAATTCCATCTTACAATTTTGAAATGTTATATGTAACCACCAGCACATATCCTTATACGAGAATTAGCATGTATCCCTCTTTTTAATTTGAATATATGAATTAATGACGTTCCATTTATGTTTCGGGTTCAATTCATTCATTTAAAATCCATAAAATAAATAATGCATTAACGATACGATACATTCTCGGAATTGCTTTTAAGCAGGGGCTACTTGAAAACAAAACAACAAAAAAATCACGGCGATACTGTTGCATTTATAATCACCTATAGTCACATATTTGAAACTGACATTAAAGCTTCTTTTTTACGTCAACATGAAAAGCAATCAAAATTAGGTAATAATAAAAACAGAAAAAATGATTATGTTTGTATTTTTTAAACCAACATCTGAAAATGTGAACGATGAGAAACATATTCTTTATCATAATTTCAATAAACACAATTTTCATTTCACAATTATGCATTATGGGACACGATAATTCTGAAATGGAGAAAATACTACTGTATATGCATTAGCTTCTAAAATTAGTTAATTTTATTTAAGTTATAAAAAAGATGTACCTATCAGTTCTAATATTTATTAATAGTAGAGTATAAAACACATCCTACAAGCCCTAAATAAAGAATTCGTGGGCACTTCCATGTTTAAAATGTTTGGCTATTGAAAATCATTGAATAATTCCTAAGAATCAAATTTGACCTGTACAAAAATCGTGTAATGCCAGGAAGTTAAAGTTTTCTATTTAACTTGAATTTATTACTTTTATAAATAAACTGAATTAACAGAGTTGCATGATCTTGTTATATCTGAAATGTGTGTATGAAATTTCATTAAAATTATCGCTTTACCGTTTCAAGATTATTTGAAATTATGAAAATTAAATTAATGACGATAACAGGCAGATTTAATTTTTTTAAAAACCATGCTATCAATTTGTTTTCGATGATCTAATAACAATTTTAACACCTCTATTTTGTTTTTTTTTCTGAATCGATGAAAGTATTATAAATTTTAATCATTAATGATCCATGAACCTACCAGTGAAATAATTTAAGTTTTTTCTATTATTAAGAAAATTACCCAGATCTTCTTAATAAATTGTGGAGCTAATTAACACTGTATCTTATTGAAAATGACGAGATAAATAAATTTTGTAAACATTCCCAGGATGAAGACTCCTTAATTTTTTGAGGACACTAGAGTTATATGTTGATAAGCAATCTATAACCAGAATGTGTAAATTAATTTCTAGGTCACCCAGTACAATCCATTCCTTTGTTCTCTTTTTAAGGGTAGTTTCTGGATCTGTCACTTTCAGAATTGATTACAACTATAGATAAAACGATTCGTTACTTCACATTTCGTAGCCTCTGGCTTCGAATTCATTGATTAACCATACTTATGTTGGCTTAGGTGTTGTCTATAGGACTTCTAAAGTAAATGTGTCAACTGTAAGAAAATTAAGTGTAAAATGTCACGTCTTAATCTCTAATTTTCCAGGATATAAGGAGCAAATATCAAAACTTCGTTAAAGATTGCAAATTTGAAAAATGATAGGTAACGCGAAACAAGTTTAAATTTCGACTGATTCGTAAGGTCTTGCCACTATTGATAAGGTTTAAATTTTTTGAATTATCCCCCTATGTGGAATTTTAATAGGAACAGAGTATCCTAGTTACGGTGTCACTCGTGATTTTCTCGGTAATTTTCAAAACAAATTCATGATTCAAAAATTAGTGTTATGTAGTTTTTTTCGAGGAATCCGATGCCGCCAAGAAAGAAACAATTGAACATGAAACAAAAAGTTATCGCTGAAAAACAGATTTTTTCAAAAAAATCAATATAGCGGATTATTATATTTTTTGTTATGGGTATTACTGAAACAAATTCAACATATTTAGCTTTTTGTATCACTTCCGGTTTGGCCGGAAATGATTTTTTCTTCCAAACATTTTCATTCCCCCAATATATTTTGGTTGCATTCAACAGGCTATTCAATTATTTATCAAAATTGTATACAGCACTTTTGTGATATCTCTAACCGTTTTGGAAATATTAACAGCTCTTTGACTCGACAAGGTTTCGTAATCATACAACAATAATAAAGGCAATTTTGCGTGTGAATGAAATTTGAATGGAGAGTGATATTTAGATTTTTTTGAAAAATAGAATTGAAGATTTATTGGAAAATCTACCTATTGGGCAACACAATGACCTAATGCGGTACGAAGATAACCTCATAATACTGTAACAGTGACTAATTACCCTAGGAATCGGCACACCAAATGAATTGGAAGATGCAGAACTATTAATTATCCACCAATCAGTTCACATCTTACACAATTGAATACATTTCTTATCTTTCCATCCACATAAACGATATGGAATTAGTTATGCCAGATATCGTGGAAAGTTACAGTTTTTTGTTAAAATAGAAAAATATTCATTTCTGATAGCCCCTCATCGACCTGTATTTCGAAAACGAAGCGTTATCGAATCCACTTCATTATTTTGATATAAAAAATATGCTCCTGAATTTGTGGTGCGTATTTTAGGAATACCCTGTGTGCTCGTTTAGCGATATAAATGAATTTTGCCCCTTGTTATATTAGAACTGATACTAACACCAAGTATTCTTTTACTTAAACTTAGGCCAATTATCTAAACTTTATCTGTCTATCAAATGTGATTGAGATAATACCTGTCTTCAAGTTACATATTACACTGGAACTAATAATACTTTACCACCATACAATCATTCTTTGGAGTAAAGCATAGATCCAATATAGTTCTTTTTAAAAGTTACAATTTGGTCTCTCAGCAGCTATTCAGTATAAATTGTCCATACTTATACTGCTTGATTAGAGAAAAGCTTTTGATCTTTACAAAGTGAAGTCATTTGCTTGTATGATATAGATTAGAGCCTCAGACAGCCTATTTTTACAATTTATTCGACAAAGCTGTTTCTTTATTTGCACGAATAAATTATATAAAGTTAGTGTGAGGCTCTTGGTTTAAAGTGAGTCGTTCGATTACATACAGGGTGATTCATTTTTAAACAGCATAACTTTGAGAATCGATAGAACTAGTCAAAATAATGGGGGTGTTTCATATAATGAAAATGCCCTAAAATACAGGGTGCCTGATTTTCGTTGCGCACCATTGGTATTTCACTTATCTTTAGAGATACAGAGATTGTATATTCAGTAATATGATCAAGAAAACTTAGTCTGTAAATATTAAAAAGAAAAGTGAAAACATTTTTTTGCCGTTTTTTCCCCATAACTTCGTTATTTACAATAATTTTTGTAAAAAAATTCTTAGCACAAATTTTTAAGATGAATCCGATGCCGTTAATTGATATTTGACGCCATATTGAATTTTATGTCATATGATTAATCATTTTATCCTAAATACTGTGATATGTAATACTTATGATTTTGCATTTCCATAGTTTTTAAAATTCGTATACACTCTTAAAAATATCGTTCTATCAGATTGTTGTCTTTCTGGAAATAATTTCGAGTACCTCTTAATGGCCAATAAGCTATTTTTATTACATTGTAAATAAATTATAACCATATAAAATTTTTCTCCACTATTGAACTTCATTGTGGGTAAAAAAGCAAATTTTATCAACAGTAAAAGCACAAGAGCTTTTTTTTTATCGGATAAATTTCTTTTTTGTAACGAAATAATTTTGCCAATCAGTAATTTTATAAGAAAAACTGACATGAAAAAATCGCGAGACCTCAGGTCAAGCGATTTTGTCAAATGTCAGTTTTTCAAGCAAATTTACTGATTGGCAAAATTTTGAGTTAAAATGAAGTATATCCATAAAAGAAAAGCTCGAGTGTTTTTTGGCAAGATAAATTAACGACAGAATATGTGAACGAATAACAACAATAATTATCTTTAAAGTGACGTGCGACTACTAGATGTACTCTGATTTTGAGGAACAAGCATTTTTATCGGTGATAAAAAACGATGCACCTTTTTATCGCTGTCAAAGTGACAAAAATGTGCTGTCAGATAGACTTTTTAGGAGTTAATTTATCCGCACAAAAAATAGATAATAATCGCAAACTGTACTAATATAAAATTTGCGAAGTAAAAGAATTTTGTTTTCTGGTTGGTCATGGCTGACAGGTATACGAATTGTTTATTTGCACTTGATAAATGCGATAATTTATTATAATTATTTTGGACATAATAGGATTCTTAAGAACAAATAATTGCCTGCTTTTTGGTACAACTTGATCATATTCTTTGCGGTAAATTAAGAAAAGGTAGAACTCAAGATAGTAAGTAATAATAATTTTAATTTATAAGTCAAATTGAGTCGAAATCGATATCAAAATCATAAGCATTACATATTACTTTATTCAGGATGATGATGGGCATGGTAGCCGAGTTGGTAAAGCGCTTATAGCTATTTACTCGGTACCGACTATCTATGGTTCGAATCCATCACAGAGCAAGTAATTTTATTTGTAATTTGTTTCGGATTAAGATGAAAGAGAACTGTCGATGCCCTAGATGTAGTTAGGATTCCACAATAAACTGTAGGGCCTCGCCTCTCTTTACTCAACACAAAATCCTAGGATTTTCTGGGAGTTACCTCGGTGACTTGAGAGGCGGTTAAGAAAACATTTTCTTAAGGATAAAATGCTTAATCACATGACATAACAATTCAATATGGCGTCCTTAAGAAAAAATGAACCTGATGAAGATCCAAGGAAACCGAAACGGTTCTTCAAATATCAATTAACGGCATTGGATTCGTCTTAAAAAAATGTTTTTACAGAATTGAAAAATTATTGTAAATAAAGAAGTTGTGGGGAAAAGACTAAAATACATGTTTTCAGAATTTTTTAAATACTTATAAAACTATCAACAGTAGACTAAATTTTCTTGAATCATATTATTGAATATAAAATTATGCAACTTTTCTTCCATTTAAGCTAACTTGTATCTCTAAAGATAAGCGAGTTACGGGGCAACGAGAAAATCGGGCACCCTGTATAGGTAACGAGATACAAGGTGTTAGAGATGCAGTATCAACTTCAAATGTGCTACAAATATTAAGAATGCCAAAAGCACTATTTCAGTTTGAATTGGTCGAGACACATGTACTGGGTGATTGTTTTTTCTGTACCATAGACTCTTTTATCCACGTAATTTTTTTATCACTACGCCTCTAATTATTATTAGTAAACTAACTGACACCGCTATCTGACCAAACATATTTTGCTGCTACAGAATTTCGGTATTTGCCTTCTTTTTAAAATTATGGAGTAAAACATTAATTTTCTGCGCATACTGTTGTCGATTCTAGGTAAATGTATAACTGTGCTAGTAAAAGTCACTAAAATATTAAATTTCTTGATGATTCCGTGTACCGGAAGGAGGATAATAAAATATTTCTTAAAATCTGCACCATGATATAAATACAGGTTGGATCATTCTCACATCAACCCAGTTTGACGGAGGCTTTTATGCACAAAAAAATCTTGACCATTGTTTTGATAAGATAATGATACTTTAAAGTATAAATGATACTATTGGTATGAATCGCAATATATGTTAATAATAATTAAAGCTTGGCAAATTAATGTGAATAGTTTTGTTTACAAAATAAGTGCAATATAAAAAATGCAAAAAAAATGGTATCTCATAGTTTAAATATATGTATTAAAGGAGTTGTTCAAAATGTAACCCATTTGCCTCAATGCGTTTCTGGTATCGCTTTATCAAACAATTTATTAAATAAGATATTAACAATCAATCAATCAATCAAAATATGCTTTATTGTCCAAGAACCAAAATCTTATTAACAAAGCTTAATATGAGTATAACACAATACAATAGTCACAGGGAAGTAAAATAAGCAACAAGGTAAGGTATAAATACTTACATACACACACAATGATAGAACATTACAAAAGAGAAAAATAATAATAAAATATCTACATGTTAAAATAATTAAATAAATGCTAATGAGCGAAGCAAGTTCCAGTTAAAATCGGTCACTCTAAAATTCACTAATACTGTAATAGGCTTTCTGAACTAAAATGTCTTTTACTGCCTCTCTGAAGGTCTTCAGTTCGGTCATACTTCTAACAGACAGCGGTATGTGATTGTGTATTTTTTTACTCTCGTATATTAATGACTGTTTAGTTAGGGTCGATCTTGGGATAGGTAGGGGTAGAAATAAATTTGATGTTCGTCTATTGTTATATTTAGGTAGGTGGTCAGTATCTACTGAATTTAATATTTTTTTATGTAATAGACATACGGTCTCTAAGATAAAAATGCAGGTGAGAGTTAGTATTTTGTGAGTAACAAAAAGGGGTTTACAGTGGTCACTTGGCTTAGATTTACACACGTATCTTAATGCTCTTTTCTGCAATACAAACACACTGCTTAATAATTGTTGGTTGCATATTCCCCAAAACGGAATGCCATATCTAATATAAGATTCAATCAAGGCCAAGTATGCAGTTCTTGCAGCTAGAAAACCCAGTTCATTGGACGATACTCTCACTGCATAGCAACCGTATGCCAACTTTTTACATAGGTTAGCAACATGCACATCAAACTTTAGTTTGTTATCAATATACAGTCCTAGGAACTTCGTGTGCGAGTTATTTTTAATATGTTGGTTATCTAGGAATAGGTCATTGTAGTCAAATTTAAAGGTTAGAATGTTAGTTTTGTTTATATTAAACACAAGTAAGTTAGAATTACACCACTGCTTTACTTTACAAATATCTGACTTTATGGAGTTTTGTAAATTATTCACATTTTTATTATGCCACAGAATAGTGGTATCGTCAGCAAATAATGTAAAGATTCCCTGAATATCAATTGTGGCTAGGTCATTAATATACAACAAGAACAAAATAGGTCCCAAAACTGATCACTGAGGCACACCACAGTTAATATTTCCTACATCCGAGATCTCACCATAAGTTCTGAAAACCTGTGTACGCTGAGAGAGGTACGATTTGAGCCAGTTAAAGGATACACCTGGAAACCCATAACACCAAAGTTTCTGAAGAAGTATTTTATGATTTACGGTGTCGAAAGCTTTCGAGAAATCACAGAACACTGCACCAACAGCTTCGCCCTCGTTCAGTTGTAGATAATTTTGTTCTAAAAATTTAAGAATAGCATCAGAAGTGTTCTTTGAGTTTTGGAACCCAAACTGATTTTTGTTTAAAATGTTGTGTTCATCTAGGAATTTTAGCATTCGTTTTTTCATAAGCTTTTCAATTATTTTTGACAAGGTTGTAAGTAGTGAGATTGGTCGAAAATTTGCTGGGTCATCTAATTCTCCACCCTTATGCAATGGGATGATAATCGCTTTTTTTAGGTCTGATGGGAACACACCAGTTGTAAACGATTCATTGATTGCTTGCACGAGTACAGCAAGAATGCAGTCTGGTAAAGCTGCAAATATCTTTATTGACATATCATCTATACAAGATGAGGATTTGTTTCTAATTTCACGTATAGTTAGTTTCAGTTCATCTAGTGAGACAGGTTCTATTTTAAAATCTGCAGGAATATTAGAATTTTTAAGGTAATCAAGGGGGGTTTTTGCTGCGGTGCAATGTTCTCTGTTAGTTTTGCACTAATAGAACAGTAATAATCGTTAAAATTGTTTGGAGTTACAATCGGATGCACAGAAGCTAGCTGATCACTTTTTACCTCTTAAATTATTAACTATAGCATAACAGTCATTCGTTTTGCCTAAGTATGTCCCATACATTTTGTATACGTAAAATTAACTCTTCTCTTGCTGCGATAGTAGTTTCGTAAACTTTTTCTTCAAATAATCTCAAATGAACTGATTCAAGAGATTCAAATTTGGCGATCTTGATGGCCAATATATAGCACCTTCTTTATGCAGAACTCTCCCCTGAGGGAAGCGTCTTTGATATTCGAAGACAGCTGCAGCTGAGTTATTGTTACAAAAGCTTAAATGAAGTGGATATGCCATATTAGAAAAATATCTTCACAAATTGTTATAAAACTAGTTAAAAGTTAAACATTATGTGTAACTCACTTTACAACAATTTATTTGAAAGATCAAATCAGATAGAAGAACTAATTACAGCCTTACTGTTTCCACAAAGTTATTATAATTCAAATGTTGTGACGAAGAAATATAAATAAATAGTAAAATGCTACAAAACACAGATCTGGAAATGAATTTTTCAGATGGAGTCAAAGCTAAAATATTATTTAAAATTTTTGAAAAGATTCAAAATACCAAAAATGTAAAATTAAACTTGCGTCAAACTGGATTGATGTAAATATGTGCCAACCTATATTATCTTTATGGTACAAATACTTCATTAATCTCCTTCTGATATACTGGATCTTCCAGGAATTTAATATTTTAATGACTTTTATTTGCATTTATTTGTCGGTTATTTAATTACCTAAAATCTGCACCATTATGTGCAGAATACTAAACTTTGCTTCATACTTTTAAAAATAAATTTTGTGAGAGTGAAATATGTTTAGTCAGATAGCAGCGGTTTCATAGCGTACTAATAATAGTCAGTGACTTAGTGACAAAAAGTTTACATGGATAAAAGGGTCTATGGTACAGAAAAAAATCATCCAGTACATCTATTTCGATAATTTCAGACAAAAATATTGCTCCCTGGCATACTCAATATTTGTAGTAAATTTGAAGTTGACATTGTACTTTGTTCGGGAGATATGTAAGAAAACCTGTAAAAAAAATTTAAAGTTTAACACTGTAGTTTATTAACGGTACATTTTAGGGCATTTTACTTCCTCACCCCTCAAAGTGAGGAAGGTATGTATACGTGAAAAAAATTTTGAAAATTTTTATTGCATTTCTGAACGAATCTTGACGAGTTATGATGATACACAAAATTTCAGACAGAAAAAATTTTTTGTCTGTGTGATTCACGATAGCAGCTACAGTTTTTGAGATAAAGCTTTCAAATTTAGTACACACATTCTAGAGGTCAAGGAAGAGATTGAGTTCATTGATGAGTAAAATCGATCCCCTGGAACGGTGTCTACAACATTTCTGTTTCTAATTTTACAAAAAAATTTATCATGATGGAAGATTATAAATCAGATCTGTTATACAAACCCATTATAATATGGTATTCAAATGTTTAAATAAAGCTATAAATTAAAATTTTTAAACATTTTGGCAACACCATAAAATTTGAATTTTGATTGACACTTCTTAAAATTTGAAATGTCTAAAAAAAATATTAGTGACATTCCACCAATGCAACTTTTTTGAAACGTCAAAAATTACTTTTATTACAAACTCTACCACACATCGAGTTTTACTACGGTGAGGAAGTTCGGATCCCCAAGTAATTGGCAGTGGTTTTTTATATGAAACACACCTTATTATTTTGAGGAATTATATCGTATCTCAATGTTATGCTGGTTAAAACTGATTCATTCTGTATATGGGTATTTAATTAGTTATCTTTTCAGGAAATTCTCATAGAGTGCTTAATATCGTTAACGAAATTAAATTATAATATTAAATATAAATTGTAAAAAAAATTATGAATATGAAGGAATTAATCTCATATTTCTGCAGCAATAAAAATGCCCACATCGATTTCGCCTCATTTGTATATTTTTTTGTAGACAGGAAATCGATTTTTGTTAGTAAAATTAAATTATGAAGAGTTAGTATTCTATTTCCGCTTTTTTTAAAGTCTTTTTAATCATAAATAGATTAATTAAAATACCAGTATATTAAAACAAATTTATTATAGAAAACTGTTAAAAGGAATTTAATACCATAATTTATATTATGTGAAGCATAATGTAGTAAAACTTTGCATGAGTACAACTAACTAATTTTGCAGAGGCGGCTTTTAGAATATGAACATAATTTGCTTTTATGCACAAAACACTAATCCCTTCCCCCATTAAGTCTTTAAATTTAATATACTCGTCGAGGTAATTTTATGACAACTTTTATAGCTCAAAATTTCGTGTAACTAACTTGTACCTCGGTTTAAGGAAATCAAACGTGGCAGTAAAATTAGTATATAAAAATTATAAATCACGAAACACAGCAAATTCTATTTATTGCATCTACCAAGAATTAAAAAAACACAATCAGGTAAGGGACACCTATGAATATTCAAACGCATATCTTTGATTATACTGTTAATAGGTGCTGTGAATTCATTGTTATCTCAGACTGAAAATATGAAATGCTCTCAACGTTTCAGTTCAACTGATTTTTTGAAAATGTTTCGATTTCAAAGTATTTTCTCTTAAAAAATCTAACATTTTATTTGCTTCGTATAGTACAGTTCTATAAATAATAATTAATTAATTAATTAAAAAATAGACAACAGTATATAAAAATTAATGATGAATTAAATTCTCATTAATTACACAATTGTACCACAAGTTACTATGCTTGGACCAATATTGCTTATAATATATATCAATAGCCTATATTCTATAAAAAATAGTTTTGATAATATATTATCCTTGGCTGATTATATTGTGCTATTATATAGTGCTAACAGTTGGGAATTAGCGATTAAAAAAGCATCTGTTGGTCTTAGCATGGTGCGTATGTGGTTAGCTAAAAACATGTTATCATTAAACTATCAAAAGATTAATTATATAGCTTCTCCTTAAATGGTGGCTGTCACATTAATACCATAATGATATAACAAAAGATGCATAAACAACAATTATTTAACTTGCCTGTGTAGTAAAATTATTAGTTGATACATTTTTTGTGAGTGGGTCCTTGTGGACCTTCCACTGCAGCTATCAGCAAGCCTATTGTGGCTCAATCCTAATTTTATTTTAACCAATAAACTTTTTTTAATCTCTTAACTGATAATTTTATTGGGTGAGAGTGTGTCCAGATCCTCTGGCAGTAGTTGTCCTTTGCCAAATATTGAGAATCGGATCCTCTCCACAGCAGGACAGGTGCATTAGACGTGGTCTGCCTTCCCATTATCTTCCAGGCATAGGTAGCACTCGGTGTTTTCCACTAGGCCGAGTTTATGCAGATGATAATTTAGTCAACAGTGCTGGGTATATAGGTCCGTTAGGGTTTTCAGGTTTATCCTGTTTAACTATAAAAGTTTCTTAGCTCTTGATTTCAAAGGGTATTTTATAAACGCCTTCGAATGAACTAATCCTGTAACTCTTGCCAATACTGGAGAGTTTTTCGTTCAGCCCCTGGTAGAGATAGCCATCTCAGCAATACTTGCAGATATGCCAAGTATCGGTTTTGGTCTGATGATTCGTGATCCCTCTCCTTCTCTGTATAAAGAGTCGACTATTTTGTTACCTTCCATACTAGAGTGGTCAACTATCCAGACCAGAGTCACTATGTTGTTTTTGCTCAAACGATTTAGAGCATTTTGACAGTTCCATACCATTTCGAAGTTAAACCGATAGGAGCTAAGAGCTTTTATAGCTGCATACATTACGCCTTCGCATACACAGTTCAGAGGCATGAACCTCGGCCTGAAAACAGTTGCATTAGTACTTAGTCTTGAGAATATTTTCACACTTGGTCTGTAGTTATGTACCACGGCTTCTGTTCCCTCGGGATTGTAGAAGTCGTCTGTAAACTCAGCAACTGTCTGCCCTCAGTATGTCGGCTTTATTCCAATCCCACTCATCTCTTTCCGAAGAAAGGATGTTGAAGTTCAGCTCGCAGTTGGTTATGGTAGGCATAGTATCCGAGGGTATCGCCAGGATGCTGTGACTCTCTATGTCATCCAGCAACCTGTTCCGCTCCATGATGCTAGTCTGCATCATATTAATGGTCGCTTGTTGTTCACCTGGCCCCTCTTTCCAATTATATATGAAGCGGGGGTAAGTCCAGGAGGATTTCCATTGCAGCTGACAGTATGGTGCTGTTTGCCCCCGTTACTGACAAGCATGCTAATCTCTGCAATCCAGAGAGTTTGGCTTTGGCCATCTGTTGTGATTCTTTCGGCTATCAAACGATGGATCCGTAAAACTATTAAATCCGTTAATGACACAAAATATTTAGAGGTTGTAATGGAGAAGTACTTAAAGTGAAGAAAACATATAAAATATATAATATCCAAAATAGGATCATTAATATCTATGTTATATCAAGTGACAAATATACTTAACCAAACACAATTAATAGTTATATACAAGGCCTTAGCAAAATTCCTATTGAGGTATAGTATTATAAATTTCGGTAGATTGTATGAGTGACCCTTGAAGGTATTAGTTATTTAAATTGTATTATTAAGATAAAATATTAAATACAGAGCAGTTATACAGTCTGGAAGCTAATTATGCCCAATACGAGAAAGGATGGGATGATGAGGTAGATATACGACGCAACATATTCACTCTGGTAACAAAATTTAATCTACACTCCTCTCTTCAAGACTTACTGACGAAATCACACAACGCTGCGACTCAATACTCCGTGAGCATTTCCTACTAGGATCACCGTATATATATCTCATTAATTCATTCTTTACTTGAACCCGAGCGCACAATTTGCTTCCAAATTGTATAATCAAACAAAAGTACTAATTAGATACTAAATACTAAATTAATATACATGTACATAGAGCAACATCTAATAATGAAATAGAGCAATTACAAACAAAAACATCGGGAAAAAGATTTGTATCGTACGTGGGTCTAAAATATTATAATCACAATATAGTTTCAATCCATATGAGAAACAAAAAATAAAAAAGAAATTTTGTAATGAAGTAAAAAGAATATTATTCAAAATATAAAAAAAAAAACCGGTTTATTTATTTGCAATAAAATAAATGCAAAAATGGAAAATGTATGCTTAATCCGATGTTTTACTTCCGCTTCTTATTAGTTTTATTTAAATAGCAAAAATTGAAAAATACTTAATTCCATATTTAACTTATCCAAATCATCGATTAGATGACTTTTTCTTCATTTGTGCATATAATTAATCGCAATATTAAACTAGAGTAGGAGTATAAGTCCAAAGACGGGTGTATGGCGCGATGGTAGAACCACTTTTAACATTCACGGTCTTGGTGTGACAGCACTCATTGGAATCTCCACAATCACGGTCTGCTTATATCAAGTTCAAATATTTACCTGTTTATGAATAACAATTAATTAATCAAGACTACTCCAATAGTTTCGATGGAAGCTATTCCAGGTCTTACATCATTACACATTGAAGTGGGACTTGAAGCCAGGAAAGCAACTAACAGATTACTGAAGAACAGAATGTGGAATATGTCTGGTCAAGGGCTGGGGCAAATGAAGACTCTAACTCTACTGGTAAAAGCCAGTCCGAAGATGGCCAGTGCCTTTTAATATACCAATATACTCTTCCACTTCTGGCGGATTGGAATGGTATACAGATGGATCAAAGATTCAGGAGGGAAGTGGTACTGGCATAAATGGATGCAAACCAAAGGTTTGTATTTCAGTGCTTCTAGGTAAGTATTCAAGTGTTCCAAGCTGAGGTAAGTGTATGCCATTTTATGATGTGCAAACGAAAATCTCACCAGAGGTTTTATTAACAAGTATATTTACATATAGAGTAGTGACATTCAGGTGGATTTAAATGCTCTTGAATCAAAAGGTGACCCCTAAATTGGTATTGAATTTTCGAAAATTCTGGCTGGATTGTGTGAGCTTAATTCAGTAAAACTTATATGGGTGTCCAGTTATAGTGGCATAAAAGATAACATAGAAGAGGACCGTTGGCTGGAGAGGATGCTAAAATTCCCTTCCCTGGCCCGAAACTCGCTTTTTGTATTTCAAGAATTCCTGATCACATCAGAGCTATGAAAGAATGTAATTTATTGTCTATCTAAAACTTTTATACTAATGTATTCAGATGAAAATGACAGTGTACAACATAGATAGTTTATTTTTGTCGTGTTAGGTTTGAAAGGATGCTTACGTAATACCCTAATCATTAATTTATTATTTTTTCTAGAAATGCAAAATGCTTTCATTGGAATAAAAAACATTTTTATGGAAATCTTGCTTGATAAATAGGTCCACAAATAAAAATGATGAGAGGACGTATTTGCACCGTGACTGTTACAAGGAAATCGTTGAGCATTTTCCCGATTTTATCGTGACCTATAAAACCATTATGGAGGTAACATCTAGGATAGTGACAAATTTCCAAGAGTCAGGCAATATTGGGAGAAACAAGGTTCTGGAAAACCAAGTAAAAGAACAGGAAGCGGGTGTCATTGTTAAAAGTGTGATGGAAAACGATCCTTCTAAATCTTTGAGGAGGTTGAACAGACAAATATGTGTTATGGCATCTGCCAAGGAGGATCTTCATTGTGAATAATCTGAACAATAATTCAAATAGCAATTATTCTGGACACTCTCTTTTACGCCGACGAAACATGGTTTCATCTTTCTTTGATCAAATCGTGAATGCAAAGTTTTATAGTCAGAATATTGGGTCCATTCATTCCATAATTACATGATTATGAGCCCACTCGATTATACTTCCAACAGAACAAAACTATAACACATGCCGCGTGTACCACAATCAGTTTTTTACGGGAATCTTATGTCGATAGAATTGTGGATCAAAATGTATGGCTATACCGTTCTCTCAATATCGTTGTTATCGATTTCTTCCTGTTTCCGTACCTAGTAAACAGGGTTTATCGAAACAATCTACAACATTTGGAAGAATTACGAAATACAATTTATCAAAAAATCGAGATTACTACGCCACCAGTATTATACAATTGTTTTTGAAAATTGTAAGAAACGAGTGCGTCTTTGTCGGCACAATAGGAGACAACTTTTTGAGCAATTGTTATGACTTATTTAGTACTTACAGAATTCAATAAATATGTAAATATTCGTTTTATGTTTATTACTAGGCAGCGGAAATATGTCATTTTTGAGAGCCGGCAGTTATATAAAAATCCTATTTTTTAAGAACCTTCATATCGTCACCATAATGATATAAGGTCGTATGTAAAATTTTGGTATTCTGATTAGCACATTAGCACCATCGTATGTAAAAGCATTGTATTTTACAACATGACAGAACGTTCTATGTGATGCACAATAGGAAACTCTAAAAACTAACAATAATTATAAATTACCCATGCGAAAACATTTTTTACAAAATTAAAGAAAGTCATAGGTAACGCAAGTTGTACGAAATGACAGCTGTAATGCAAATTTTATGTAATGACCCATGATCATGTGTAAATTTATTTTAATTTAACTCATTGAAGACGTGGATGTACCACTTACGACGTTGTGAGGTTTTGGTCTCGTTATTATTAACCTGTGACCCGTCGTCGTGAAAGTTTTGTTTACCTTTTAAAAATAGCGTTTTTCAGATATGTACCACGATTTATGTTGATCATTGCTTACCGCTGAACGTATTAATAATGATTTGGCAGATGACTGCACCGTGGAGGAAGACGAAAAAGAGGAGGAAACTACAGGAACTACTTTTATCTACATTACTTTTTTTCTTTCTTTCACTTTTTCAGTATGCGCTGGTAGCGGTTATATCACTAAATGGAAAAGCAATTCAGCTCCTTCCATTTAGCTACTGTTTCTATGACTTAAAACTACGTAAATATTGATGCTCAAGAGACGTGTAAATTCTGTTTGCAATTCTTTCCCTGACTAATTTCTCATCTTAACATCCAGTTTGTATAATTTTTGTGGGTAAGAACACTAATTATAAAAAAAATATTCTTGGCATAAGGTCGTATGTAACAATTTATCTATAATTTATTTGTAAAAGGTCGTACGTGCTCTGAAGTTCCGAAAATTTCTGAATACATCACACTTATTAAATAAACTCTATTTCAAAATATAACTTTTTAAAATAATGTAATCATTGAATTAGCAATAATCAAATATAACAAAAATATTAAGCGATGAATTTACAAAGATTTCAAGTCTATTTATCTCAAGACTATTGATTTAAACATACGATCTTATACCATTATTGTAGAGAATATAATTGAATTAATCGAGGTATCACTGATGTGTACGCGTTTATTTATATGCCTGTAATACATGCAACTTGATCGGCAAGTAATGTTTAGACAGGAAGACGGAATCGATGTACGTAACCAAGCTTTTGTTCGGGCAGTAGTAGTCCAGTCCTGGACATTTGTACAGTTTCCTCTCCTATTAGTTACACATTTTTTCCTATTTTAACCTTACCCCAACATTCAAAGTGAGATAATGGAATCACAGTACTAAAAACATATATTCCAAAATTCATAGATGTCCTTGATCGTTATTTTGTTGCACTTGTGGTGCAATTAAAATTGTTATAATAAAGGATGAAATTAATATTTATATAATGTTTTTCTTGTTGATGTTTGTCTTGGTTTTAGACCTACACTATAGCAATGTTTCCTTCTTCTCAGCTATTAACTATACTTAGGTTACTAACGGAGGATCTATGCACCAATTTAAGCTGCTATGTATAGGCGGTTTTTATTATAAAAAATATAGTTTAAAAAACTAAAAAACACGCTTTTAAAGCACATCAAACTAAAAAGTGAAAAATAATTATTAATATAAACTGAAAACAATAATGAACGAAAAATACTAGTATTATTGTGAAAAAAGCGTGGGTTGCTCGATATACGAAAATATGGCACAAAGCGCCCCACGCTTTTTTCACAATAATACTAGTATTTTTCGTTCATTATTGTTTTCAGTTTATATTAATAATTATTTTTCACTTTTTAGTTTGATGTGCTATGAAAGCGTGTTTTTAGTTGTCTTGACCTATATTTATATTGCTTATTGATGCTGATATTATAACATATTACGATCCAACAGATATTTCTGAAAAAAAAAAAAACTTATTTCAGCCGTGGGATTTGAACTCACTCCCGAGGAGTCTGTCGTTTCGCATCGACTGCCTTAACCCGCTCGACCACCGCGACCTAGCTGACAATCGTGGAATGTACTTACATTATTGCCTTTCCTCTCACGCAGAGAATACGAGGAAAAGGACTAGCTATCCTGATCAGGATAATGATATAAACTTATCAAATTATTGTATTGTTACCGGTTCTTCGTAAGGTACAAAGTTTCAATTAAATCTGTCCGTTTAAAGTGGGTCAAAATCCAAAGAGTCGGTCACAAACAAACAAACAAACAAGCAAGCAAGCAAGCAAACATACAGGTGAAGCCAATGACTTCAGAAATAGGAGAAGTCATTGGGTGAAGCTAATAAAAGCGTGTTAAAAGGTATCAAACTCTCAAGCCATAGGTAGATGTTACCTATATTCATCAGTTCATTATTTTAACTTAAAATAAAATAAAATAAAATATGATAGTTGCTAATTATTATTTTCTAACTTTTACAAAACTTATCACAGATAAGTATAACATATATCTTTTCAAACAATTATTTTATATATATTTATGTTTAAATAGATATATGTTATACTCAACTGTGACAATTTTTGTAAAAATTAGAAACTAATAATTAACAAAAAAATTGAACGTTATTATAAATAATAATAATAGTCTTTATTGGTAATAAATATTATCAATATCTGTTTACAAAAAATGTACAATAGATATAAATAAAAAAAAAAATAAATAAATAAAAAAATTAAAAATAAATATTAAAAAATTAAAAAAACTGCTGCCAATTACTTGGGGATCAGAACTTCCTCACCGTAGTAAAACTCGACGTGTGGTGGAGTTTTAAATAAAAGTAATTTTTGATGTTTCAAAAAGTCACATTTTTTGACGTTTCAAAAAAGTTACATTTTGCGTTTCAAAAAGTCACTTTGACGTTTGAAAATATCGCATTTTTTGATGTTTCAAAAAAGTCACATTTTGACGTTTCAAAAAGTCACATTGGTGGAATTTCACTAATATTTTTTTAGACATTGGGACTGATTTTGCTCATCAACGAACTCAATCTTTTCCTTGACCTCTAGAATGTATGTTACCAAATTTAACAGCTTTTTCTCAAAACTGTAGCTACTATCGCGAACTATACAGACACACACACACACACAGACAGAAATTTTCTTCTGTCTGAAATTTTGTGTATTGTCATAATTCGTCGAAATTCGTCTAGAAAGACAATAAAAATTTTCAAAATTTTTTTCATAACTTCTTCGCTTTAAAGGTGAGGAAGTAAAATAACAGTAATACCATTTGTATTTATTACGTACATACACACACACACGTACAGTTCCACCACAAGACGTTAACTGACAATTATATAAAATAGATGTAAGATAGTATACAAAAAATGGAGAGAATTGTTTTGCAATTGTTAATCTTAAATAATAAAGAAAAAAAATGCAAGCTGAGAACAAGTTGTTAAACTGTGATTTAGCGTTTATGGAAAATTGAAACCACCTGTGCTAAAGAGCTTTTTCGTATTAAATTTGAAATGATTTAAATTTAAGTTTTTGATATGATCTGGAATTTTGTTGTATATATTGTAAGTATTGCAAGTAAAAGATCGTTTATATAATGAAGTAGTATGCCTTGGGCGAGATATTAACCAATTATTTCGAGTATCTCTTGTGTGAACATTATGTCTGAAAGTTGTTTTACCATATACTTAGGTGTTTTGTCATAATATTATGGTATAAGGAACAATAATGTAATAATCGTCTTTCTGCCATGGACAGCAACTTCCTTTAATTTATGACTAATTACATAATACTTTCGTAGACCAAAAATTAATCGCAAACGATTATTTTGTGTTCTCTGTATACGTGTTAAATCAGCTTTAGTTATACAGAAGTTATATACAACATCAGGATAGTTATAGTGACTTAAAACTAAAGATTTAACAGAATTTTAGTTTTTTTTCTTTAAAATATCACTACATCCATACAGAAGTTTTAAGTTACTGTATACTCTTTTATTTAGTTGACTTACGTGGAGTGTGAACCTAAATAAATATATATATATATATATATATATATATATATATATATATATATATATATATATATATATATATATATATATATATATGTATATATATATATATATATATATATATATATATATATATATATATATATATATATATATATATATATATATATATATATATATATATATATATATATGTATATATATATACATACTTTACAATCAGCTCGCATTTAGCTGGAAGTTTTTTAGTACCAATTATTATAACAGATGCCTTTGTAGGGTTAATAATTAAACAGTGCATGTCTGAGGTACGCATTAATAATTTTAGGTCACAATTTATGTTCTCACAAACTTGCGTGGTGTCTTCAGGTGAAAACGATTAGTATATTTGCGTATCATCTTCGGAAAATGCGAGGTACAATGTTTTATATGTGTACATAGGTTAGCACTGTATATTGTAAACAACAAAGGGCCAAATTAGATCCCTAAGGTACTCCACAGTTTACAATTAATTCGGTGGAAAGACAATTATTTAATTTCACACTGCATTCTATCGCTTAAATAAATTGAAATTAGATCAACTTCGCTATTAGTTAAACATATATGATGTAAAATAGCTAAAAGTAACCGATGGTTTAATCTATCGAATAATCAAGAATCAACATAATTTCCTATTGTCAGAAGCTGAAAGAATCTCATCGGTCACTTTTAGTAACGCGATTGAACAGCTGTGGTTACTTCTATTGCCAGACTGGTTGGGCGGCAAAATATTATTATTACTTAAGTGATGTTTTATCTGCTTATTCATAATTTTTTCAATAACTTTCGCTAATGTCGGTAGAATACTGATAGGGGTAAATCTTTATATTCAGATGATTATTAGCTTTAGGTAGGGGAACAATATATGATTTTTTTCATATTCGAGGGAATGCACAATATTGCAAGCAGTAATTTATCAAGTGAGTAATAACTGGTATTATATATGGACAACAGTATGAAATTAGCTTTATATTAAGCCCGTCAGCACCATTTGCTTTTGAGAAAATAGAATTTATCGTATTTAGTACCTCATCCTCACCGGTTAATGTAAACTGAAAATTGGGTACGACATGCCGCTGTAATAGTTTAAAATTATTATGAGAGGATTGAACGAAGTATTCATTAATACTATTTATATTGCTTAATTCTTCCGGAATCATTTTATTTTCATTTTTAGAAGCTCTATGTAGAACTTTCTAGTCATTTCAAATTGTCTTGCCTTTATTTGTTGTAATTTGATGTTATAAATACGCTTTTTTCTCGTTCTTCGTTTTTATAGTAATTCCAGTGTTCTATGTTATTGGATTTTTTATATTTTAACAAAGTTCTGTCACGCAGTCGCATCAGTAACTTTATATTGTCCGTTAACCAAGGAACCTTTTTAGTTATTCTGGGGTGGGGAATTAAATAAATAAAAAAAAAAATAACAGTTACCACGGGAGCATGTTTATCAAACAGATACATTATAATATTATTAAAAGCTATAATTTTATCATTAATGTCTTCGTATTGATAAATCTAATTAAATGGAGCAAATCTAAGATTTAAGAGTAAATCTTCATAAATAAAATTTTTCAAATTTCAGAAGGTGAAAATATTCGGTTCTTTTTTAACACGCTTTTATTAACTTCACTTGTATGTTTGTTTGTTTGCTTGTTTGTTTGTTTGCTTGTTTATTTGTAACCGACTCTTTGGACTCGATTTTGACCCACTTTAAACGGACAGATTTAATTGAAACTTTGTACACTTACGAAGAACCGGTAACAATACAATCATTTGATAAGTTTATATCATTATCCTGATCAGGATCGCCAGTCCTTTCCTCACGTATCCTCTGCGTGAGAGCAAGAGGCTTAATATTGTAAGTATATTCCGTGAGGCTCGGTCGTTGGCCGAGCGGGCAAGTCTTAGTCGACGCGAAACGGCGGACTCCTCGGGCGTGAGTTCAAATCCCATGGCTGAAATAAAAAAATATATTTTTTTCAGAAATATCTGTTGGATCGTAATATGTTACAATATCAGCATCAATAAGCAATATAAATATAGTTTAAAAAACTACAAAACACGCTTTCATAGCACATCAAACTAAAAAATGAAAAATAAATATAGTTTAAAAAACCAAAACTCGCTTTTAAGCACATCAAACTAAAAGTGAAAAATAATTATTAATATAAACTGAAAACAATAATGAACGAAAAATACTAGTATTATTGTGAAAAAAGCGTGGGGCGCTTTGTGCCATATTTTTCGTATATCGAGCAACCCACGCTTTTTTCACAATAATACTAGTATTTTTCGTTCATTATTGTTTTCAGTTTATATTAATAATTATTTTTCACTTTTTAGTTTGATGTGCTTTAAAAAGCGAGTTTTTTAGTTTTTTTAAACTATATTTATTAATAATACCAGATCACGAGACAGTGGTCAGATAAATGATGAGTATCATTTATGTTTAAATTATATATTTATATTTAAATTATATATTTATATTTAAATTATTTACGATGATTTTATTCTATATTTTAAACCTTTACCAAGAAGAGGATACATAATTTGTTTAAAAAAGAAATACTTTAACCGTAGTGATTTACAGATGAAGGCTCAAAACCAACCGTCCCAAAAATGAGACGTTGAGAATAATGGGTTAATATCAAACATGATATTCTATTCTTATATTTTATTCATGTTATTCCTTCTTATTTCCCCCTACATTGACGACAGATTTATTTTAAAAATGTATATATTTGGTATACTGCTATAATATAATTATTTGCAATTATTAATAAATTATACCTTAATGTACCTAGTTAAATAATTAAAGTTTTTTGCATACAACTGTTAATTTGTTATCGTCTGAACCGTCCCTGCTATAACCTGGAATTATTCCTGCGAAAACCAAATGTGATAAACAAAGACAAACCCGTTTATTTCAGGGGATAATGTAGCACCAGCCTGTGTCGAATAAACGTTTGTTAATTTATGAATTATTATCTAAATTCGTGCATTTATGAGCATAAGGGTTCGGTTAGCTCCAAACAATGGCTTCACCTAATGTTATGATGAAGCGTCAAAGCAGGTAATTTTCGTTTAATTTTACTGATGATGTTCAATCTACAATGAGGTTATTGTTACTATAATTATTATTAATATTATTATTGGTTTAATATGTGTCCGATTAATATTGCTCTAACGTTAGGGTTTGGTAACGATTTTAATATTTAATACTATCCTATTATTTCCTTCATTGTAATGAGTAATTATAATAATTATGTTCCCTATTTACATTACATTGTAAGAAAACATTATTTAATAGCAAAATCGCACTGAATTTTTTTCTGGTAACTCCCTTTTTTTATTTATTAATTTATCAAAGAATATTTAAAAGAAAAGGTAATAAAATACTGTGAGAAAAAAGTCAGATTTATCAGGTGGGGAAGTGAATATGTAAATACCTAAATGTTAATAATTATATTATTTATGGTAGTTTCATATTGTTTAAAATAATCATTATTAAATCACATGGTGATACTTTATAGGTATGTTATGATTGGTTTGCGCAGGTTGGTCAGCGTATTTTAATTCTAATGACCATCATATAATATTGTAACCAATGCATTTTCATGTCATGTCAAAAGAATTTGGCAGAGTGAAAAGAAAATGAATAACAAATATACCCGAAAAGTGTGACGTCATTGAAAACCATTTCACCGTTGGCAGGGTTGAGAATTATACTGTATGATTTGTTTTATACTGTACTTGTATTATACTGCCGTATGACATGTATAAAAATATATAATGATAAATGACCGCATTAAACAGTATTATACCGTATAATACAGTGTTAATCCTTTGTAAATCAGCCAGCACATGCACTAACATATTCTTAAAAAGTTAAACATGATTATGTCATGCAGTGAAGTTTAATGTGGTTTGTGCTGTGGAGAATATTTGTATAAAATATATAAAAGCATAAAAGGTAAATATGTTTAATTTCAATTTGAATTCATACTATATTATTAATTATATAATTATTTTATCTTACTAATTACCACACAGGGTTAGTAAAAACATAACTTGGAGGCAGTAAGGTTAAAGAAATTAGTGTAGGTATATTATTCATAGAAGATTCAGGATAGTGTCATTCATATGACTACTAGACTCTGGAGTCTAGAGTCTCAGTAGGTTGGCCTAATGGAACTGATAATAATTAAATTAGGTACGAGTACCAGTCCGAGTCAGGCTGGCAGACGATACAGGTCTGTGATGCGAACGGTATGAATGAGGACTTCTCTATATTCTTAAACTGTGGACTGGTCGTAAGATCCATAAAAGACATCGGATTGGTCGTACTGTCGAACTAAACGAAATCGAGACGCTGAACACTGAACGAGTATCTCTCCAGTCCTTTACTAGCCTCTAAAAAAGCGGATCTACTCAAAACGCGAATAGGTCGCCCTGGGCTAGGAACTGGAACTAATCTTTGGACTAGATATTTGCCTGGACTGGATCAGATTGGAAGTGATCCATGAAAATTTCTGGATCAGTAGTCCCTATCTGGATTATCGTGGATGAAACCATCAATGCTTGAGGCTGGAAGGTGGCAAATGTTTTAGTGGGTGCATTAATATTAGTAATATAGTTTTACTCTTGTGATGGCTACTTAAAAATAAATGCATTTTTGTGTGTGTGTGTGTGTGTGTGTGTGTGTGTGTGTGTGTGTGTGTTCCTGTTACATTCACTAATACTTTTAGCCCTCTTCGTACTAACATTTGATGTTACCAAATTCGCCAAAATGACCACAAGGTAAGATATTTTGTCATATATGCATGAACATATTTACGCGGTGACACTTCACCTAACCTTAATCTTGAAATTAGCTTCGTTTGTCGCTACCTCCCGATTTCTGATCATAGTGAATCATCAAAAAAAGATTAAGTAAAAGTTATTAAGAGCCAATATTTTTGTGGAGATTATCGCAATGTAGATTACATCTCAATCCGTATTAGGAATAGAAATATTGGTTGGTTAACAGATGATATATTTGTTTCTTTCTACTAATTTGTTCTCTTTTGGTAGTAAAATATTTTCAATCATGTAATTTCCTTCATATCTCTAAGATTTTACTTTAAATTGACAATTATAGCTGCGCAAGTTTATTTCATTTCATGCTTTAGTGCTATTTAATGGTTTTTCTTCTCTGCTGTATCTACAATCCTTTTGTCCATCTTGCATCCTGGAGGCATTTACTACTCTTTCCATGATTATAAGCTGTATATCAATTAGAATGCTTTGAACTGAGTAAAAGGACTTTACTTCCAGCGAAAAATATATAATTCACATAAAAATAAACCGTATGAGTAAATAAAAGTAGATAAAATCAAATGGACATAGACAGTCATACGACCCATACGCTATACATAGTGTGCCAAATGTTTTAATGTGGGATAATTACTCTGAAATGGGTAAGGATTAAAAAAAATACAAAGTTTGGTAATTTTAGTAAGTGATCTACGTTTTTGCATAATTGCTATTTTGTTCTCCTTTTCATGGGTGGCAGTCCGGAGGTATAATTTTAAAATATTAAATAGAAATGCCTATCGAGCTTAGGCTCATTTTAAAATATATTAAAAAATAAAAAAAATTGCGCAAGGTAGAGTCCAACATTTTAAGACCTTTAAAATGAACCTAAACGCAATAGAGGTTTAGGATTTTAAAGCTACTTCTGAAGAGCCACCTCTGCAAAGAGTAGGTAAAAGCAATTGTGCAGCTAATATTATTTTTTATTATCTCTACCCATTTAAGAGATGAGCCCTTATTGAGACTTTTGAGACATTCTGTATGTTTATAAGATTTTTAATTTTAGCGTATTTATTTTCGTTACTTGAACGTTATGTCAAAACCAGAATATTTGTGTAAATTAGCGTTTATTATTTTTATAAGTTTGAAATTAAAACTTTTGCGAACTTGTGGTTTAAAGATTTTATGATCAATCGACAACAAAATAATTCATCCTCGTTATTTGCTCTTGCCCTGAGCTGCTGATAATTAAGGAATTCGATTAGCATTTTTCAAATAGCTATTCATAAGTATCTAATAAATTTTATGATTTTCTGAGAAATAAGGGATTCAAAAAGGCATTAAAACATTGGATTAAAATTTGTTAAATAGGTACATCCACTAATTTGAAGTTTCAAGAAAGCATATGCTTCGTAAAATAATAATGATTTTAAAATTTGAGTACAATTTTGCTAAAAATGGTTTAAAATATTTCAAAGTCAGATCCCCTCAAAGTTGTGTGATAACTATAGTTTTCATTTATTTATTTTTTATTTCCCTAATAAATATTGAGTTTTTTACCACTTAATAGTTTGAATAATTATTAATTGTTTATTGAGGTAAATAATTCAAATTCAAAATCAAATATTTTCATTTTATTACAGTTAAATATATGATTGTGACCTAGTATTTCACATAAAAGAATTTAATCAAATTCATTCTGAATTAACCCACAAGCATTTTTTATCCTGTAAGAAATTTTGTAAGAGAAAGAACCTCAAAAAAGACGGGATCGCCGACTTCTTATTCTGAAGTCGATAAGTGTATTATTATAAGTCAGAAGTACAGGAAAGCAGGCCTTTGCGTGTAAGGGGAACTAACATAAGGAAAAATATAGGGTTTGCGAAATTAACCAATACTTTAAATTTTCTTTTATAAAGTCCATAATCCTTCTTATACATATCCCATGTTTCTGTTAACAATAGGTTAGAAAAATAAAAAAGGCGAGGATATTTTTTTTAAACAATATATTATACCAATTTAGTAGAGGCAACTTTGAATTTTGCATAACCAATGAACAGAATGGACACGATCAAAATCTCTGTGTGTTGACAGTTTCCTAAAGTAAAAATTTCTCTTTCTGTCTTAAATAAATAGATAGAATAGCAGGTAAAACCAAACATTAAACATATAGATTTATAAATTTAGCATTAAGATGCGTAAATGAAGAAGATTGCATTAATGCAATGTACATGCAAATAAGAACTATTTAGTAATTGTGAGGGTCGAGGTAGAAACCTATTAGCATGTTGATTGTTAATGAAATTGATACACATTTCAGGAAGGTACCGAAAGGGCCTGTTGAAAATGAAAAATGAAAATTTGTTTATAAATAAACATAAAAAGTCTAATGAATTTAATTAAAACAGTATCAATTTGAATATGATGAGGAGAAAGCAAGTATAGATGCACTTAGACAAGAGCATTTTTTTTTATTCCTTATTCATTTTAATATGTTTTAAATAATTAAAATTACACCGGCCAAAAAGTTGTTTGTACATTTGACGCCACCTACCTCGACAGTATTTCGACCCGCTGAATCGAATGAAGTCAGTTTGGACCGACCCTAAAATGAGTAAATTGAAAAACCGAAAAAAACGAAAATGGGTTTTCGGTAATAAAAAAATTTTGTGGATCTAAAAAGCCTAATTATTATTCGCCTAATACAATCAAAGATTTATACTCTTTAAATAAGTATTGTAAAAAACCTGAAAATAAGAGGCCATAGTTGATGAAAAAAAATTTCTTCTTTTATTTTATAGATTTTACAATTTTTCACATTTTCAGATTCTAAACTTGTATTTATGCAAAAAAAATGCAAAAAGTATTTAATGTGTTTTATAGATTTTTTTAAATTTTTCAACTGAATTTTTTGCTATTTTATCGGTTTTTTGCGATTTTTTGAGATTTTGAGGGATAATGGACCAAATATATTTCAGATTCGGATTCAGCAGATCAAATTCATAAAAATCCTCTTCGATCGGGTCTACAAAATTTCTTTCATCAACATATACACAATTTTTTGCCATTTTTAGCAATTTTCGAGGGTGTTTTTTACAATTTACTTAGATTTAAAACGGCTCATGGTCGAAATATACTTTAGATTCGTATTCAGCGGATCGAGATACATAAAATTAGACTTGGTTTAATCCACAAATTTTTTTATTACCGAAACACCCAATTTTCGCTATTTTTTACGGTTTTTCAATTTACTCGATATTTGAGTGTGTACGGTCCAAACAACTTCAAATTCGGATTCAGCGGGTCGAAATCATGTCTGAGGTAGGTGGTGTCAAATGTACAAACAACTATTTTTTTTGTGGGCCGTTGATTATTAATTAGTAAAAATTACTGTTATTTACACTATTTTTCGATTTAAATACTTTAAAAATGTCTATAATTAATTAAAGTATTTTGGTTAAAAACTATAGGGTATAACTTGACAATGTTCTTCTTTTGCTATATGGACCCACAATATTCTACTGGCTCGGCTCATTCTTTTTTTTACATCTTAATAATACTCACTGTAATTTCTGATATAACTGATGTATCGTGCGATTTACGTTTCCTTGCATTCCGACTCTTTCTTTCCTGCCTCTTTCAATTTGTTGTTCTATCCGGTGTTCTTTCAATAAGTTGTAATGCCGTTTCGTACCATTCCTTCCTCTTCTGTCTCCCACAATTCGTTGTTCGGTGGTGGCGTCTCGTTCAGTAAATTGACATTATTTTTCTTTCACTTCTGTTCCTTTTCAACTTCCGCTCTATACGACCAAAATTTTGTTTATTTATACATAGATAATTTTATTCACCTATTTATTAGAGATACAAATTTTGTACATTTGGCAAGTCCTTCATTAAACATGTAGAAAAGGATATAAAAAACAAAAACAAGAAAAACATAATAACTATGTATATGATACGTACTCATTCAATAGAAATTGTCGATAAACAAAAACACTTGAGTAGTAATAACATCAAAATAATAAGAAAACAACATAATTCAACATGAATGTAGTACCAATGTACAGATAATTACAACTATTTTAAAATGCATGAACTAATTAGGCCTTTCGAGAAACTCATTTATGCTATTTGTAAGTAAGGCTTTTATTTCAGACTTGAATTTTATTAATGGAAGATTCTTAATACAGTTCTAATAATGAGAGCTTTTAAAAGTTCTAATCTTGTGTGCTGGTACAATTATATCATTTTTGTATGGTTTCATATGAATGCCGGTCAGCGATTAGAGGAAAGTTATTAATATTATTTCAGGCATATATTAGGCACTTGTAAATATCATATATATGCAAAGAATGGAAAGTATTTTCTTTTCGATAAACTTTGGTATACAAGTGATCCTTAAATTCATGGTGAACATCAGGCTTGTGATTCTTTTTTTGATCACAATAATTCTGCCAAGGTCGGTAACCCTATCCCTTACCGGAATATTGAAGGTCAAATGAGAATACACTGATGCAAATATAGTATATCTCTATGAGTCCTAATTCATTTAAAGTAGCTTTTAAATAAAATATGGCAAAATATACCTTGTTTAACAATTTGCACACATGAACAATATAAGATTACCATGTCAATATGTCACAATTCAATATATGTACCTAAGAATTTTGTATGCATATTAAATGGAACAAAGAACGCTGCTATTGGTCTTCTAAGATGAAAATTTAAAGTTGTGATATTGTTTTCGTTTAGTGTAAGGATATTACATTGACACCAGGCACTAACATTATCAAGTATAGTTTTACTTTCCAATTCATTTTTTCAGAAAAGTCAGCGACTACCTATTATGCAACTAATATCATCAACATAAGTGTCAAAATATCTTCAATGGAATTAGATAAATCGTTAATAATTATCATGAATAATAGTGACCATAAACTACAAATTTTTCTTCAACAAAATCAACAAATATTATGCAACTAATACATCAAAATACGTAGCTGCCTAAGTATCTTTGATAAAATTAGTTATATCATTAATAAATATCATGAATAATAGTGGCCCTAAAATAGAACCTTGTTAAACTTCCAAATTATATTCCACAGAATACACATTATTATATTTGATCTTTGTATTTCTATTATCTACATAGAAACATATCCACAGTAGTAGATGACCATTTATTAAGTTTTGATAATTTAGTTGAAAGAATGGTACATATATATCTATTACATCAAAAGCATTGGACAAGTCGAATAATACAGCTACTACATATTTGCCATCATCTGTATTACTCTAAACATAAAAATTGACTAGATGCAACTCTTATAGATCTTCTAGTTCTAAAGTCATGTTGCGATTTAGTGATTTTTTCCGCATAATTTAAATACTATCAAAAACTACTATTTAAAATTTTTTGGTAAAACGCTGCTTAAATTGTTTTTTGTGTCAATTTGTACACTAATAGTAACACTTTACCTCTAACCATTTGATGCCTGCTTTTTCCAAATAAAAATTTTGTTTACCGTCTTTTTTAGTCGTTTATTATGTTTATTACCGATAGTACCAGAGATTTATTTGTTTGCTTTTTGCGACTTCGTCGCTTTCAGCTTTTATTAGACTTTGCTTTCTTTGAGAATTTCACTGCAAAATAATAGTATTCAATAGTATTCTATCTTATAAAAGTGAAACTACTGTTATATATTGTACAAGATGATTAATTTTAGGAACTCATCCGAATTCCTGACTTTAATATTGAGCTACGAAAACAAAATTAAATATGAGAGTTATGTACATTACTATAATACATATTAAATTACTCTTAGTTGGTTCCGATACTTCCCATGTATTTATGAGTGAATAAAAAATACATTTATTTTTTAAAATTTTAAATTTTCGAACATGTGCTTCAGTTCATGTCCTATTATTTTTATATTAGCATCTTGGGAAGAAACCTGCATTTTCAATTTTTTTCCAGCTCAAAAATACACTGAGAATATCGAATGAGCCATCTAAATTGATCATCTTGTACAATACGCTTTTTAACGTAATAAAAAACTGAGACCGGTCCTGGAATTTTTTTCAAAGTAAATTATGTTATTGATTGAACTAAAAGAGTATAATATTTGTACCAAATTTTATCAAAATATTTACAGCCGTTCCAGAAATATGGCCGACTAGAGTTTACAAAAACCATAACACACCCTGTACCCCCATAAGGATAACATTCAACAGTATGTTTGGGGATGTTTTGAACTCAGTTAAGTGTGCTCAATCTCTCACTAAAATAAGTTACTTTATATCTGAAATATCCTGTATATTTAGATTACATTAATTTGTACCCCCTAGATAATACTGTGTCTCCACTGCCTCTACCTCTACCATCCTAATGATACAATAAAATAGTGTTCTTATACTTTAAAATAGGAACTTGTGTGGATTAAAAAGCATACTTCAAAGTATCTGTAAAGATTTTATCACATTTAATATTGATTTACAAAAAAAATATAGTCATATTAAGCAAAGACAATTTTTCAATTGTATGTTTAAGTTGTCATGTGCATCAAATAAGAGAACTAGAGTACCTATCAAAATTCATCAAGTCTAATGCACCGATATGGTTGTAACCTCAGTATAAAAGAATAACAATACATTTTCAAATAAGGTCCTAAATTACAAACTTTTCAAAATAACGGCAAACTTATTATTGTTTTGATTTATCTTCTAGTTAGAGTTACCTGAGCATTGATTAACCGAGAGTTAATAATTCGAATATATCTTCCAGTTGACACAACCAATTTTATACAAAACAGTTTTTATTCCCTTCCTAAAATGGCGATAAATACCGCAGCAAAGGTAAATTAAAATATAATGTCAGAGAAGAACAATTTTTTACAATTTTGTCAGGGTATAAAAGGTATTATAAATACCCGATTATTAGATGTAAATTTGGCAGTTATGGGGAGAGAAGAATATGATTTTCTTATCGACGGTCTTATGAAAAAGATAATAAAAGTACCATAAAACTTTGTAAGAAGAGGAATAAGGTCATTATGTTTAAACGCTCAAAAATGACTTTTTAAGATATTAATTCAAGGGTGGTTGATCTAAATTTTGTTTTAAATTATTTTGTAAAAATGAAATAGTTTGTTCCAATTATTTATTCTTCTTATTTTTAATAAAAATACTTACAGGGTGATCAAGTTCCACCATTTTTTCAAATATGGTAAATAGTATTTTTTATTATGATACCTTATGTGAGCTTCAAAGATATAAATAGTGAAAGTATATACTAATGAATAATAGATGGCATCGACGGACATACAGAAATAAAAAAACAAACACACAAAAACAGACACGCATATTATATAGATATATTTGATTTGTCGGAAAAAATGTGAAAATATTCTCCATTTATACAGGTTGTGCCAATAAAAACTCCCAGGTGAAATATTTCGGAAACTACTAGAGATATTTGAGTTTTGGAAAAGCCCATTGCTAGAACATATAAGTGGCTCTAGTTTTGGATACAAATAGTTTTTAATATGTTAAGGGATAGATGGCGCTGCGCACAAAGAATTTCTTGGATGACAAGAACTTAGAAATGCTATCTATGTTACAGAGAATTTAATTTTAATTAGATTTCATTATATGAGAAAAAATTCGAAAATCCAACCGTTTCCGAGAAATTTGAGTTTAAAATATTCAATTTTTGAAAGTCTAAAATCGCCTTAATATTCTTACATTAAATTTTAGATGAGAGTTCGTTTGAAACTTTCTTCATAAAAAGATAGTGTGAATAATGTGGCAATAAAACTTTTTTTTTACAACTTCAGGTTAAACCGGTAATTACATTTATTACAATTTTAAAGCGCCCACCCTCGTATTTTATCAAGCAATGTTGAATAAAAATATGTTCCATGTATTTTTTCCAGTGCAGCCATAATAGTAACTTAACAATAAAGGAAATAACGATAAATAAAAAATAAAATAAAAAACTTCTTTTTTTATTTTATTTAATAAAAACAAAAAATAAACTAACAAGTAATAACTTATGGTGTTCGAAATTATTGCCATTTTAGTTTGTACATATGAAGAATCTATTCAATAGCTCAACCCCACAAACTTTAAGTAGTGTATTCCTATTGATGGCTCCAACACTTGCATAAATTTTATTATAAAGGTCAGCCAAGTCTATGATAGATTCTTTATAAACCTCACTTTTCAGATAACCCCACAAATAGAAATCTAATATCAGAAGATCTAGATGACCACTTGAGTACCCCATTTGTACCAATCCATCTTCCTGGATATGTTTGGTTTAAATAATTTACCACAATATTGCAATTATGTGGGCCAGCGCCATCTTGGTGAAATCACATAAGAGTCTAATTGAACTGGTAAATAATTCCATAGCACAGGTAAATCATTTTGTAAGAAGTGTAAAATAACATTCACCATTTAGATTTCTGTGATAAGGATATGGACCAACAATGTATCCATTTACAATGCCACACCAAGCATTTACCCCAAATCTTTTCTGGAATCCGGTTTGTCTCATCCATTTAGGATTTTCTTTAGACCAGTATCGACAGTTAGGTATGTCGGATTATTACTCCCTTGTTGTGGAGAATTTGGATTCGTCACTCCACATAATTTGATTTAGTAAATTAGGATTTTCCTCTAAGAAAATGGAGTATGCCAAAAAATCTAGTCTGCGCTGATTATTTCCCGGTCTTAAGTGGTGCACCAAATGAATTTTATATGGATAAAGTTTATTATTTTTTAGAACCATTCTACACGAAGTTACAGAAATATTAGTGTGCTCATTTAACTTACGTAAGGACGTGTGGGGATTATTTTCTATTGTTTCTAACACTAACACTTCAGCTCTCTTTCTTCTAAGTGTTTTTGTTTTTTAAAACTTCCATAATTAAGCAAAATCTAAAACAATGTCTAAAGCAATGTCAATACTGACAGTATTGTTTATGAAGATTTCCAAAGGCACCTATGATTATATTTTACAGTCGTTTTATTTCATTAAGGTGAACGTAATCAATATAAAATGTATTTTTTCGCCCACGTTAATATTTCCTCTATTGCTACTATGGTTGCACTGAAAAAAATGGATGGAACATATTTTTATTCAATATTGTTTAATAAAATACAGGAGCGGGCTCTTTAAAATTCTAATAAATGAATTACCGGTTTAACCTGAAGTTATAAGAAAAAAGTTTTATTGCCAGATCATTCACACTATCTTCCTATGCAGAAAGTTCTAAACGAACAATCGTGTAAAATTTAATGTAAGAAAGTTAAGGCAATTTTAATTTTTCAAAAATCAAATATTTTAAACTTAAATTTCTCGAAAACGGTTGCATTTTCGAATTTTTTTTCATATAACGAAATCTAATTGAAATTAAATTCTCCTTAACATAGATAACGTTTCTAAGTTCCTGTCATCCAAGAAATCCTTTATAGCGCAGCGCCATCTATCCCTTAACATATTAAAAAGCCATTTGTATTCAAAACTAAATCGATTTATATATTCTAGCAATGGGCTTTTACAAAACTCAAATATCTCTAGTAGTTTCCGAAATATTTCACCTGGGAGTTTTTATTGGCACACACTGTATACTATCCGTTGAGAAATTCCATTTTTCACCATGTCAATATAATACTTATAAAAAGAAGGGAAACTTTGTATCATGAAAAGAAAAAAATATACTATTTTTCGGCCATATATTTACTAAACGGTCTGACCATTTTATGTCAACTGACCTAAAACAGTTTAACAAACGGGATGTTATTTTTAACCCTATCCTTTGCAGAATGGAGCAATGATTAATGCACCTTTTCCTCTGATAGCCCGAAACTGCGGATTTATATATATAATATCCAAGACAGTAACTCGATATTCAAACCGAGTTTCATGGAATGAGAAAGACGGACTAAATAATGTACAGCTACCGCTTACCTTATAATCCAGTTTGTACTTTGTGGCATTTCCTTCCAATGCTCTTATATAGAACAACAGGTATTATTTATAATCATAATAATAGCCTCAGAGGAAGCATTCATCCGTTTGGATTAATTATTCATTCTACTTTAAACAGTAATTAGAGTATACTGTTTAAATTGTAGTGGCATAATTTATTATATTTTTGCATTTAATAATATTTTGCAATATCTATCTAGGAAACTGAAATAAATGTTTCCTTCATTTGTTTCTTTGCGACATCTAGTGATTTACATCACTTTGGATGACATTTGTTTTTATGACTGGAAAAAAATCATTTTGAAAAATTAGGTGTTTGCAATTATGATGAATCTAAAGTAAAATGAGAATTCAGAAAATGTCTATCCGTGTAATTTTTTTAATTTTACAACAAATTAAACTATAGTGTTTTAGCTGATGATTCAAAAATCAAAAAATAATGTAATCAAAAGCATCCTTTGTTAAGAATTAAAAAAAAAAACACTTAAATTTGACGTGTTACTATTGTACATATTGAACCAACTGCATCAATTAAAAAAAAATCTAGTGATAAGGCGGATTTCAGTGTATATACAAAATCATCAGAAGTTTAAAAGCTGTCATAATATACTGGTCTTGATTGTTACACTTTACAACTCTTTCGTCAAATAATTGTTTACGTAATTATTTACTTCTATGTAAAACACTTCTCAACACACATGATAAAAAAATCTATATACTCTAAACAACTTAAGTTCACTGAACTAGTTACGTTGACTATGCTGCTAATTAAGGGATTGTTTGCATACTATACCAATTGAAAAAGTGAATAATGGTGTGTACATCATTGCAATGCTTGTTGTCATGCACAAGGAGGGTATTTTGAACATTCGATTTAAAATTTATTGTGTTATGTTTCAAAATTAAATAAATTTAATTACTGTTTCAAAGATGACTTTTTATTGCTTTCATTGCTTTCCAGAGAGCAATTTATAGATTACTGTGAGTACAGGTCTCAAACCTACATCACAATATGAACTGTTCCACAGGGGTCCAACTTAGGACTGCTGTTCTTTTTAATTTTCATAAATGATATAACGACAGTAATCAGTTTTCACCAGTTTCTTTTTTGCAGACGATCTTAAAATTTACATGTGTGAGTGATCGCAATGATTATTTGCAATTACAAGCATAAATTAATACCGTTTTTATTTGGTGCACCAAAAACTTCTTAATACTAAATATTTCCAAGAGCAAAATTTTTATCATAATAACAACATTCCTATAGAACTTTGGCCCGAATTTAAGGACTTCAGAGTATTATTTGATTGCAAACTCACTATCTCTGTTTATGTTAATCTAATAACAAAATCAACTTCTAAATTATGTTTATTGTTTGGATCTTTTCGTATATATCAAATTAGGTACGATTTGCTCGTGTACTGCTATATGGCACCAATGACATTTGAATCACATATTTCAGAAACTCCGTAAGTGCATTGAACGTTATTTTTCAGGAGGAGCAAAAAACTAATTGTCAACTAACTATTGTTATTTATTGCAATTTTAATGATTCCCTTCTTTGGATATGGGGGTTTTCTAACGATTTGTGTTATTTTCGGAGTTCACAATCTTTAATTGATAGTTTTATAGAGAAAATTTGTTGCTGTACTTATGGGGTTTTTGAAATACATGGTGAGAAAAATAGTAAAAATTATGTAAAATCAATGATTTAAAACGCTGAAGTCATTATATCATATATTTTTATTGATGTAAGTACAATAAAATATCATATATGCATAAAATTAGTCTAGAATATCCTGTGGATCGTCTTTATCTACTACTGGCCATTCAAACAGCTCATCATAGAATTGTTGGATGAGGTTGTCATCTGGTAGATATGATTTCAACTTCTGAATATCTCGCATTTTTTTAACATTAATAGGTATACGCCCTTCTGGATATGCCACTGCCCTTGGCAGAATCGGCTGAGAATTGGTGGTACTTAGTTGGAATTCATATTCTACCGAATCAATGAAATCACGTGCTATAACATAACCTGGTTTCCTTGAATTATGAGTAAAGTGCATGAAAGAAGCAATATTGAATTTTTTTTTCATTTCTCTGGGAACTGCGCGGCCGTACGAGTCAGTTGACAAACAGTTTTTTTTATAATACTGAGGCCACCATGACTTGTAATCTATTATCATGCTTGAATCAACTACGCAAATGGAAAACTTGTGTTTATTACTTGCATTCGCCATGAGTTCAACGTAATCCATAATGGTGTAAATCCGATCTGTTTTCTTTATTTTCCGTTTGACAACAGCAAAGTCCCGGTCGCAAGGAAGAAAACTGTGACCTCTGATGGGAAAATACTGATTAATTGTTTCAAAGCGCCCTATAGTAACTAAGGCAGCCCATAATGGAATAACTGTATGGTTTTTATTCTGCCCTGCACATCCGTTGGAAAAGATGCGCCATGAGAGGAATCTTGTAAACAAAGCTCTTTAATTTTCTTCATTTTATTATGAAATTTTTTTGCTCACCTTTTATGAACCTCTTTTTCAGCTTGTGCTGCTCGTTTAGCGGTTTCATTTAGAGATTTACTTTTAATTTTAATTTCGAGGGATTCACACAAGCAGCATGTATCTACCTGTGGTCTTCCAAATGATAAGTCAAACCTTTCTCGGAAAATTTTTAAATAAAAGTTGCACTTGTTTAGGTCTGGGTATTTTTCTATGAAAAGCATATGCATAGTTTTTACATCCATTTTTTCAGAAAGATATTTGAATGTACATCCTGTATAATGCGCTTCACGCACAGGAAAAGAGTTTATATGGTCCTCTATAAGCTTTACAATTTCACCCCTTATGGCGTTTCCTGATATACCACGTTTATCAATAGGAGACTTTCCAGCCACAAGCAAGTTACATAGACGTCTAACTCGGTCATCAGTTATAGCGAAGAACGATATAAACGCCTTTTGCAAACGATTGTGACACCACAACTACATGAAACCGAATATTGAAAAGAAGTTTGGCGACGAATACCCGTCAAAGGATTTTCTTTTCGGCGTTTTACTGGTACAACTCGAATTAAATTTTGAAGAAATGCATCTTGCTCATTTTTAGTTCCAAATTGTCGAAATTTATCTAAAAGTTCATTTTGTTCACTTACTGCCACCTTATTGAAACATTTCATTTTGCAACTGTAAATAACAATATCTGTTTTTAAAATAACGACCTAGAAAAATAACAAAACTCTTTACCTGCAAGGCTCACCTCTCTGTCTTTCGGGAACCAAATTTCCTTTGTAATTTATGTATGCTGTACCTTTTACTCTGGCTTTTTTTAATTTTCTCCCTTTGATATTCCACTTGTTTAAGTCCTCTTTTTTTTTAACTGGCTGTTCAACACCCTGTTCAAAATCACAAACACTAGACATTTCGCTTTTGTTCTAGCAACAACAAGACCACATGTAACAATAATACAATCTATCCTAACAATGAAATGGAATGATGCTGTATGCTTGCGAACTAAAACAACCACTTGTCATGTGCATGTAGCGCAGAAACAACTCAAGTGTAGTACTTGCGGGGTTTCTGAATTATACGGGATAATGTGATACCATGTAAACACATTAAATAATCAAGCCAACGGCGGGCTTTCTGCATAATATAGATAGAATATATCTTATACTACACAGAACTGTCATAATCACGATTTCGGCCAAAGTGTTACTTATGGGGTTTCTGAAATATGTGATTCATTTATAGTATTAACAAATATAATGTATATATGTATAAATGAAATGTTGTCCAATACTCGCCATTACCCGAAGGTAGTGCTAATCTTTCTATTTATTTTCTATTATTTTATTTATATGGCTACTAATTGATATGCGTAAAGGTCCAAACAACAAAGGTTTTTTTGTTAGAGTTTGGAGCTGTTTTCAAATGTCGAAAGTTTAAAAATATTGTACTTTTTATATATAAGAACTAAACTGAAATATGCCGCACTGATATGGTTTTGTATCAATCAAAATGCATTGTTATTAAAGTCCATACAAAGAATGTGTTTAAAGGCTATGTTTTGTAATAACAATTGTTTTTATCTCCAACAAGGTACAGACAATAAATATTATTAAAAATGTTTAACATGATGAACTGTATGGCAATTTCTATTCGTATAATTTAATAATCAATAATATTGATTGTTCGTCCCTTCTTAACAACCTTTATTACCTGGTTCCTCGGTTGCATTCTCATAAAAGTAATTATTTCTACTGACTTTTTGGTAATATTAATCTTATGCACAAGTCATTAATATACAGGGTGTCCTATAATTAATTAAGTACCTTCTTTCAAGGGAGTGATAGAACTAAAGAAAGAAGTTGAGCTGTGTATGTATATAATCCTTTGCTTTAAATCAATTCATAAAAGATATGCCGTCTTTTAAAGGGAGTAATTACAACATAGTTTTTTTCCAATAAATTCGAAATATCTTAAGTTGCAAAAATTAAATTTGGACTATTTATTAATTTCATAATGTTATATTTTGTCAAATTTTTATCTAAATATCATGATTTGTTAGGGTAGCTACAGGGAGATGAGAGTGAATTTTCGCCACAATTTTTTTACCTTATTTCTTTTTAAACATTTAAGAGGGCTAATCGAACCAGTGTTTGTAAGGTAATTTTTCAAAATTTATTTCTTCCATACGGTTTTGTCAAATTACACCAAATTTGGAGGATCAGTAGTTGAAAGTGTACTAGAGGGTACATGTATATCTATTTTAATTAATTTTCACTTTATGTAGGGAAAACTTATACTGTAAATATAAGTGAAATTTGAAAGTGATTAGCTCCTGAATTATTATATCAATCGGTTAAATTCGGGGTAAAATTCATACATAGCTTCTAGAATGAATCTTCATAATTATGCTCCGCAAGTTTCAAACTTTTTATTCCGTACTATTTGGTTAAAATGAATTTTCTAAATAAGTATCTTTGTCACTACAAATGGAGCAAAGAAGTGTTACCTCTATCGGGAATCGCACCTCAATGAAGTCGGTGAATAAAACGTCCAGTGAAGGTATAGTCAAGAACAAAATTATTCAGCGGCGCATATATAAAAAGTTTCTAGAGAGTGACACAGCTATCTGAACCTTTTTCCCGACTAGCCCCTTAATACCGAAAAGCGATCAGTATTAAAACTGCATAAAAAGGGTGCTCTTACTAAATTTCGATAGGAGCCATCGTCTTGGAGTTATTTGTATTTTAATATTGCAGTACAGAATAGCCCAACTAACAATTATTGCCAAAATTACGTCAATTTGTATTACTGATAGGTTATAATTCTGATTTGACCAATTTGGTAACAGGCAAATTTACCTCAATTTTACCACAAATTTATCAATGTGGGGAAAGAACTTTAATTCGAAATTACAAATAAGCAAATGAAGCTGTTTTATCAATAAGTTTAAAGGCAATTAAATGTTACATGGCCTTATTAATAAGCCAGTTTGTGATAATTTTAAGGTAAATGTTTTTTATTTATAACCTAAATAACACCTATCCATATGAGACGTAAGAGAAGGGGTACTTTGAAATGCAAGCTGGTGAAATGCTGAATAGTTTTTACGTATAATGATGTTGGTATTAGTGTTGAACAAATAACATGACGTCTGCAAGTTGGTTACTAAGCTAGGAAAGACAAATAAAATAATGATGTTTAGAGTTGAATGTGTTCTGTGATCGTCTGTGGAGGAAATTTAATTGCGATTCTAAATTTTCTGTGAATATGATTATTTGCATTCTTTAAAGTTCAGATATGATTTATTTGTTAAGTTCCTTGAAGTTACTACTGAACAATAACTAATGTAAATATTATAACCATAAAACATCTCATATTTTTATAATGGCGGACATAAAATTCTTGTATAAGTATGGAGTCTTCTACATTTTGGTTTTGAAGTGTGATATTCCTCAATTATGAACTCATAAAACAAATTTACTTATATCGAAGGCGATATAACCAATGTTTCAGATTTTGAGGTCAATATTCCCAATTTAAGAAAAGTAGGACTTCAGGTAAATTATAAGATAGAGCAATTAGCAATTATATTTTTTACAATTGCAATTACAATTAATTTACATTATATTAAGTTCATCCAATAAAGAAAGTTTATCTTTCCAATATACATACATCTTTTTGTGGAATATTATTTAAGTCAAATTCATCAACAAACATATTATTGCTATGGCATAAATCTGTTATTTCCGATATGGTATTTTTTTTCAGGTGTTTCCTCTTAAATTTGACATTCTGCACACATGTCAGGGTATTAGCAGCTGGTTTATAAATTCTTTCGCATCCATTATTTATTTATTTGGCAATATATCTATATGGTTTGAGTTTTATCTTGTTATTAGACTGCATATGTAGCTTCCTTATTTTGTTTACTGGACATAGTACTAAAATTACTTCTTCATTTGACAGGTTATCGAATAATAATTTCAGAAGTTTGTACTAATTTTGCCTTTGATGGGTAAATAAGACCATTATCCTTCTCGGTAAATTTACAGTGGTAATTTGGACTTTGTATAATGTCATTATTTGAACTAGGTCGAATCTAATGGTTATTTCGACTTTATGGTTATTTATTTGAATGTAACAATTTTTCCAAATATTTTCTAAAATATTCCAACAGCTTTAATTGAGTTTTAAAGGAAAGAATTAAGTAAATTACAACTTGTTCAATGACTTATGACAGAAGTCATTTTTGAAATCAATGAGAAGTACTCTTAACCTTGCAAAATGGGTCTTTTCACTACTTCTGAAATCTCAAAACAAATATGTTTATTTGAAAGCTAACTGATAGATATTCACCTTGTACAACTCTGTTTGAAATATAAGTCTCCCATTGTTTAATAAAAAATAAACATTTATTATGGCAATTTGAACACTCATTTGACCTTGAAGCTGAGTGACGTCACACAGACCGGAATCATATTGGTAGCATTTGCCAGAACGCCTAATACTACTAACGTCACACCACATCTGACACATTTTACATTGTTTACGGTTAGTTTTGTGGTTATGTTCTGTGTGTTCAGTTACGAATCGTGTTTTGCTTTGTTTCTGCACATTATTGGAAGAAATGGAGCCAGCATTTTCTAAAGGAAATGCAGAAAATCTGCCGAAAGTTGACTTTATTATGGTAGACGAGTTTTACATGTCAAATTTGGATTATTTATCACAGAAGTCAGAAATATTAAAACAAAACGGTAAGTCATCAGTAATCTTATTTTCGTGTAATTTATTTATAAATATAATGGAACTACCATTATTTTAACATGCAATTGTTGGTACAATATTTTTTCTTGTTTCAATTATACTTACTAATGTCTAAAAATTTCCAGGTCAACAAGAGCATCGTACGGTGACAACGCAGTTGCTTAGTGAATCTGAATCTTCTTTTAACTGGAAAATTTCAATAATTTAGCATCAACTTCTAAATACAACTACTTTAATTACATCAAAATGATCTTCACAACAGTAAATGTTTCTGGTTTTCGTCAACTGCTTCTCAACTTTGGCTATTTTAAACCATGCTTTTCGTCTATTTTCATCTGGTGGAACGTAAACGAAAATTTTGATTGGACAATTCATGTTGTTATTTGTACATGTTGGTACAAAGCACTTTTTAAACATGTTCCACACACAACAATCCAAAACTAAAAAGAAACGACTGTCAAAGTCAATTTCGACGTCAACTGTCAAAAAGCAGAGAACCAACTTTGCAATACACCGATGTGTCATGTTCAAGGTCATAGTCCCTTTGACGTCACTAGGTGGGTTGCGTGACGTCACGTAAAAGTGCGCGCTTTGTTTCTGCACTTTTGTTATTTTTTTTTCGATAGAAATCGTGCTTAAAAAAAGTAAAAAAAATACGGCAAGTTTTTTTTATAAAACACTATCACATAAAGCTAAAAATCTGTGAAAGGGCCCATTACTTAAATAATCTTGTAGACTTTGAGTACGTTTTTTTAGTAAAATTCAGGGTCACTTGATATTTAAATAAACTTAATGTGTCTATGAAGTGTAGAGTCATTTTTAAAGTAAATTTTGGGAAATTTTTAACTCGAATCAATTACTGATAAAAACAGTGGTTCTTAAAGATATATTGGGTAAGAAGTAAGGACTTTACGACCGAAACAACAAGTTTAAAGTTAGTATGACTTTAAAGAAAGTTATTAAGACAAAATTAAGTAGTTATTGACTTCATTCAGTTATTATTCTGCCTTTGAGATTAGTCCGCAATAATGAAGGCCAAAATAATTCCACAATATTTTTAACTAATGTTTTGTAGAGCAATTTCAAATATCGCTTTACGCAATGAAGCATGTAATTTAACAAATAAATAACCATTTTTTTTAATCTTGATCATCTTTTAAATTAGAGACAAACTTAAAATAATATTAATTAGAAAGTTAATGTAAATATTTTTTCCTAAAATTACATAATTCATTACGTAAAGCGATATTTCAAATTGTGCTACAAAACAATAGTTGAAAATGTTGTGAAATTACTTTTGTAAGTATGTAGTTATCTTCTATTATTACATACATATCCTGTATTGCAATATTAAAATACTAATAACTCCAAAACGTTGGCTCCTATCAAATTTATTAAGAACCTTTATGAGTTTTTGTAGCCGTTTCCATTTTAAATGTTTAAAAAATTATAGCGAAAATTCACCCTCGCCCTCCTGTAACTACTCCAACAAATCATGATATTTAGATAAAAATTTGACAATATGTGACATTATGAAATTGAAAATGGTTCAAATTTAATTTTTGTAGCTTAAGATGTTTCGAATTAATTAGCAAATACCTATAATGTACTTACTCCTTTTAGAAAGTTCTAGCTCCCTTATGAACTTTATGGCAAATGTTTATATACAAAGCTCAACTTTTTTCTATTTCTATCACCCGTTTGAAAGAAGGTACTTATTCATGGGACTTTAATATTATTTTTAATTATTTAACTCTATTTCTAGCCTATTTATTAATTGCAATATTAAGTATTATTGACTTACATTTTAGAAATAATTCTTAATATAATTGTACGTACACATTATTAATATTCTATTTTATTTTTTGTATCGATTTCATTATTTATTATTTCTTTTAATTTTTGTATTACTGTAATTTTCATTGATTTATACTTTTGTGTTTTTCTGTGATTGGGTATTTTCCTGTTGGAAATAAATTTATTAATATTGTTAACACATGTTTTCTTTAAATGTTTTCTTTTAACCGCCTCTCAAGTCACCGAATTAACTCCCAGTAAATCCTAGGACCTTGTATTGAGTAAAGAGAGACGAAGCCCTACAGTTTATTGTGGAGTCCGAACCACATCTGGGGCATCGACAGTTCACTCCCAACTTAATCCGAAGCAAATTACAAATAAAATTTGTTGCTCCGGGATGGATCGAACCATTGATATTCGGTACCGAGTAAATAGCTATAAGCGCATTTACCCACTCGTCTACCATGCCAGTCCATACATGGACTTAAAACTTTTATAACTTTGTAACAAACAGGAAATTCTTCTAATGTTTACAGGATTTTTTTTTGCTCAGAATGGCCTCTTTTAATATGACATACTATGGATGAAGCGCCCTGTTTAACATACTTTAAATCAAGAAGTAAAAATAACTGCTTGTGTGTAAAACTCAAATGTGTACAACAGATACAATAGATATTTCGTACTGTCGGTAAAGAATCATATCGTCACGTGATCGAGCGGACAATTACCTCTCATCCCAGAGTGGGACCTTCGTCAAAAGGAGGACAGACTGGGAATTGTTCCGTGCAGCGCAGCAAAGGAACATTGCACATATTCCCAGGATTGAATCCGAGGAAGATGTGGAGAGGACCATCACCTCCCGGGAAAACCAGATCCAGGAAGCGATGAAGGAAAGCACCACAGAGACGGAGACCAGAAGGGCACCAGCGCTGATGGCAAACCTTGCGGAGGACCTCAGGCAGCTGATTAGGGACAGACAATGGACGAAGAAAAGGGCCCAAAGGACTAGACTCCCTGAGGACAGACACGCGTATAACACGCTGAACAGGAGAGTCAAAGCTGCCCTCCAGGGACACCGTCAAGAAGGATGGCAGCGTCACCTGGAGTCGCTGAATCCACAGGACAGGAGCATCTGGAACACCCAGCGTGCTCTGCGGAACAGGCCGAAACCGATGCCCCCAATCCACGGAGAGAATGGGATTGTCTACACTCGCCAAGAAAAAGCCGAAGCATTCGCGGACAGCTTGGAACTGCAGTGTAGGGAAAACCAACTCGATGATGAGGACGAGGACTGGGTAGAAGACGTGGAACGCAGAGTGCGTCGGATGCTCCGCCTGCCAGACGATGATCACATCCGTCCGACCACTCCAGAGGAGGTCAAGGAGCTTGAAGCCGAGGGAAGCTCTTGGATGTGACAAGATCGGAAACATCGCCCTCAAGAAGCTGCCTAGGAAAGGGTGGCACCCCAGTGAATATCACCAATGGGATCTTGAGGCTCAGATACTTTCCAAACAGGTGGAAGAAGGCCGACGTCATGGTAATCCCGAAACCAGGTAAGGAACTAATCTTTCCCTCCTCTTACTGGCCCATCAGCCTGCTCCTCGCTGTAAGCAGCGTGGCCGTTCGTAAAGTAAGCTAACCCGCCCTGCACGAGGCCGGTCTAGGTCTACAGCGATAACTAGGGTAAAACGGCAATAGTCCTGCCTAGCCCTAGCATCCAAGACCTTCATCAAGCCAAATGGATATTGGCGCTCTCATCCCAGAATGTTAGGTTTCATCCCCAGTCGAGTAAATGGGATTTTTTCTGAAGCAAGAATTAATCGCAGCATACTCGCATGTGTCCTTCACTTTGCTTTTTGTAAACTTTGCGTACAATATTTCGTACATTTTTAGAGCCTAAACACATCTTGAAATAACGAGTTTTGAACAGATTTGTTCCGGATGAAACTTTTCGTTTCCTGGGTTAATTTATTAAATATATCGAAATACATTCATAACATTTTAAATAAAATAATTATTCCACATTGCGCAATTATACATCATGATTTGCTGTGGGATTATAATTGGTTGAACAGTGATGTTAATGTGATATCTTCCCTTTAGAGACAAACATTGTATTTTGTAATAAATGACATTATAACTACAAGGAAAAAGTAAATCTTGTGGACATAATTACAATATTATGTAGTATATGTTTAAACAGATTATACAAAAATATTTTTTATGAACTATTTTTTAAAACACATTTTTATCATTTTATAGACATGCGTAATGTATAATAAAATACCCACCATTTGGGAGTATATACTGCAACCCATCACTATTTACAACACGTTCAAGGAATTTAAGGTTACTATTACAAAAATTGCATTTCACTTTATTTAAGTTTAAATGCGCATCTTTTAATGGATGAAAAACCTGCGACCAATAACACTGGCACACAAAAAAAAAGTTGTTTGTACATTTGACGCCACCTACCTCCCGACATGTATTTCGACCCGCTGAATCTGAATTTGAAGTCAGTTTGGACCGTACACCCTCAAATATCGAGTAAATTGAAAAACCGTAAAAAATAGCGAAAATTAGGTGTTTCGGTAATCAAGCCTAATTTTTATGTATTTCCCGACGTCATTTTTTATAGATTTTACAATTTTTCACATTTTCAGATTCTAAATTTGTATTTTATGCATAAAAAAATACAAGAAACGTATTTAATCGTGTTTCATAGATTTTTTTTAAGTTTTTTCAACTGCAATTTTTTGCTATTTTATCGGTTTTTTTGCGATTTTTTGAAATTTTGAGGGATTAATGGGCCAAATATATTTCAGATTCGGATTCAGCAGATCAAATTACATAAAAATCCTCTTCGATCCGAGTCTACAAAATTTTTTTCATCAACATAATCACAATTTTTTGCCATTTTTAGCAATTTTCGAGGGTTTTTTACAATTTACTTAGATTTAGAACGGCTTATGGTCTAAATATACTTTAGATTCGTATTCAGCGGATCGAAATACATAAAAATTAGGCTTGGTTTAGATCCACAAAATTATTTTTATTACCGAAACACCCAATTTTCGCTATTTTTTACGGTTTTTTAATTTTCTCGATATTTGAGGGTGTACGGTCCAAACTGACTTCAAATTCGGATTCAGCGGGTCGAAATACATGTCGGGAGGTAGGAGGCGTCAAATGTACAAACAGCTTTTCGTTTTGTGTGCCGGTGTAATTTGTTGACTAACAACTGAGATATAGCTGGTGCATTTGAAAAGTTAAAATGCATCCTTACAAATATAACAAGATTGTTGTGATGCTTTTAGTGTAGCCACTGAAATTTAAAATTGCGTTTTTCTTCAAATTGGTGAATTATGCGAAGATGAAATAGATATATGTTTTCTAGGAAAATTAAATTGTATAACAGAATTTTTGGTTGGAATTAATTATCAAAATATTAATAATAAACATCACCACAGAAAGTAGGTAATAAATAGTTATTAGCAAAAGATTGAAGATTTTTTGTTTTTCCAGCACCCCATAAAATTTAAATGTCTGTATGCCATAATCATACGCTTATCGAATATGGTAATTAGTTTTAAAGTTGAGGTAAAAAATTAAATAAAATTTTCCTCTTTAAGATCCTACTTTTTATTGATTAACTTTTTTACGTAACACATGCAACATTACAGTTTTAATCGATGAGTTAATCAACAGTGCTTACTCAATTTGATCGCCATATATACCGGGTGTAAAATTGCATTAAGATGTTTTCAGTTTTTATGCACTTCCTGTTTTGTCGGAAATTACCCCAACTTTCTTATTTTAAATGGAACACTCTGTATATTATTACATTTTTGAAATCTGTTGTAAATTCTGAGTATAACAGGAGTCTTCAAAAGTGAGAAAATCTGTTTTTCTAAAAAATGCATACTTGTCAAATGTCAAAATGATGGCTCATCACGCTATTTAGAAAATGCATCTTTTAACGATTACAATTGCATAGCTTAGCAATTCAATAAGAATTCATGGTAGAAAAATTAAAAATTCTTCTAAATAAATAGGTATTATATATATAATACACAAAACCCAATACACAAAGTAGTGTGCTGCAAAAACAATTATCTCAAATAAAGTTATTTGTTTAAAATAACTGTCAAAATAGTTATCAAGTAAACAGTGGCTATACTAACATTACATTAAAGCTTAATTTAAGTGTACTAGTCACAACAAGTATTTTAAAGAAATAATCTTATTTGGGAAAAAATACAGAAGTACCCAATCACCTACAAAATCCTACAATTATTAATGATTTCTTTATACAATCATCTCAAAGTGGTAATAATATTCCTGATCCTGATACTGTTCGTTTTTATAGTAATAATAGGTTAATGAATTTGGATAGTTTTGAGTTCTCTCTTATTAATGAATTAGATATTTATGAAATTCTCTTGTCAATTAAATCTAAAGCCACTGGTGAAGACCTAATTAGTATTGACATGTTATTATATTGTTGTCCTGTAATTTTGCCCTACATAACTCATATTTTTAATTTTTGTATTGAGTCTCAAACTTTTCCCTCGATGTGGAAGTGCTCGCAAATTATACCTCTGCCTAAAGTTACAAATCCTGGCGAATTAAAAGATCTCAGACCCATCAGTATTTTGTGCACACTATCTAAAGCTTTTGAAAAAATTCTTGATAAGCAAATACGTCAGCACTTCTACATCAATAAGATTTTGCCCGAACACCAATCCGGGTTTAGGCCGGGACATAGTTGCAGTACAGCTTTGGCGAAAGTTACTGATGATTTATTCTCATCAATCGATAAATACAAATTATGTGTTTTAGTACTTCTGGATTATTCAAAAGCCTTTGATAGAATAAGTCATGCAATATTATTGGCTATTATGCATTACACTGATTTCTCACAAAATGATGTTGGTCTACTCAGGAGTTATCTAAATAAACGCATTCAGTGTGTTGTGCTAAATAATGAAAAATCCGGCTATTCTTCGATTGTGTGTGGTGTACCGTAGGGGTTTATACTAGGACCCCTGTTGTTCACTTTATATACTTTTGAGTTTTATAAAAGCGTCTCTTATTGCACCTCACATTTTTACGCCGATGATACACAAATTTATTATGCGTTTGATGAAAATGATACACAACAAGCCTGCCAAAATATCAACTATGACCTTCAAAATCTACTTAAGATCTCCAACAAATTTTGCTTAGACATTAATGCCTGAAATCAAAGGCAATGCTATTTGGCCGAAATGCCTCACGAAACCAAGCAAGCAGTGATGTGAAAATTTCTGTTGACAATGAAATCATTAATCTTACAGATAGTGCCAAAAACCTAGGCCTGATTCTAGATACCAACTTAAAATTTTCTGCACAATATCTTCTATTGTTAAAAAATCATACTGCTCCTTAAAATTAATCTATGCCAATAGACACATCTTAAATAAAAAAACAAGAACAATTTTGTGCGAAGCTTTAGTTTTATCACATCTTAATTACGTAGATGCTGTATATGGGCCATGTCTACTTAAAGCTGATGCTAGATGGCTACAGTTGGTTCAAAATTCTTGTGTTCGTCTTACTTGCGGACTTCGTAAACGTGATCACGTATCTGCCAAATTAACCAAGATTGGATGGTTGAATGCTGAGAGAAGAAGGATTTTACACTGCTGCACATTCTATCATAAAATTATTACAACAAAAAAACCTGAATACTTATTAAACAAATTAAGATTCAAAACGGATATTCATAATATTAACGTCTGGTTTAAAAATAACCTTACTCCTCCTCAGCATGCGACTATACTCTATCGGTCATCTTTCACATATAATTCCGCAATACTTTATAATAGAATTCCTGCCAATCTCAAATTACTTAGCTTATACATGTTTTCGAAAAAACTCAAAAAAACTTCTGCTGCGTGATACTGCTTTCATGGTATGATTTAACCTGCCTAATATTTGCACCTCCTTAGTTTAATTTAATTTAGTTTAATTTAATTTAAAATAACCTTTTGGTTCATCTATTAGCGTATAATTTATCTTATTTTTTATTTTTTGGCTTTGTTTTCAGTATCTTTTCAACTCAAAAAGCGAGCATAATTTACTGTAAAATTTATAAAAAAAAATTTTTTGAATTATTTCATTTTTATTTAATATAGGCTAGTGATTCTTCATATGTTGTAACTCTTCAGGTTGAGTGGAAGGGCAAGCATTTTGGATGTCATAATCCAGAATGGTTGAACTCCACCTGTTCCACAAATCACTAATACTAATAAATGTTGATAGGTATTGTTGTATATGTATGCATGTGTGTATGTATGTATGTGTATGTATATGTATGTGTATATATGTGTGTATGTATTATATAGTTGTGGAATAAAGACTTTTTTATTATTATTATAGATAATTGTTTTCACAACGCACTGTTTTGTGTATCAGGTGTAACACTGATTTATTTAGAAGAATTTGATTTTTCTATTGTGAATTCTTATGGAAGTGCTAAGTTATTGGAATCACTGTAATCGTAAAAAGATGTATTTTCCAAATATCGTGATAAGCCACCTTTTGAAATTTGACAAGTATGCATTTTTTAGAAAAACCGATTTTTCTCACTTTTGAAGGCTGCGATTTAAGGGAGCATTTATCATAAAACAGCAAATCAGTTTTTGCAATAGTAAAAAACCTCGTCAGAAATATTTTTTTGTAAATCATAGCACTCTAAATCAAAAATTAAAATTTTTGTTAAAAAAAGATAAATCAAAAAAATCAAAGAAAAAACTTATACTGTTATATTCAGAATTCACCATAGATTGGAAAAATATAAAAATATACAATGTATTCCATTAAAAATAAGAAACTTAAAGTAATCTCCGGAGAAACAGAAAAGTGCATAAAAATTTTAAAAACACTCTTCTAATGCAATATATTAAAATTTCGTCAATTTATTTCTATAAACAATGAAAATAGAGGGGGTGAGCCTGGTTTCATTCACATCCGGTATATCCCATCTTCCTATTTACAACTGTTATTTATCAATTGTGTATAAAATACTGTTATCGATATGTTAGTTTTGGTATCGACTTTTAGAAATAAGTTAACACTGATATTTATCGGCATTAAAGTTATTTATTGCATACTGTTTTATCTAGGGAAAACCATTATAGAGTTTAATCGGTATAATTTGACCTAAAGAAACTGTAACTAAACATAGCACCATTCCTTTTTGAAAGATTTATTCCTCGCAGGAAATTTATATCTGAACAATAAACTACTGACTTTTAAAATTATGTCTTTCTTCAGCAACCTAATCATTAAAGGTAATTATATCATTTTATACTAAAAATTTCTTCCATTTGCTTTACACTATATTAACATTAAAGCCTTGACAGATTCTGGATTGTACAAGTTACTAATTATTCTGTTTATACTTAAATGCTATTTTATGGAATATTAACACCTACTTTAATAGGTTTTTTTATAGATTTTATAAGGATCAGAATATCAATTTTTTTAATCTTGTTAATATTTTAAGATGCATTAAGTATATTGCCATAGATAACATGCATCTAAATTAAATTTTGATATTATGTTATGTACTATACCAGGATGTTCTGTTTGTTTTAACCAGTGGCTTATAAATCGATTACAGCTTAAATCTCTGGTTCGTGTTATCGATTCAGTTTATCACATTTATATCCAAAGCCTTATCTCAGGTCCTCTGAGAATAAAATCTTGAAACTGCAATTAACTAAACCTTCTTCTGCCTCTAAGACAAATGATGTCTGGCTATAATTAGTGGATAACACTATAGAACTGTCACAGTTAACATACGGCGTGTGAAAAATTTACTAGATAAACCTTCTATGAAATTTTTAAACTATTAATATTGCCAATACATATACAGGGTGACTCACCAGGAACTGCATCGATCCATATAGGAAAAGTATGCACCAGAAAATTTTAAAATTTAAAGACCTACTAACGGCAGTGTGGCCAATCCAAATAAGATAATTACAAGCATCTGGTACTTCCGGTTATACCGGAAGTCGATACCAACTTGCTTATTACAAATGGAATGGAGTATATATTTTAGGGTTTTAGAAAAAGAGCATAAAATTCTGAGTCAATAAAATGTAGGATATATTATGCCTAAACCCAGCCGTTTCAGAGATATTTGACATTTTAAAAAAATTTTGACTGGTGTAATGGTTTACAATAACCTTTATAACTTTCTTTGTGTAAAAGATACTCATTTGTTTTTTGGCACGCAGAAAGACCGTAAGGTGATCTACGCTCTGCAGTTTAAAAGAAATTCAATGATAGTATACCAAGTGTTCCATTTTTGACGTTACATTTGGTAAATTTCAAACCACAAAAACTTGCTTAAGTCAAATAGAATACCCTATATTCTTTTAGACCAACTTATGTATAATTAAATTCCTTTTTTCTGAAGTCCCTTTGTGTGGGTTTAGATTACAACTTTTTGAAATATTTGCGATTTTCTCAGAAATTCAAGAATTTTTTAGTAAAAATTTTATCAAATTAGCCATGATTAGAAACAATCAGTAATGTCAGTCATTCTCTTATGTCGAAAAATGTCACCAGGTTTAAATTACACCCACAAAGACTTTTGGAATTTGTTTATTATTTATGTAGAATGTAATAAAGTAATATCAAGAACTTGTAGTACATTTGCTACTCGATATCCACAAAATCAGAAAATAACACTAAACACTGTAACATGACTATTAATTGAATTGAAGATACTTTGTACAAACTATAATAGCTAAGATAAAATCAACTAAAAACATGATTCCATTATAATTTAATAATTGTTCAAAAATTCCGCCCTCGAACCTCCACACATTTTTCGCACCTTCAAACTAGTTCTTCATGGGTAGCCCTTCTAATTGAATCCTGTGATAAGTTTTCACATGCGTTTCTTATTCTCTGCATACAATCTGCAATAATTGTTAATGGGCTCTGATAAACTTTATTTTTAATAGTCCCCCCAAATAAAATAATCTAAAATAAAATAATCTAAAATTAATAAATCTGGCGAGCGAGGAGGCCATAGGAAAGGTCCGTTTTTGGTCCATTTTTACGATCCATTGATCGTAAAAAAGTTTTTTGTAAAAAATTAATTATCAAATACGCGTTATGTGCTGATAAAAAATGTTTCTATGTTCGGCGAGAGGTAAATTTTCTGAATAGTTATTACTCAAATTTTGTAAAAAATTTAGACATCTTTCACCTAAAAAAAAAAAACAACAAAAAATAACTATAGATATTAGTAAAAGAATAAATCTTTATAACTTACTGTTTAAATTTTCCTGATAAAATTCTAATGCCACCACTCTATTATTTCTTATGGCACAGTAAACATTAAACTGCCAACTTTCTTGAAAATTTCACTCCATGAACACATGAGGATTCGAGTCACTCCAATAATGCGTATTATGTGGATTAAAAAGTCCATTTTTGGTAAATTTAGCTTCATCTGACCATATAATATTTCCCAAATAAGAATCGTCGCCTACAGACCTTATTAGAATAAATTTACAAAAATTGTCTCTTCTTAGGAAATCTGTTTCTTTTTATCATTGAATCATTTGGAACGAAAATAGGTGAAATTTATGTTTAATTAAGATTCTGTGAACTGAATCATTGCATAGTCCCGATTCCAGAGCAGCTTGTTTTAATGACATCATTGGAAATGCATGAAAATATCCCAGAATTGCTATTTCTACGCTTCCGATTTTGAATTCTTGTTTTGACAGAGCCATAGTTTTTGAAATTATCCAGTATGCGTTTTACAGTGTTTGGTGACGGTTTCCGTTTTTGTGGATATCGAGTATTGCTTGCTACTCGAAATACTAGATATTACTTTATAACATTCTTCATAAATAATAAACAAATTCAATAAGTCTTCGTGGGTGTAATTTAAATCTGGTGGCATTTTTAGACATAACAGAATGACTGACACTACTGATTGTTTCTAATCATGGCTAATTTGATAAAATTTTTACTAAAAATTCTTGAATTTTTAAGAAAATCACAATTATTTCAAAAAAGTTGCAACTTAAACCCCCACAGTGCTTAATATCAATAAAAGGAATTTAATTTTACATAACTTGTTGTATAAAAATACAGGTTGTTCCTTTTGACTTAAGCAAGTTTTCGCGGTTTGAAGTTTACAAAATGTAACGTCAAAAATGGAACACTTGGTATACTATTGCTGAATTGGAATTGGTGGATAACTTTTGAGGTAACAGTAATGAACTGATAAATTTGGAATGTAGTCGCTTTTAATGCAGATTAGCAAAATTATTGTTGATTGTCAAAATAACGACCTATACTTAACGTCTGTCACTGTCAAAGTGACAGCTAATTAAAATTACTGCAGTTGAGTTCAAATGCTACTTGACATCTGTCACAGTCAAAGTGACAGTTACTAAAAATTATTATATACGGCCGACTTCAAATTATCTTTGACATCTGTCACTGTCATAGTGACATTTAGGCAAAATTACTATTGTCTTTCTACAATTACACAGATCAGGACAAGCTCTATCTGTTAAAAAACTAGTGTACGGGCAGACTCAAATACTTGTTAATTACATCTCTCAATTTAGGACTAACTCTATATTGAGATGTAGAAAGTATCAATCAAATATTCAACTGATTTTTAATTATAACCTCACTTACATTTCAGATCATTCCCGGACGGGCTCAAGAATTAATCTGCTCTTTCCCGGCGTCTGCATTCCATTTTATACTAAATGGTTGCTAAGCTTGTGCCCATGAATACAAACAAAGTAACTAAGGCACGTAAATACAAATAAAGTATCCAAATATTTATAGACCCAACTATTTATTTGGGGTAGTTAAGGTGACCTATCTTTCCATAGAAACTAACTCTACATGTCTAGCTCCTACTAGTAAGTTCAATGTTGATTTTTATAAAACTGTTTAATTAAAATCTCTCGTTACAGTATGAAGCAGAGCCTTTCTTTGTACGATTCCTTCTCGTCTGGCACAACATGTTGTCGATAATCCGCCGACTGTACCAGACATCGAAATCTTCTGGAAGGGAGTCCACAAGACGACAAGTCTATTCTACAGCGACATTCCAGCAATCGCACACTTCGAGGCCTTAAAGTGTGTCCAGGAATCAGTACGGAGGAAGTCCAAGAAGTTCTTGTTGACACTAAAATCTTCGCCGCCCCAGGCTCACACATGTTATATAACTGGTAGTGGAAGAAATTTTCTTCTATTCATCGCTCTCTGGTGCGGGTTTTCAACACATAGTTGGGCTAGGGGCAATAGATTCCGCATTGATTCATCGAGGAGCGTATCGTGCTTATCCCCAAAAAGGGCGATCTTTCCGACCCGAGGAATTATAGGCTGATCAATTGCCTCAATCGCTGCTACAATATATTTTCACTATGTTATATGCTGCGACACTGAGGTCTGCTGATCTGGTTATCCAGCAGATACACGAATATTGTGGTGCTAAGAAAGATATGGCATGTTACGAGCTATTGCTACTCATTTTTCAATGCGCTGTGGCACCAGCATTACTAGCGAGATGCATAGAATAGCTACTGTCTCTCTGGAGGACCATTTTCACCATAACATATGGTACACAGAGGGTCACCACAGAGCAGGTAGTATTTAGGAAGAAGTAATCAAGCGTGATTTCCAGAGTCCTCTCATCTTCTGCATCTCCTATTGCGGTTGTCTATTGGGCTCTGTCAAACTTACAGATATCGATGTGGACCACCTGTCGACCAGAGGCATAAGGTCAAGATTTGGGGAAAAACAAGGTGTCTGCGACTAACATGCATGCCGTCAGGGTCTGATATGCTCCTTTGTAGTAATTACTTGAACAGTGGGTGAGCTGTGCCTATTAGGCAGAGATACTCACAAGATGATGAATATTTACAGAAGCATTTATCCTAGCCCATCCGTTTCTCCTGTGTACCATTCATGTTAACAGGGTGACCGAGGACTCTCAAGCCTAGAATGTATACATGACAAACTAATGTTGAGTATGGCGTGTAACATCCTCATTAGCTCGGATCCTCTCTTGAGGTTTGTAAAACATCGTGAACCTGAGGGAGTGAGCGCAGGATTGTTCAAGGTAGCATGTAACACTGCAGATGGATTCGGTTTTGTATTCGGTGTGAGGAGACCGGCGAGCGTTTTTTATAAACACTGGTAGGTTGACTTATTTGCTTAAAGAATATGTCTTATACTTTTTATATTAGTGTAAAGCGGAACGCAAGCTGGATTTTTATTGAAATCATACAATAAATAGTACATTTTTTCATTTATTTTCACACCCGTTATTATTCAAATATTTTGAAACTTTTTAGCATAAATTTATACCAATTAATAGGCAATTTTTAGTTTGAAAGTAGTCTAAAAAATAAAAAAGAAAAAGGGTGGATCTCATCGAAAACTTTGCCTCGAGACGAGATTTAAAAACCTAAGACCGAGCTGAAACTAAGAAAAACCTCGACGTGATCTCGATCTAGTCCAATATTAACTGCAAGTCGGTTTCCTTTTTTTCTTTGCAATTATTTTCAAATCGTGAAATTTTTGGCGACATCCTAAAGACGAGTTAAAACCTAATACTATATTCCGAAAAAAAGCGAGATTTGAACATAAAATAAAAGGTAATTTCTGACAATTTTTTTTACTTACACTTCGAACTTCTCACATGTAAAGCAGATACCGATAAGGATTCTTCGATTATCGGGAATTATATATGTAATATGTGGACATTTTTTTCGAAAATGAAGTATTTGATATTTTAAAACTAATCGATTCTAAATTTACCTCTGGTCCTGATGGCATGCCTGCTTTCATCTTACGCGACTGTGCTGTAGTGTTTGCCTGTCCTCTTATGAAAATCATTAACCTTTGTTTAAACTCCAGCAAATTTCCAGATGTGTGAAAACATTCTAGAATTTGTCCTGTTTTTAAGAAAGGTGATAAAAGCTCAGTGATTAATTATAGACCTATCACGATTATCTCTAACTTTTCTAATGCTTTTGAAATATTACTGCATAAAGCAATTTACGCTAGCACTCATGCGTTGATTAGAGACTTTCAGCATGGTTTCATGCAGGGTCGGTCTACCACTACTAATCTTTTTTGCTTAACACAGTACATTTCCGAATCTGTGGATTCTGTTGGACAAGTTGACCTCAATTATACAGATTTTAGTAAGGCGTTGGACAGTCTTCATCATGGTATTCTTTTGTATAAACTTAAGCAGTTTGGTTTTTCAAATAAACTGTATAAACTTTTTCATCATACTTGCAGTGCAGGCGCCAATACGTGGAATACCGTGGTTTCAAGTCTGGCGAATTCATTGCTTCATCTGGTGTGCCACAGGGTTCCATTCTTGGCCTCTTCTTTTCGTTTTATCAACGACATTATAGATATGATTGACGTCAATTGTCTTCTGTATGCAGATGATTTGAAAATGTATTGTGATATTAATTCTATCTGCGATTCCCTCCAATTGCAAATGAATTTGAATAAAATTAATGACTGGTGTGTAAAAAATAACTTGGCACTGAATGTGCAAAAGTGTAACGTTCTGTCTTTCACAAAAAAACTGAACCGTATATTTACAATTATACACTCAATAATATGTCACTAAATAGAGTAACTGAATTTAAAGACGTAGGAGTTATTTTTGATTCAAAGCTGAGCTTTAATCTTCATATTAATGCTGTTGTACTTCCTAGTTACAAAAAACCTTGGTTTCGTTATAAGGTATTCACGAGGATTTATTGACATTGAAGTTTTGTTTCTATTGTTTAATTCTTTTGTTCTTTCTAAGATAAAAAATGCTAGTATAATTTGGAATCCTGGGTATCAAACATATAGTAATAATTTAGAAAGTATTCAGCGCAAATTTTTAAAGTACGTATCCTGTAAAATCGATGGCATTTACCCAGTTATTGGAGTGCCACATGAACGACTATTAACTAGGCATAATATGTTGAGTCTAAGAGATAGAAGGGAAATGCATTCTCTTATATTCTTACGTAATATTAATCATAATAAGATTTTAATTTTAAGTCAACTTAATTTTAATATTACTTCAATCACAACTAGGCACACTGTCACTTTCTATTTACCAACCCCAAGGACGAATTTACTTAAATTTTCACCTTTATTTTGTTTATACAACAATTATCATTCAGTTGAAGATAATTTGGATATCTTTATCTGTAGTATTAACTCGATCAAAAAGTTATTTGTAGAAAGTAATGTAAGTGCTGTTTAATGTATTTCTTTTTTCTGCTGCTGCAAATGCATTGTAATAATTGTCAATTTTCAATTGCCAATTTATTATTTTTTTTAATTAATATTTCTTATTTTTATTTTTTTCTTTTTTGTAATTATTATTATTATTGTTTTTTTGTTAATTATGCTGTATTCCCATCCTATAATTAGAATGCAAATACTGTTGGATGGTGTATCTGAAATAAATAAATAAATGACCTTGGCGATAATGACGACATAACGACTGCCTCAACCTTGTATTGTTCACATGCCATCATCGTTCTGTTCAGTCTGCAAGCGGTTACGGTTGAGAACTATTGCATGCATATGCGGCGAGGATAAAGACGTTTTTTATTTCTTTTATTGTTATTGTAAAATCGTGGAATCGTGATTACATATGCTGTTAGTGTCGACAATTTCGCAATATTGGCGTATTAGTACGCTCTTTGGAATGTTCAACTGCTTTTAAAAAATCACTAAAACTGCTAGTATTACTGTTACACCCACCAGATTTTCAACACTCTTCAAACAGCATGGAATTATTTTGTATATGCACCTTTATGCGGCTCTCAGTCCTTTTGAAACCAATTAAAAGGTCTTTACAAGGCAAGGTTGTTATAAATTGAAATAAATTATAGGTCATATATGAAAAACTTTGTGAATGAAAACATGTACACATACCGCGCGCCAAGCGTTCGCATCTGTTATTTACGTCATGACGCCCAACATACCTAACTGTCATAAGTATTTAAAAAACATACATAGTAAAATATTTAGAATGGTTTTAGTGCCTTGTTAATAATTGTCCTAAGAACCATAATATAACTTTTTAGTTGTTAATTTTTGTTGTAAATAAAATTTGTGTTCTGATATTCTCGAAAGGAAAATATCTAGTTGGTTTTATTCTTAGATCACTTATTTTAATTATCATTAATAGCAATCTTGTGAAACTATTTTAAAATATTATATCGTATTTAGTTTGTTAAATATTTATATAAAATTAAAAATAAATGCTTTTTCTACTCCCTACATAGAAAATACTATTTTGCTCCCTCATTTCAGGGAGCAAAATAGTACTTTCCTCCCTCGAGAGGAAAATACTTTGGCTCCCTCTGGAAGCAAACAAGTAAAAACTTCAAATAGCTGTAATAGTAGTGTATAGACTTCTTTTATTGATACACAAAAATCCTGAAAATGAATGCTTTTCTTTGAAACAGATTTTTTATTACTTATCTTTATTTATAAAAAATTGAAAACAGTTTAAATCGAGGTTTAAATTAACATCAGTAACTAAATATTGTTAAAATTTATGGTACAATTAGTTAAATTACTAATGGAGATTGTCCCAGAAGAAATATTGGCTCTGCTGGTGGAGATCAGTTCCTGTTTGTTGTTTTCCAAAGTCTTGGTCGCTGATGAAGTACTTGTAGAAACAAAATTTTCAAAAACAAGAACGTTTTTTGGTACTTGAAGTAGTACTTTCTCCCGTAATTATTTGGCTGGCTACCTCACATTTTTTAGAAATACAATCATCTAAGTATCCTTCTGCTATTGCGTTTGTTCGCCATCCCCCATGTCTTTTTAGAGTGAGAATGTCACTTCCAGCATTGACTAATAACGTAGCTGAAGTACGGCGGAAACTGTGTCCAGTATAGCCTTTCGAATCATCCAAATTTAAAAATATTGCTATTCTGTATGGAATTTTGGCAATTGTGTTTTTGCCAATTACCTGGTTTGTACATTTCCCTTTGGCATAAGTTACAAAAAATCTAGAATGACATGTTTTAGGGGACCTACAGTCCAGATATTTTCTATACATATCCAAGACAGATACTCCGTTTAAAATTTCATTTGTTATTGTAAATGTCCTTTCGTTATTAGTTTTTGAGTCAGGTATTTGCACCACCAAAATATCGCCTTTATCACTGATATCCTCAAGTACCATTTTAACTAATTCATCGCTACAGCATGCCTCAGCAATTCCAAATATAAGCACAACCTGAAAAAGGAAAATGCACTTATGATAACTGCCTAAAATGTCACTTAATTGTCATATATATACTTTCTAATAAAAAATGCTGTGTTACGTTTTTATTTATTATTCAACAATAACGATCAATCTTACCTTCATATGTAAGTAAGTTTCATCTGGAGCTTCTGCAATAAACTTGATGATATCCTTCCTTGAAAAAGTATTGGCTTTCTTGGCTTTATATCCAGCAGATTTCCTTTTTAAAAAAGCTACTAATTTAGGAAACTTAATGTCGGTATTTTCTTTAATTTGGAGTGCTGTATTTGCTGTATTTGCTCCATAATGTTGAAGGCTTTAAATTGGCGCATTTTTTGGAAAAGTAAAATAGAGCCACTTCTTCACATATTTTCCTTATTTACCTAGTCTCCATCCAACAATTAAATAGCTGGTACTCTTTTTTTATATTTTTCACGAGACTTTAACGGTAATAGATTTAACGAAACCACGTTTCCTTCTTCCAGAATATCTTGAGGAACTTCATCTTCACATTCGGAATACATTATTATAAACTTTTTGGAAGTTTGTTTATTTTGAAAACAAGAAGCAACCTTAGCAACGTTCCATGTACTTTGATTTTTAACAATATTTACTTATCTAAATACCTATTATGACATTTTGACATATTTGGTTTTTTGATTGTCATGCAGAAGAAAATATAATAAAATATATGTAAAACTAATGTAGAATACTGTAAGTGGTCGTAGAAAAAATCATTATGTATTACACAGGAGCAAAGTGCCATTTCCTCCCTTGGATATAATAAATTCCTCCCACTATCCGCGGGAGGAATTTATGCACTTTTCTCCCTTGTCATACAAATAGCTATTTTCTCACTACTATGTGAAATCACAACCTTAATCATGCAACATTGCTTATAATTCCTACTGCTGTGTAATACTTATGTGTTATGTGATCTGTAGCCAGACTTGTTATAAAGTTTAAATGTCATCCCAGAGACGGATTTTTAAGCCTAAAACTATATTCCGAATAACGCGTGAAAATAGTAATAAATTAAATTACAATTTTTGACATTGTACTTAATTAAATTAATTATTTAGCTTTTGCATGTGACCGGCAGCAATGAGTGGTTGTCAACCGTCGAAAACTATATTGGCACCAATGATAAGAAGGATAATTATATTATGTATGTATGTGATGTAGTGTCGAAGGGCGAGTATCGTTTGCGCCCCTAGACGCCAAGACTTGAATTGCTTGCAGTTTGGAGTTAGTTCAGCTCGAGAACTCTATATCTGGCAATCTGTTGTATGTACGTCAAACATACAGATATTTTTTATTTATTAGATATTTTCTGTTTAGTGTATTGTTAGTGGAGGTAAAAAAATGGCGAGACAGTCCGCGTCTTCAGAAAGTAATGTTTTGTGTATTATGTAAAGTGTGGTATTCTCATACGTAAATCCAGTCCAATCATTAGTAAATCCGCTGTGATGAAACATGTGTCGTCGAAAAAATACCAAACATTGTATGGCAGGGATAAGCAAAGGTTAGCACAGGGAGATTATGTAAAGGTAAAATACTACATACTATACTGTCTGCTTCTTGTTTTGTTATTTATGTCATGACATCGAAATTCCCTAAGTCGGTGATATGTATCGAAAAGTAAATGGTTGTTAAAAATACTTAAAATTAATTTTGTTGCAATAATTGATTGAAAATATTTCATGCAGTCATTATTTTAGTAGGTATTTTAAATATGTAACAAAAAATTAATATAAAACAAAAAAGAATAACTTTTTATTTTCCACTTCGATATTCCATTTAAGTAAACATATCACATCGAGATTAGATTGTCCATACTTCACAAATATTTTTAACTGTCTAGTATCTTCCAGGTTTCTGGACATTGTGGACATAACTACAAGTAAAACATCCGTAATATTGTCATTTTGTTTGATGGACACTCAATACTGGTGTCCACTACAGCCAAATAAGACGCTAAAGCATGTGGACTTTGATGTTGATTTATCTGTATTGACGGATGTATAGAAAGTTGGAGAACTAGATTTGGAGATATATCCTCTCTTTAGTTATTGATTGATGAATTTATGAAAACGGATTTTATCATAGAACTAATGACTTTCGTATATTCAATAAAGATATTTTTTAAACGTTTCTGCATCTTTCAGTAGTTGCTAATCTAATAACTGAATTATAATGAAAATAAAATTACAATTATAATTTAGATTTAGGTATTTATAATCCAATACAAATTTCTCATATGCTTTAATTTTTTGGCAAAGGTACGGCGTGTTTTAAAAACATATGCCAGATTACTGATGGAGATACATCAATCATCATCTAACAATGCTATGAAAAAGATCTTATGAACATCCGGTGACGGTTGTACATCTTTATTGAGATGTTAAAGGTGTTAAAATTATAGTTTCTTTGAAAATAATTTAGAAAGATCTTGAAGCAATTACTTAAAATTTTTATTGTCTAAGGATCTAGTAGTAAGGTATATTTTGGCTGTAAACATATGTTATAAGTTCCACCAAGGACGTACGTACGGACCGAGAGTTTAAGATCTATTTAAAAAAAATATGTACGTCACTGACTTGTTAATTTTGTTATATCGCAGTTGTGAGGCCAATTAAGCTAAACAAAATTTGCTTCTTAGCACTTGTTCAGTTTGGGCTTTGGTTAAGAGATAAAAGAAATTTTTTTTAAATTGATTTAATAATTTGATAACGAAATAAAATTATTTAGAAACTATAAGAAATGCATTTAGTTTCTAAAGTAAAGATCTTCTGACACTTCTATAAAGGTGACGACTCTCCCTATATTCATCGAAATGCATCCTCTATCCGTTATAATAATTCTTCCTTTGTATTAACTGGCGTTTTATAAACGATCTCTGTCAAGTGACACCAGAGGAGAAATCTAAAGGTTTTATATCTGACGAACGAGGTGGCTATTCAACAGACCCACCACAATAAATGCAACGATGACCGTAAGTTTCGAACGGCAACCTGCTCGCGGTGAATCCTGGATAGGCAGAGTCAACTCTGCCTAAAAAATACCGGGGGTACCAGGGCTAACCACTCTGGTACCCTAATACTCTGGTTCCGTACAACCGCAGAGGAAGGGCCCCTCAGGACCGACCCTAAGCGAATGGGGGTCAGAGACAGGCGGGATGGGCCCCAACGGATGGCTTCAATAATGACTAACGCAACAAGGACGCTTTAAGTGGACGAAACTTCGGGATGACTTGCTGACCTGCCGCGAGAGCAGCGAACCTGAGCGAAGAGGATACATGGCGCGATTGCATGCACTTTGGTGCGAAATGCATTTAGAGCATCGCGCCTTCTCTCAGTAACACCTGAGAGATCAAGTATTCTTCTTGCGTAGAACTGGTTACGTAAGGGCACCCCGTCAGCATTTACTTCCCAGAATCCGGCGCATAGCAGCCGGATTAAGACGTCAACACCATACTCTAAATCTGACAGTAATGTTTACCATCAAATTATCGACCAGGCTAGTCCTCGTCGATCATCAACTCAAGGTGATGTATGTCATCGAGTTCTCGACACCTGCGGAGAAAAACATCACCTTGAAAGAGGAGGAGAAATGGACCAAATATCGCGATATCCGGTACGAGCTCACCCAGGCTATTTGGTCAAAATGGTCGTCCAAATTATCGATGTACTCGGAGGGATAAAGTCTACGCTGCTCTCGGAACTGAAAATCATAGCGGCTTGCCAAAAATTAGCCAAGTGGCTGACAGGCTAAATGCAGAAGGCGGTCATATTGTGTTCTCTCCGTCTGCTTAGGGCACACGATTCTGGTTATCTCTGCGGGATGTGGGTAGTGGCTTTAGTTAATGTGCTGGCGTAAGTCCCGTGGTGCGTCAGAGACCACGGGAATACTGTCCAGCGACGGGCAACTGATAAATAATAATAATAATAATGATAATAATAATTCGTTTATTTACCAAAAAGAAAAAATATGTTACATGGACAAATTCAACAATAATAAATAATTATTTGATGAATAAACAGAGGTAGTCCACGAAGATAAATCTGTATGTGGATATGGATATTGAAACCACATTCTATTTTTTGCAAGTATCGATAGTAATTCTGGCAAATCGTTTTGTAAGTGGTGTAGATAAGATTCGTGATCCCCTCTATTGCTTTCAGTTTTCTGTATGGGGTTGATAGAGGTCGAGTGGAATAATATCGTCAGCAAGCTCAAAGACAGTATCATTATAGGAAACGGTCTCTCAGATCATACAAGTCAAATATTACAATTTAATGTGTCTAAACTAGATACACACTCCAAAAAAGCCACAAAAACGAGACTTTTTACCAGAGATAATTATCGCAATTTTTTGCACAACATAAGTAAGGAAACCTGGCTGGATGTTTATACAGCAAAAACATTAGAAGAAAGCTATCAATTATTTATGAGTAGTTTATTATATTATGTTGATATCAGTTTTCCTTATACGTATATTAAATCAAATAAAAGAAAAAAAAGGTTGGGTAACAGGAGGTTTACAAGTTTCATCTCAGAAACTGAAATTGCTTTACACAAAAATTAGTACTTCAAAAAATGTGGAGGATATATGTTATTATAAAAGGTATAAAAAAATTTATCGCCAAACAATAAAGGCAGCAAAAAACGCTTACACAATGATAAAATTTACTCTAGTGCCAGTAATAAGTCAAAAGCTGTTTGGTCAATTATAAATAATGATTTGGGGAAAAACTAAGATTAATCAAATTTTTGAGATGAAAGTTGATAACAACTCGATAACTGACACTAAAATAATATCTAACCAGTTTAACAAATATTTTGTAGAGACTCCGGGAAAATTACATTCCGAACTTGCAAATAAAAGCGATCAGCATAAGTTTAGTATAAATAAAGTGTATCGAACTATTTTCGTAGATCCCGTGACGGAAAACGAAATTTTCAATATAATAGGTGACCTTAAAAAATCTAATTCTGCTGGTATGGATCATATCAGTTCTAACATACTCAAATCAGTTGTTGTACACGTAAAAGCGCCACTAACCTATCTGATAAACTGGTCTCTTTCTGAAGGAATATTTCCACAATTATTTAAACTAGCCAAGGTTGTACCTATTTACAAGAAAGGAGATAAATCATTGGTTGAAAACTATAGACCTATATCTTTATTATCTTCAGTTTCCAAAATACTAGAAAAAGCAGTTTTCAATAGAATTATGAACTTCATATCTAGATTTGATATATTAGGTCATGCTCAACATGGTTTTCGTGGAGGTAGATCGACACAATCAGCAATATTCAGTTTTCTAAGTACATTAATTGATCAGTTAGATAAAAATCTCAAAAGTCTAAGCGTGTTCATGGATTTGAGCAAAGCCTTTGATTTTATTGATCATACTCTGCTCAAAGATAAATTATCAAATTATGGTATAAGGGGTAAGCTGGGTGACTGGCTATCGTCGTATCTATCAGACCGCAAACAGGTTGTTGAGCTAAATGGAAGTATATCTGATATACTGTATATATCCTGTGGTGTACCCCAGGGTTCTATATTGGGACCTTTGCTTTTTATAATATTTATGAATGATCTACCGAATCTTGTTAATGAAGGACACCTTTATCATGTATGCAGATGATACTACATATATAAGCTCAAACACAAATATTCCTGACTTAGTGACAGAATCCCAAAACAAAACAAACAGTTTAGTTTCGTGGTTTAACAATAATAAACTACTTATAAATGGTAGCAAAACAGTTTTTATTCATTTCACCCTAAGGAATTCCAAACAATCAGAAAATTACCTGATAAAAATAGATAACAAATCAATCAGACAAGTTAGTTTTACAAAATTTTTGGGAGTGTACGTAGACAGCACATTGAATTGGGAAATGCATATAAGCCAGTTGTGTACTAATCTAGCACCAAGTTGTTACGCACTGTACAGATTAAGAAGTTCATCTAACAAATCAGTAATATTATTATTTTATTATGCGCAGTTTTATTCTAGAATTAAGTATGGCATAATTTTTTTGTGTTCTTCTCATTTTGCTGAGAGAATTTTTATAATGCAAAAAAAAGCACTTCGTAACATTGAAGGTGTGTCAGCATACACTTCATGTAGAAGTATTTTAAAAAAAAATTATGTATATTACCTCTAGCTTGCATTTACGTATTAGAAACACTATGCTATGTAAAGAATAATATAAGGTCATTTTTAACAAACAATTTTAATCATGAATATAATACTAGAGGTCAAAATAATCTTACATTGCCCAATCATTCTCTCTCGCTCTATGAGAAGACTCCACAATATTTAGGTATAAAATTATTTAACAAACTTCCTGAATCTATTAAAATAATAGAAAGCCAAAAAACATTTAAAACTAAAGTACGGTGCATGCTTCTTCAGCATAGTTTTTATAGTATTAGGGAATATCTGAGTCTAACATATAAACATATAAATTTAAGTTCTGTACAAAAATATGGTGAATATGTTTATATAATTATCATAATTAAAAACTCTTAGTTAACTGTTAATAACATTATCACTTAATTGTCTTCTTAATTTTTAACCAATTTGTAAATATGTTGTATTGTTTCATATTAACCTAATTCTATTATTTTATTTTACAATTTTTATTCAACTGTTTTTTTAAACTTGTACTGTTTGACGAGTCTGATGCCATGTATTTGTGGTCTTATAGACAATAAAGATTATTATTATTATTATTGCTCCTGAAAGAAACCAAAGGGGAAAACACGGAAACCAAAAAAAGTATTTACAAAATAACGTTGACATAGTTCACCACTTTATAGATTCTTTGATTCGATATGAAAGCCACTATAGCCGAAATAAAAAAATGAATAAAGAATACATGAGCCTTGATTACAACACTGAAATATTATCGAAAGGTACAAGGAAAACTGCAATACCGAAAATATGTCGTTTGTTTCTTCAGATAAGTTTAAAAGAATTTTTACAGAGGATTATAATGTTTCTTTCAAATCTCCTAAATCAGATACCTGCGCAAAATGCGGTGAGTTACAAATCAATATAAATTAGGCTAGAGAAATCGGCGACGTTGAAAAACTCAATGAACTAGAAACTTTTAAAGAACTACACTTATAAAAAAGCAGAACCTGCGAGAAACGTTCTTAAGCAATCAGTAGAAGAAGAATAATGTAACGTAATAACTTTTGATCTGCAACAAGCTCTGCCTACCCCTAAATTGACTACCGGGCCATGTTTCTATAAAAAAAAGCTTTGGTGTTATAATTTCAATGTTCACTGTTGCAATCATCCAGAGAACGTTTATTTTTTTCTTTGGGACGAATCCATTGGCAAACGAGATTCAGATGAAATTGTCAGCTGCCTAAAGTAATATTTTGAAAAGTTTGATGTCCGTGGTGAAATACTTTATGTCATCTGATAACTGTTGTGGCCAAAATAAAAATTGGGATATCGTCGGGCTTTGTCTACAACTGCCGGCTTCTGGAAGATTGAAGAAAATAGTCCATGTTTTCCCACAAATAGGGCATAGTATGTTACCAAGTGACAGGAATTTTGCATTAGTTGAAAAATTTGCAAGAACTATGAGTGCAGTCTACTCTCCTAGCGAATGGAAATAGGTCTTAAAAAGAGCTAAAAAGAAAAAGCCGTTTATTGTAACTACTCTAACAATAGAAGATTTTTTGCAATCTTTCTCAGTTAAGAGAGAATCTTGATCAATCTAATTTTGGCATAAACAACTGTGTGAAGCTCGAATTCAATATTAGCAATCCCTATATTATTTATTTATTTTATTTATTTATTTATTTACAATAATCTATTAAACGAGTGATAAAACCCAGTTACAGGATAAATAAAACAGATATACATAAAAATCCAAAATAATAAACAAAAATATATAAAAATAAAATAGCACAAAATATAACAACTATACATAACAGTATATAAACATTATGTATTATTATAAATCAAACTCAGGGAATTCGCAACCAATTAGCTTAAAAATTAAACGGGATAGGCCTAGCCACTCTTTACAGGAAGATTTCATTACGGATTTAACTTTGAAGTATTTAGAAGCCTTGCTCATAGATGAGTCAAAATTGGCTCATTCTACTTACTTAAATCTTAAATCCTAATAGCTGGGAAGATTGTTCTTTATGTTCGTGCGTTTAGTTACATTTACCCACCAAACATTGTTATATTATTAAAATTTTCTTACTCTAAACACTTTTTTCTTTGCTAACTTATGTGCATAAAAAACCTGTTAAGTGTCATTTTTTTCTAAATTTCTTTCTGCTAGTATCAGCAAGAAAATAAAATTTGGTAATGCATATTGTTGTTGGATTGGTCTATATAAGTTCTACATTTCTATAATGTTTTATTTAGCAACTCACATTAATTTCAACCATTTATTTGTTTAATTTTAAATTAAATTTTTATCTACTGTAATTTTTTTATTTTGTCAGTTAAAAAGATTTACGAAAATTCGAGCCGAAATATTAATGGAAAATTTATGGGTATTGTGAATTTGCTGTTCGCAACGAATGGGGATTCTCATCCACTCATGTGTGAAAATTAAAAAATTGTCAACAATAGTGATAATTAAAAGAAAGACTCACGCAGGCTCACTGATACATAGAACAGAATAAAGATAACCTCAAAAATGTCACATATTTCTATTCTTCACTAGTAATGGAAATATTCAAATGCACGAACCGAGAGGTACTCAATTTTCAAAAATTATCGTTGTTCTCGAGTACTTTTAGAGCAGTAATCAAATTCCAAGTACCGAGCACTAACAACATGATACTGCGATAGAGACGCTGGATCGACGTTACCGGTTCTCCATTCTGAACTCAGGTTTGGTTATCTAACTCTGATACTGCGGTCTGCGCATCGACCTCGATTTTTTCTGAGTTCTCGCTGTTCTCGAATCGGTTTTGAATCGGTTCTTGCCGTTTTCCGTTCTTGCCGTTTTCGATTCTTTATTAAAAATAAAATAAACTAGATAGATAATCACGTACGTGTACGAGAAGTACGAGAATCAGCCAATCACAGAAATACTCTACCCTTCAACTGCCAACCAAGTACAGTTTTCTCGCATATCCCTGTTCTCGAATGATCCATTCGATTTTTAAACTAAGTACTCGATTTTTTAAACGACTCAATTCTGCCTATCACTATTCCTTACAATTGTTCACATTATTGACATTGTGTACATCTATTACCATTCTTTTAAGCTTTCTTTAAATGTAAACGTAAACAATTATTCTTTTCACGTAAATGCCAATCCTTGAGGCCGAGATATTTTCTAACTGATTTGCAACAATTCTTGTACTTTTACCAGGATCCTTTAGAACCGTATTTAAAATTTGAATAGTACGGCGATATTTGCTGCGCCCGGAATCCACTTTAAGTGTTTTCAGCGAGCCAGTTTCTCTTAAATGTTGAAAATATTCTGAAATATGCTCTTATTCGGAATTCTTCTTGAAATAATATTCAGTGAAACAGCCGAACAGCTTTTCTCGGAAATTTGTTTGGCTTCACCATAAACTAATAGCATATTAGTCAATTCACTCGAAAATTAATAATTAATACATGTCATTTTATACTCAAAAAAGAAAAAACACAAAAAATTAAATCTATTATTAAATTCGAAATGAAGTTGCTGTCAAAATAAACTGCTGAAAACTCTTGAATTTCAGTCACAGTGACATTGGATCCTAGATTGTCATATTTTGTTTAATTCATAGCATACTATTATTATTCTTCCGTTACGTTTTTGGTTTGGAAGTTTTTATTTCACATACTTCAAAAGAAAAGCTTGTATCTCCTGACTGGGACTCAAACTGGAAAAGTGCCAAGATTCAAATTTTATTTAACTTTTAACTGGCCTTACAACGAGATAAAACCAAAAAATCAGTGACATATACCTCTTTCAAAAGAATTATAGTCTCAGTCTGCATACACGCCCTTGGCAGAACTGATAACGTCTGTTTATAACCAAAATGTACTTTACTATTAGATTCTTAGGCAACAGAAAATTTAAATAATTAGTTCAACCCGTTTGTGTATTATTTAAAAAAAAACTGAAAATAATATAAAACTTTACACCCTGTATGTCAGCAACAAAGTGTCGCATCATAAGAACTAACAATGTACGAAAAGTACATTGTTAGATGATGACTCTCCACTAGTAGTTTGTAGCATATTTTTGATACGTATTCTCTTAAAAATGGCTATAATATTAGAGCAGGTTTACTACAATTACTTCCTCACCCCTCAAATTAAGGAAGTTATGTATTCGTGAAAAAAATTTGGAAAATTTTTATTGCATTTCTGGACGAATCTCGACGAATTATGACGATACACAAAAATATCAGACAAAAAAATTGTCTGTGTGTATGTGTCTGTGTGACATTCTTGTGTTGCCTATTTTCAGTTATTGTGATTTAGTATATTTTCCCTGCTTGGATCAAATGACAAAAAACCGTATACAAAAAGTACAAAATATATGTTGTCGTTTCATTTGCAACTTAAGAAAATTTGATCACATTTCCGCTGCTTTTGCTAATCTTAACTGGCTAAATATGGAAAAAATTGTTAGATACCACTATCATGTTTTTATTCAAAAGCTTCTAATAAACTCGTCACCTGCCTACCTTAAAGAAAAGCTTGTTTTCAGAACTGCCATACACAATTTAAATATCAGATTTCCCAACACACTTACTATGCCCTTACACAGTACGGCTATGTTCACCAGATCATTTAGTTTCAATGCAGTGCAAATTTACAATGCTACACCCAATAACTTCAAAGATCTTTCTGTGAATCAGTTCAGGAAAAAAATCAAGTCACATCTTTTATCAAATTAGTAATATTGGTTATATGATTTATGTATTTATTATATTATTACTTTTTTAGATATGTTTCTTTCTTGGAATAGACAAATATGAAATTTAGTTTACGTTCTTTTTTCTTTTTTAGGTGCACACTTATTTTATTTATTTTAAATATTTACAAAACTAGACCAATCCTTTGTGTAGTCTAGTACATGTCTAGCTATAGGTTTTAGGTTAATTTATAGTTTGTATGTTTAGTTAAGTTTTCTTTTTTTTTTGTATATATATATAATAATATATTGTGGCGGTTAAGTGTAAGAGTAGCCCACTGGCTAAACTTCGCCGCGCACACCCCAACATCATTTGCAATTTATATATGTGTATATTGTGTAATATACCTACATGTATACTCAAAATAAAGACGATTATTATTATTATTATTATTATTATTCATTGGTTTCACAAAATTGTATCCTCCGATCTGGATCATCACTTAGTTCTTGCACAAGCTGAATCTTAAAGGGATGCCATTTTTCTATTTTTAATACTTTATGTACTGACGTTTTAATAACATCCCAATCGTGACTAACCTGGCGAACGCTGGTATGTGGATTTTCTTCAACATCCAGTAAAATATTTAATTTTGTATCCTCGTCAACACTTAGGCCACCTGTTTTGGGTAAATCTCTCTAACTTATTTTTCAATTTTACTCGTTGCCAATTGAGTTATAGGTCGTTCTGAATATTTAGTATTAAATATACTTCTTGTTGAGTTCGCATCCTATCATCGTAAGGATATCAATTTTCTGCTTTACAGGATACACTCATGTTATAAATTAAAATAAATCGTCAACAATTATTGAGAAACCATTACTGGGTAAAGTATTTTTAGGTGATTCACTGTCAAAAACTATAATGATAAAACAAAAAAACAAACAAAACTAGCCTACTTCAAAAATTAACTTATCAATTTTAGACCCTAAGTGTGATACATTTTTGGAATCAGCTGTTGAATCAAAATCCAAAAATGGAGAAATATACAGTATTCCATTTAAAAAATATCGATGACATCATAACGGAAACAGTGATGACGTCATAACCAAAACAATAATGGATAAGGTGCGCAATTGAAATTAAAAATCGCCATGTCCGAGGATTTTTTTCTAAATATTTTTGGTTTAAAAAATAACGAATATATTCCATACTTTACGGACAAACTGTATGAAAGAACAAAATTTTTTGGGTACAATGAATTTGTTTTCAAGGTAATGGAATTTTCTATTTGTATTTTGCTGAATTTTTCTTACCTTTGTAGGATACACAAGCAGAGGTTGCTGTACATTTGCAGTTGAAATAGATTTTCATTTTCAATCGAAGTGCCAAATAGTTCAGATCTGCACTTTCCCAAGATCGAGGTCACCTGGACGTATGGATTCTGAAAGATAAATGTGAATATTTTGCGACACATAAATTTCAATAATTTAAACTTGCTTTCTGGAGTAATTCTTTCTGTATTCTCCACACAAATGGAAAAGTTTTGATATACTCCATGAGTTCTACAGTTCAATGCATTGGTAGATTTTCTGAACAAACATCATAAATATAAATTGTTTACCTAAAATTAAATTGAATATATTATAGTTACCCATTTGTAACATAAATTCCCAGGGTCGGACTGGCCTCATTTGACCCCATAGGCAATAGTCGTAAGTTGGCCCCTACGCCTACCCTCTCATCCCAAGAAAGATCAATCGTTTCAGGATATAAAGAAATCATATACTTAAAATAAACACACTCAAAATTAATGTTTTTTATTATTGTTTATTATTAGATAAATGATGAATTCGAACATAAAAGTAAATATTGAAAAGAACAATAATTCAAAAATAAAAAATAGTTGGATTTGTACATTGTAAGTACAGGGTACAAAAAATGTAACGCAAATAATGTATCTTAGAGCTAAAACAATAGGCTACTTTCTTAACTTAGCTATAACGTCATTTCATTCTTATTTGGTATTTTTTCAAATTTTAATAATGCACAATAGCATAATTATAAACTTACTTCATCATTAGTTATTAATTATCTATAAGTACTTACTTATAGTATTTTTGCATGAACAAGAATAAAACAGTATTTTATTTCCTCAAAACAGGGAGTAAAGCAAGCATTTATTCCCTTGGGATTTAAAGTCGCTATGGAAACCAATGAACATGACAAACATAATATAACGTCAATATTTTTATTATGTCAAACTTTTAATAGAAAAAACAAAGAAATAAGAATCAAACATAAACCATAAAATATAACATGTCAAATTAAAACTAATATTAGTAGGGTAATTTTGACAGTTCGTAATATTTCGTAATTAGTAATATTTAGTAATATTTAGAAATCTAAATGTCAAACAGAAATAAATAAAAAATAATGTCAAACAGACAATTAAGTGCAAGGATACCTAACACTGACGTAGTTTTCCATGAAACACCATATACTGCACTCATCTGAGGATGATTAAAACTATTTTAAGCACCTCCAGATGATGCCAACTTGGATGGCGAAACGAGTGTCGAGTGCAGTATATGGTTTTTCTTTTTCTTTTTTTGCGACCTACTACCACACACTTCGTTATCTAAAAAATATAGTTAGTTACTGGAAAAATAAATCTTTGCGCTTGTAACTACGTCAAGAAATTAGTCAAAAGGGTGTTTTTGACAACTAATATGAGACACAAGAATAATATAATTTCCTATCGTTTCGAAAAACGAATCAATTTTCTTTCTTAAAGTAATTTGTTTAGAATATGTCAAGCGTGAAACTTGACATTCTAGAAAAAAAGATAAATAACTGTGAAAAAGAAACATATTCGTTTTCCGAAACGTTAGGGAATTATGTTATTATTTTTATGTCTCATGTTAGTTGTCAAAAAACACCCTCTGACTAATTTTTTGACGTAAAGTCACAAGCGCAGAGGTTTAATTTTCCAGTAGCATACTGGATAACTATCATTTTTAGATAACGAAGAATTATTCATGTGGTTGTGTCCCAAAAAATAAAAAGAAAATTTTAGAGAATGCCACAAGTACCGTTCAGACAGTATATGGTGCTAAAATAGTTTTAATCATCTCCAGGAGATGCCAACTTGGTTCGCGAAACGCACATCGAGTACAGTATATGATGTTTTGGTGTTTCGGAGAAAACTACGTAAGTGTTATCTTTTCACATCAAAAGTTTCAACCCACTTCAGAACAAGGATACCTAAAAAGCTTCGTGGCCAATTACTATTATTTAGTTTTACATTTCATTTTTTTGCAATAAAAATTTTGCCCTCTCGTAGAAAAATGTCGTATGTACCTCGAGAGTAAAGTTTGCTTTAGTCCATAGCATGAATGCCAGGATTAAAACACTCACTTTACTCCCTTGGTATATAAATAACTGTTAATACACACAATCATCTAACACACTACTCACTGACAGGATTGAGAGAGACGAGCCGAATCAGCATGATACCATACACATCAGCTGGTTCAAAGTGAACAATAGTTATTGCACAAAGCATAGTGTAACGCCTGGGGAGGCAGGGTCTAATTTACTTACAGAACCGAGAAGCGCGCGACTGGTAACCTCGTTAATATGGGATGGATGGCGCTACTAGTGCCTATTTTACATCTTTCAGCTTCTTACGAATCGCTGGTTACGCTAGTAAAGAGTAAACCACTTGTACTAGCTGGTGTCTGGGGGCCAGACAAATATTTTTGACTTTGTTAATGGAAAATAATTTCCTAAAAAGAAAAAGTAAAAAACATTGCTTCAATTTGCAGTTTGGACCCTAGAAGTGTTTGGCCCCTTCGGCAATTGCCGACTTGCTGACTAGGCCAATCCTACCCTGTAAACTCCAATTCAAATTAGATATTCATCTAAATTTTTCATTTCCAGCTGAAATACATCTCAGATATAAAGCTATAGTATTAAATTACGCCTCCTCATATTTCGGAAGAATACTTTTCGATGTTTTCATTGTGATATGTAATAGTCCTAAGCATTAAACCTGGCTAGTGAAATGCAGATCGAATACAGGGTGTACTGTTTTGGTGATTATAAGAGCTCGGACGGAGGTATTGGTTTCCAGTGATAGTTGTTACGGTCTAAAATCTCGCAACAATTATTTTATAAATCTATATCAAAATCCATTCTTAAAGTAACGTAAACTCTTTGCACAGAATGCCAGACAGAACTATGTGCACAACTGGTCACGGTTGGTTGCAAATGCTTAAGTAGTGTAAGTTATATTTTAATTAATGACAAACCGGTACCAGAATGAAATGGCTAATCAGTGCCTAAACTGCAAGTTTTACTGCGCTCTGCTACGAAATTGAAAATTCTTAGATCCACGTAGGCACTACCTTTTTCGTCTAGGGGCAGATTTGTTGAGGGATCCTCGCCAGCACAAGGTTCTTGAAATCACCAGACCTGTGTGTCGGTACATTTGAAGTTGCAGATTATTTAGGGAACAGTTTTTTATCATGAAAATGACTCCGCGCTGGTACCATAGGAATATCATTGCCACATTAGCATCATATGGCATTAGATCTAGGAGACGCACATAGCGAGCAGTGATTTATTTTGTAGTGGGTTATATTTCCCGTGTTTATTGAGTTAAGGGGATTTGCAATTTCATTTACAGTGAATAATAAGTGATACTTGTTACGAAGTTGTTTATTAATTCACAAACCATTTTACGGATTTTTCACTCATCAGCTGAGCGGTCTCCAGAGCCGGCATTTTCACTTTGAGGCCTACACCAAGATCCAAAGTAAGTGTTTTATATTTCACGTGACATTTTCTATTTAATCTTGTATTTATGTAAAGATAGACTTATACTTTTTTCCTTCTTAGGGCTTCCTCTTTCATCTTCTTTTTTACTTTACGTAATTAGAGTTCACTTCCTTGTTTCTCTACGTCATATTTTTCTGTTTTGGAAGTTCTACAGTACAGTCATTGCGACTTTACCATACTACTTCGTTGACAAGTTGTTCCCCTTTTTGAAGGACTGAATCAACACCGTGTTGGGGGTGTACTGCACGTTGAAGGATTAGGGACTTGTTACATGACAAGTGTTTGCCGCCGCCGGCCGTTGCAGTACCAAGAACAGGCTACAAGCCATCTACTTCTATCAGTCGTCAGTGACAGGAAGTAAAAAGTTATATATTTTTTCTACTCCCTACATAGAAAATACTATTTTGCTCCCTCATTTCAGGGAGCAAAGTAGTACTTTTCCTCCCTCGGGAGGAAAATACTTTGCTTCCCAAGGGAGGAAAATACTTTGGCTCCCTCTGGAAGCAAACATTTTTTGGAAAAGTAAAATAGGACCACTTCTTCACATATTTTTCTTATTTGCCTAGTCTCCATCCAACAATTAAATAGCTGGTACTCTTTTTCATATCTTTCACGAGACTTTAACGGTAATAGATTTAACGAAACCACGTTTGCTTCTTCCAGTATATCTTGAGGAACTTCATCTTCATATTCGGAATACATTATTGTAAACTTTTTGGAAGTTTGTTTATTTTGAAAACAAGAAGCAACCTTGGCAACGTTCCATGTAACTTTGATTTTTAACAATATTTACTTATCTAAATACCTATTATGACATTTTGATATATTTGGTTTCTTGATTGTCATGCATAAGAAAATATAATAAAATATATGTAAAACCAATGTAAAACACTGTAAATGGTCGTAGAAAAAAATCGTATGTATTACACAGGAGCAAAAGTGCCATTGCCTCCCTTGGATATTGATGCCCTCCGCTTCGCGTAGGGCATCAAACTATCCGCGGGAGGAAATTATGCACTTTTCTCCCTTGTCATACAAATAGCTATTATGTGTATGTCTATTATGTCTCGCTTTTGAACTTTACAACATTACGTTACTTTTACCATCAAATATTTTGTATTACGTAATTATCCCACTGTGTTACTGTGTTGGTATAAACTGTACTCAGGTTTTAAGATTAACGTAATATTCTCCGCAATTGTATATATTAATATTAGTATAATTTTCCATTATTTTTTTTTGTATATTAATTATTGATAAATGCCTGCGTTATACACTAATGTAAAGTAAAATTTTCTTATGTTTAATGATATATATGTATCTCATTATATTTTTTTACACAATATGGTATTGTTTATCAAGATATAGATTTGTGTAACTTCGCAAGGAAAATTAACTTCAACTCTTGTCAATTATTGTTCTAAACCTCGTAGGATTCAACCTACATTTAAATAATTATTTGACAGTTTGATGCCAAATATTTTAAGCCTTACACAATTAGTTGGCCAATCTTCAAAACGATTTGACAACATTTAACAAAATCTATTAAACATATTAGGAGCATATATGAGTTTTTATATTAGAGTAGACTCCTTTCCTAGTTTTCCCACGAATGAGAGATCTAGGACAACCTCCCAACACTTCTTTGGTACCGTCTGCCACTCCATACCCGGGACCAATCGATGATTGGTGGGGGAGAGAATAGGGGGGGGCATCGGTGAAATCGTGGGGGGTGTTCTTAAACTCTTGATTCCTCTACTCAGGACTTTCACCGTTTGTACATTTTATAACTAAAAAATTATTAAATAGGTTCAACATAGTTAAATAAAGGCACATAAAGGCACAAACTTTTTTTAAAAAAAAAAAATAAATAAAAGCATTTCTTAAATAAAAAAGAAAAATTTGTACGTTTACTGCTGACGTGAAAAAAAAATTTCCAGTTTTTTTGAAATATTAGGTGAGAGAAACACGTAAAGAATTGGAAACGAAAATAATTACACAATACGCGTACTACGGTTCGGAATCAAATCGGTTTAAATTTCTAACCGCTAACAGATTTAGGAGCAGAAGACAATCTGTGTGCCCAGAGTTGGTATACTTTTAATGCATAGGAAATGTAGGAGTTCAGTGTTATTAGTAAATTAATAGATATACGGTATGAAACCAGCGTAACCAGGGAACCCCAGACAACAGATGCGTTTCATCGATAAAGTGAACTAGGTCATTTCGGATACTGCAAATATTTTTATGCAGGAAATACCTTTTTTTTAAGTAAACAGACTTAAAAATTAAAACATGAATAAAGAAAATGCAAAAATGCATTAAAAACCTCATAGAAATCATGCACACACGTTTCACGCAAATATTTTTGGTGCTTTATTTAGGAAAAGCATAAAGGTTTTCATATCCTTTCTCTACTCAATGATAATGCTAATACAGTGCAACCTTTATAATATAAATTAATAAATACCCTCATTTGTTTCTATCAACAAAAATAGTTACAAAATATTCAAAAAGGCAAAAATACGTTCCTACTTGTCATTTACTTTCTGTTGCATAAACATATTTGTATTTAAATGTCATTGATTTCAACAACATTAAACTAAAATTATAACCAAATTTTAAAAATCTAAAAGATGCATAACGTGTACTCGCTTTGTGGGGATTGCTTATTTTTTTCGAATTACGTATGTTGGCAATCCAGATTCCATTAGTTTCAATTAACAAATATTTAAATTAGATTATGTTGGGATTTTCGAGATTCCACTGTAATTTATCTCAGAAATGGTTTTCTATGATCGTGAAAAAAGTAGGCCATTATTTAATAATTTCAATATAAAAAGTGACTCTTTATTGCACTAGTGTATTATAGTATATTGTATAACGGGCATATAATGCTACTCATTTCATTACGAATATGAAGCTTGCAAATTAATAAATTATACGTGTAATGAACTAGGTATTTCATGTGAGATACACACTATACTTTTTCTATGACATGGTTTGTTGTTTTCTTAAATTCAAAAAATGTTTGACTGTTTATATTAATATTTATTTATATTGTATTAATAATAATAATAATAATGATAAACTTTGCTCTTGGAACTGAGGATCATACCGGCCTGCCAAAATTGAGACGAGTAGCTGGCAGGCCAAATGAAGAAGGCGATCATTCTGGGTTCTCTAGGTCTGCTTAGGGCACACGATTCTGGTATCTATAGTCACTAACCCTACGGGATGTGGGGAGTAGCTGTAGTTACTGCCCCTGCCGTCAGAGGCGTCAGAGGCCATGGAAGGACTGTCCGGTATCGGTTATTCCGGAAATAATAATAATAATGATAATCATAACACCACAGAATAGTACTGAATATGGCATGTAATATCCTCAGGAGCTCAGATTCCTTGGGTGGGAAAAAAATCCCCCCCCTCCAAAAAAAAAAAATTTTTTTTTTGTTTTTTTCCGTTAAACAGCGCTAGTTGTGCAAGCCCAAATAAATAATTGTGTTTTGCTGTTTTCCGTCTAGTTCTGTTGCAATGGTAAAACCCGGTTTTTCAATGCTCAGTTATCTAAATTAACCGTCAGTTATTGACTTCTCGGCCAATAGAAATTTTTTTGAAAAGTACCATGATTTGTTACAAAATACCATCAAATTTATAGCCTTTACCATGCGATATCTGATATCTGTCGGCAGGCGTCGGAGTCGCTCATGTACTTACTTTCTGCGTGCCCCATATATGCGATTTCGGCCTACTTCTACCGACATAATACGGCATCTCGAGTGCTATATTACACTTAAGACACTCGTACAGGGTAGATCAGACACCAGTGCTGCCTTACGTCACCCGAGATATCGAGACCGTTGTCCAGAGTGAGACATATCGCATACATTGGAATTACTCGTTCTCGACTCTCAGGTTGATCCAAGCCAAGAAGGCTAACATCGTTCTCCTCGATCATCGAACCAAGGTGATGTATGTGATCGAATTTTCGGCCTCTGCCGAGAAAACCATCACCTCGAAGAAGGAGGAAAGGCAGACCAAATATCACAATCTCTGGTACGAGCATCAAGTGCTGTACCCAGGTTACTCAGTCAAGATAGTCGTCCTAATAATCGGTGTACTCGGAGAGAAAAAGCCTACGCTGCTCTCGAACTTGAAGATCATACCAGCCTGCCAAATGTAGAAGGTAGTCATTTTGGGTTCTCTACGACTTCCTAGAGCACATGATTCTGGGATCTACATTCACTAACCCTGCGGGATATGGGGATTGGCTGTAGATAATTTTCTGGCGTTCTACCCGTGAGGTTCAGAGGCCACGGAAGGACTGTCCAGCGTCGGGCAACCGAAAAAAATAATAATAACACCACAGAATTTAAACAAGTGCCCGTGACGGAATTCGAACCCGCAGTTACGATAGAATAAATTAGATATTCAACGTCCCTTATTTCGGAAAAGGAATGTTTTTAAAACATTTCTTCATAAAATCAATTGAGAAATCACGCCTTTAACTACTTTAGTTTACTTACGACACTCTGTATAACATTAAAGAGAAAATTTCTTAAATGTATAAAAAACCCATTAAAAATTATTATACATTTAACATCTTAATTTATTTACTTTACGTAAAATTAATTACATATTTAAAAAATGTGCGTCTTAAAGGAATTTATGTAAAAGGGTAGCTCTATAAAAATTTATATTATTTTATAATAAATTCATTTCACAGGAATGAAACAGAAGTGAGCAATAATAAAATTCTTAAACATTTTTCTTTCGAATAAATTAAAGTCAGGTTTCCTTGAGAATTAAGAACATAGTAATCCTTCTAATCTGCTTCATAGGGATCATTTTAATCCGAAAACATCTTTATTCAATATAATTAATGGTGCCTTCAAAGGGTCTTTTACCCCGCAAATCTCGCTAACGCCACCGCTCTTTTTAATGTCAATTTCCTTTCCTTAAAAAAGATGTTCTTTTGTGAAGCTTATTTGTTTCCAAAATCATCTCCCACTGGAAATTAACTGCCTTTCCGTGATTTTGTAATTTTTAACGTAAAGAAAGATTGCATAAAAGGTCTAACCATGATACATTAAAGTTTAAAGAGTGCTTATTACGACAGGTATAGAAAATTTTAATTACACTTTTAAATAATTTTCAGAATAGAAAAGGCGAACTTTTATGCATCATTCATATTCACGTAACAGTAATATAATAGTGGAATTAATTATGGTTTCATCTATTTAATTAGAAAATATCTATTTATAATCGAATGTATGAGATAAATAGCATTAACAAAATAAATTGCATGTGTCATAATAACAAAAGAGTAGAAACAACTTCACTAGAAAGAGGTAAACTACCGATCATTCGAACGACTCAATTTAATGTTTAGTGTCCTTTAGTTGCAAGCTTCCGTTTATTGTGGAAACAATATAAATTTGTTCCTTACACACCAATTATAATTATTCTGAAATAAAACTTAGCTCTCTATACAGGGTGGTCCGAGGTTTAACTGACAAACTTCAGAAGGTGATAGAAGGGGTTAAAGTAAGTAGAACAGTTTCTATTAACCTACATCATTAGGTAATTGCTAACAAAGATGCAGGATGTTGAAGTTTTGTAAAAAAAACATATTTTTATAACTCGGAAATTACGAAAGCTATTGACTTGAAGTTTTAGAGGTGGAAATATTTTTTAAACCTCTATTGTTTTACGAAATCTTGCCTTTGTACCACCTCCAGTAGGGTTGTCATGGGGTAGGGGAGACAAATTTTTAGCCGAAACTATGAAACGCCACTGCTTTCTGCAGTTGATTTTGGGATTGGTGGAATCTGTTTTTAGTTTGGAAGATAAACAGGTATCTTATTTTTCTAGTAAAATAGTAAAAATAATTACAATGACAAAACTTTATCGCAAGTTTATCATTTATGTTATTAAATGCCGAATTTATGTAAAAAGCTAAAAACATTATCAAACAATGAAATACAAGAAATTAAAGAAGTTGTTCAAATTGGAGTCCATGCACTTCAACACATTTGTGATACCTCTGAATTGTGGAATTGAGAGCGTCGGATTTTTGATGATGATTTTCTCTCAATTATTTGCAGACTTGTTGGATACGATCAAGAAGCTGATTACGCGGTGTTACTGGTGTAGCATTAATTTTATCTTTTAAGTAACCCAACGCATAAAAGTCCAATAACGTGAGGTCAAGTGATCTTGGTGGTCAGGACCTCTATTTTATTTGGCGTTATAATTGCTTCTCAAACGACTTATCCAGCGCTGAGAATAACTAGAGTCCAACCATTTGCGCATCACCTGTACAAAATGCACCTGTGCATATTCTAACTGTATCCAACTTTCTGTCACACAATACTCCTTCCTCGAGGTGATGTTTTCTCGGCAGAGGCCGATTGATCACATACATCACCTTGATTCAATGGTCGAGGAGGACCATGTCAAGCTTATTGGCTTGGATCAACTTGAGAGTCGAGAACGACTAGTTCCAATACGGAACATCCCCCATTATTTCGAACAAGTCATTAGCGAGCCAATCCTGAAAAAATCTACATTTAGCTTAAATGGCAAGAAGTGAGGTCCACAAATATTGTTGTCAATAATACCCAACCAAACATTTACATTAAATTCATTCTGAAATGAATGGGAATTTGCGTTCATTCAAATATGCTGTTATGATGATTTACTACTACCGCTCTGGTAAAGGGTGCCTCATCAGTCCATAATATTCTTCTCAAGTCAATAGCTTTTGTAGTTTCCGAGTTATCAAAAAAATAGTTTTTTTTTACAGAATTTCAACATCCTGTATCTTTGTTAGCAGTCACCTAAGAATGTAGGTTGATGGAAACTTTTCTACTTATTTTAAGTCCCTCTATCACCTCCCAAAGTTTGTCAGGTAAACTTCGGACCACCCTGTATAGGAAGACATTTTATTTTCATAATTATTAGTGGCCAAATGGTCTATTTCTATGGGACCATTACCTAAATTATACCAATACGTAAAATGCAGTTTTTTAAAAGCAGTTCTCGGTTCTCTTCTCTTTATTTGTGTTATAGATATATCACTAAATGTTAATATTCTTGGCAAATTTTAAGTAATTTATATAGATGATATATAAAAAAGAGACCTGTAAGATTTAATGATAAGCATTTTATTATAATAGGCCCATGAATATGAAAATTTTGTTTGAAATAAATGATATTTTAAAATTGGATGATGATGCGCGACAAATATTTTCAAATATCCGAGTAAGGATAATAATAGTAACAATGATATTGTGTCAGTGGGATGTTAAATTCTTCAACTTCGTTCATATATTTGCAAAGTTCATTAGAGCAGAGTATTGAGCCTCTGCTATACACGCCTTGTCCGTTGATTGACAAAAAAAAAAAGATTGTCAGTACATCAAAAGAAGCAATCAAAGTTTTTTTAAGTAACTAACAGTATGCAAGAAGAAATGCACCGTACAAACTTGGAAGAGTGACAGGTATATACTTCACATGCTGTAATGATTTGTCAGTGTAGAAATAATACATAGATTAATGGTTGTTGCCTAACTTTTTAATTTAAGATGACCGAACTAAAGAAGAAGTGCGGAAAGATGTTTTGCAACTAATTAACTGATTAGTAACATCGCAAATGATAGATGACGATTACTACCTATTGACTTTTCTCAGCAGGAAGTGGTGAAAACTCAATCTGGGTTCAGAGATAAAATGTTTTGATTTTATTTATTCTAGCTATAATGCTTCGTACAAAATTAAACATTGACACTGACAACATTGATTTTAAGGTGAATAAACTTTTCTGTGGGATTAAACCGTAAGTACTTTTCCAGTGGTTTTTGTTTTGGTTCTTTAAAAAACCAAAAATATTGTGTTTTTTTTTCACAAAAAATAGGCGGTCCACCTTTGTATCAGAGATTATTTAGGTGTAAAATGTCAACGAAAGTTCACTGGTATTACAACTGTACCAGTAGATTTTTGTTTGCATTTTGAGTACATATTTTTATTGGAATAGATAGGTAATAAATACCACTAGTGTGTGATAAGTAACAATTATTATCCACTCATTAACAGATTTTAAAAAAAATAACCAAAATTATTGTATGAATATGTATGATATGGCTTGAAACATTTAATGCATAATGCCACTTTACAAATGAAGCACTGTATGTCACTTCTATGCAATCCTTTCTTACTACATTGCTGACATCTTCTCCGTGTAGTTCTCTTAGGCAAGTGCCCAACATTTAAAAAAAAAATAGCGTAGTCATTGTTGGCCCATGCTTTTTTTCTCGCAGTAAAGTCTCTAACTAGATAATTGGCTAGGGTTGTTCTAAAATGGAAATAAGTCATGGGTTTCTTTCGAGGGTTATTTCTTTTTAGTGTTTCTTTGTATAATATATATGAGTTGACAATAGAGGCATCAAGAATCTAATAGAATAATTTCATCACTAGCGGCGACTCTTTCATGTAATGTTATAACCATCGATCCGTTGGTCAAATCTATCGACTCCACCCTTATATTTATTATAATCCACGATCGACTCAGCTACCCTTGGTCGATGCCATGTCTCGTTCACCTGATTTGTTAGTCCTAAGAACGGTCACTTTGCGATGACTTATGCATACAGCTATCACCTGTATACTTTCAGTGCCTCTATTTTTCCATCTACTAACGAAAATGTATCCACATGCCACTGTATCATTGCAAATTTTTTTATCTTCCATTAAGTGTACTTTAGGAAGATGCTTGCGGCTATGACTTATAATGCCACATCTACAAAGTTCTTTAGCCCTCGATTTATTCATAAGAGGCAAGTTCGAAAAAAATTTTCAAAGTATAGACAGTATCCTTTGCGCCGAAAAAATCTGTTGACAAATTAAGAACAACTCTCTCACCAAGAGTATTCCTTGGTATATTTCAAAAGAAGTCAAAAACCCGGTCTCAGAACACGACATTGCCCATATTCTGGAGCCCATCTTTATGGGATTCATGGGCATGTACTGTTTTAGGGATCCTCTTCCTCAGAAAGCCACCATACTCTTGTCAATGGCTACATATATGCTTGAAGTATACATTTTTTTTAAAGATTTCATGAGAGAATCAACTAGAGGTCTAATTTTAAACAGTTTACCAAAAACAGGATCATCACGATCTGGCATTTTCGAATTGTCGTTTAGGTGTAGAAATCTTAAAATATTTAAAAACCTCTTCAAGGGAAATATGCCACTTATTCTTTGATTGTGGATGTTACTTAACATCTATAGCCCAGTATTTTTTTATTGAAGGCAAATTGTTAAAACCCATTATTATTAATACTCTGAAAAATGCTTTTAATTCTTCTACAGAAAGATTTAAATCTTTGCTGGACTGCTGTGTATATAAATCTGACTGGTATAAACGAAAATAACTCTTCTTCAAAAAGTAATATAACCACTAACTTCTGAAAACTCAGAATTTATATATTTACTAAGATGAGACTTTCGTCCATGAAGAGAAATCATTTAACTCTTCTTCTGGATTTTCATCCTCTTCATATTCGGAAGAATATAATGTTCATATTTGGCTGTTGGGAGATTACCCCTTTACCGTTACTCCGGGCCCCCCCCCCCCTTTCCCAAAGTTACCCTTTATTTTTTTTTTTTTTTTTTTTTTTTTTTTCCCCCCCGGGGGTTTTTTTCTTTTCCCCTTTTTTTTTTTAACCTCTTTTGGAAGCCCTCTTTGTTTTTTTGGGGTTGTTTGGTGGGGGGGGCCCGTTTCCCCCTTTTTGGGGGGGGGGGGGGGGCCCTCCCCCCCCCCCCCCCCGGCGAAGCAATAAATTTTATTTTATAGATTATAAAACGGTAATTTTTACTGAATGTTTGGATACGCTCCTGTGCAAAATGTTATGCTAGTATAAAGAGAAAAATTGTTAGATGCAATGTATAACATAATAATAATATAGTATAATATGCATATAAATATAATATAATAATTTAATCTCAGGTATAGGAAACATATTTAGATAAATAGTACGAGTGATAAAATCACGTGTTTCTTCCATTTAATATTAGAAATTTACTAAGCGCAATATTATTTTACTAAAAAAAATATTGTTAATGGTAACCAATAACATGTAATATCGTACCATTCATTATAGCAGAATTTCTCCCCAGATTTAATGTAAAACTACAACCTCAAAAGTGAGGTTAATTCTACATCAAACTGTTTGTGCTAAATAATCATGTTATATCAGGAACATTTGAGTAATACGAACATTATTCATTAGTAAATAATTGGATCTGACTCATATTGCATAAGACTCACCTATGAGAACACTAATTTAGTCACTTATAAACCAACTGTGTACACTTAAATACAGACATGCGCTAGAACATAAAAATTATAGAACTTCAAACAAATGTTATCCCACCAATGACGTTTCTTGGAAAAACATCCCCTCCACTACGTTAATCTCTCCCGCCGAACCCGCCGAAGTTCAGGCAAGACGTTACCTCTAACCACGGACCATACCATAACATCGATAGAATTTATATCTAAGTTATAGAACTTATTTTATGATATAAAATACATAGTCCTTATTAAATTAATAACAATAAATAATAATATTTTTTTATTTTCCAATATTCCAAATGCTAATTTAGATTTGGTACACTCGTAATACAGTAGAAACTTAGAGGATTACAGAACCAAATTTTCAATTATTGTGATTTAATTTTTTTTTTATGTCCGGTTCAAGATATCGGTAGAGAATTTTTGTCTGTGACCGAGGGTACACCATCGATTGTGAAGGTTTCAAGCTGTAGATAGTTCCGTTTCATTATCTTACTTGACTGGCCTATAACAAATAAAAAATAAACACTAGGTAAGGGTGAGCAATAAATTTAAATCCTTCATACCAGTATAAAAAATGAGCTACATTTCTTGCATACATAAGTAGAAAACGCCACTAGCAGCCTATTTTGTTATATTCAAGAGGACTGGCCAACCATGAAAAGAGATCGATCCCGGGCCGTCTACTACACTGCTCTCGATCATTTGTCCGTGTTACGTGCAACCGTCTTAAAAACAATACAACATCCTGCGAGGATCCACCCCCTTCAACTTGGCCCACTATACATCAAGAGGATATGCAAAATCAGAACAATCACTTTACCTCTAGATGAATAGGCGTACTAAGCATGATAAATCGATTTCTCTGGAGAACTTGTTTGCATTTCGCAGAGAATATAAAAAATAACTTTACCCGTATCATACATTTTTCTCCGAATGTTTAAACTAGATCTGAGGTATTTACTTTTAATATTCTACTACTACGGGTAATACAGGGTGTAATAGATATGCACGTCCAAAATTTAATAGCAGATTTTGGGCAGTAAATAATGACGACATTATCCAATTTATTTCCATTAAAAAAATTGTCCTTAAAAATGTATATGCTTTTAAATTTGACAAGCAAAAGCTGTAACGACCCTAAAATTCAATAAGATCGCGTTTTCTAATGGGTCATTCAATATTATGGAAAACTGTTGTATTTCTAATAGAATCTCAAAAAATGAAATTCTTTACAAAGGTTTATATAGTTTTATACATTTTAGACTATATAATTAATTTTATTATTAGGTAACATGTCAAAGTTTACTAAGGGTCGACCTTTTCATTTCCTGACAGCTACTTGGTTGATGAGTCTACCTAAAGGATAAACTGAGCTATGTTGATCTGATTTTTTATCAAATTCTAAACAGCTTCTGAGAATTTTACAAAAATCGAATATTTCTGGACACGACTACTTTCAGGGACGTGATTTTGTAATAAATAATTTGTTCTCATCACTTCAAAATAGGTCCATTTTATTCTGCTGGTAATAGAAATAAAAAAACGTATTTATAGTATCAGAGAATAACCAGTGCTTTATTAGGAAGTTTAAAGACTGTATCTATGGAACAAAATCGAAATTTCAGAATATACAAAACTTTTGAAAACATCCAGGGACGCCTGATTAAACTTACTGCCCATCCTTCAATATCATAGGAAAATCAGTTACATCATCGTGTCTGATGGATGTTGTCATCCATAATAGCAACCTTTACTTTGATAGGTGGGTTTTGTACAGCTCACAATCCTTTTTATGATCGCGTAAAATTTATTAAACAGCTGTTCATATCCATGATAAAAAAGTTTTAAATGAAAATTTTCTTGTTTAATTGAAATTAAAACAAAATTCGCATAATACAGAAACTGTTAAGTGGATGGTCTAAATTTTGACCATTTTCTGCTTTCCACAAAGGAAAACCTCGAGTAAAACTAATTTGGTTTGTTTCAACAGACAATCCCAGGATGGTTCCGAATTTGAAATTATGATTTGAGTGGTCCAGATGATGGAATACAATTCAAAGTTTTGTAAATCCACCAATAACATTTTGAAATAAAATTCGGAATTGTTCCGAACTGTCTGTTGGAATAAGTCTATTATTATTGAACATTTTCAACAACATTTTATATCGCATACGTTTTTACAGTTTTCTTGAAAATAAATATGCCTTTAACAGAAACTGAAATAACTGAAATTCTTATTATGCTTGACATATGATGATAAAACACGAACTTAAGAAAAAGTTTGTCCTTTATTTAATAATAAACATCCAAACCATGAAACAATCACTCATTCAACAGCCAGCAAACTCGAAAAGAAATATAGAGAGAGTGGTCATGTAAGAGATCTTCCTAAAAGTAGACATCCTAAAGTTTCAGAAAAAGAACAAAACTAAAACTAAATGTCTTACTAGCTGAGCAATTTTGTTCACAGAACGCCACTCGACAAATTGTACTTAATAGTGGGCTGGAAAAGTTTTCCAATCTTCAGACCGGCTTATAAAACAATTATAAAACTGTGGTGTGTGTATTTATATACATGTAATACTATGCACCGGTGGTAATATCCAAGTTAATCGAGGTATCTTAGCAACATGAAATCATGGTGGTTGTCGGTTGAACATGTTGTGGTTTGTTTCTCGCATAAAATGCTCTTAGCAATGGCCTAGTTACTACCACCGGTGCACCGTTTGTGCATAAACTACAATAGATGATTGAAAACTATGATAAGAACAACAGATGGTTCACATATTCTGTGTACTCCATGCAATCGACGTTACATATTTCATAAACGTTGTCATTGTGACAAATATTTATATTCGGCTATCCACCGACACAATTTTGCTGGCACAGTTACAAAAGAAAAATTATTTATGAGTCGTGTGTCATGTTCTGTGCATGTAGTTTCCCTTTACTTAGTAGCCATGAGTTGTATAAAACATATCTACCAAATGTGTATAAAAATGTTTTGGGCAATATTAGAAAGGACGTAGGATATAAGTTTTTGGGAGTGACAGTGGATGAAACAACTGATTTTCGGTGTAATAAGATTGTTAATATTATACCAAAAATTGTTAGTGTTCAGAAGACAGCAAAAATTGAGCTATAAACAATAAACTAAAAATTATTTTACACAGGAACCTGAGATATAAAACAATGTGTAAAATTCGTAAAAATTATCTGCTCAGTTTGTCAGTGCCTGCCTTTGTGAACTATTTAGAATTTGCGCCATTAACCTCAGTAGAAGTGGAACGTTCATTTTCGTTGTATAAACATATGTAACAAATCGCTCAAATTTAACAGACACGAATGTAAACTAATATTAGTTGTGACGTACCTTATATGCTAATGCGATGGCAGACTGCAGTCATTCTAAATAATACATTGTATCAAGCGGTATATATTTTAATATTCTTTTTATACTTTTGCTTTTATTTGTCTACGTTATGTCCTTCTGCCAACATATGAAATAGTAGTAGTTACTGGTTTTGAACTCCAGACTAGTTTCCTGACCCTGATTGATAATAACTTTTATCATACCAAGTCTTTAAAATAATGAAAATTTTGAAAATAAAAAAGTTAAACTTGAACATGTTTTTATTTATATTTTGATACCTAACCTATTGGATTTATCTCAGTACAAAATAAAGGAAAAAATAAGCCTTTATTTCACACCTTAGGAACATGGGAACCTCATTTCAAAACGCATAGAGATGTGTGTCAATCAAAATGGCCAACATGGAACATTTATTATAATTTTGTCTACTGAGTTATTTGAAGAAACCTTTTTCAAGTTTATTTTTCAATGTTGTAATTATTCGACTCGATAAACAAAATGGTTGTAAACATAGGGAAGTATTACAAAAAATGTTCGTTTTCAATTATACACCAGCGTTAAAATTACAGGTGTTCTATTGGAAAACCCTGTGAAAATTAAATTTAAAAAGTTCTTAAGAATACTAATTTTTGGCCACCCTGCATTTTTAGGAAATAAAAATGATTGAAAAATTAATTAGATGTCTCGTAACTGGTATTCATCTAAGTTTTTCTTAAAACCTATAATTGTACTGTGGTATTTTTTTAAATCCATCTGCAGCTTATTTCAACAAAAAAATTCAGTTACATCAAAGTGGTTGGGAGATAGCCAATAATAATATAGGTGATTAGAGCCTAGAAGACTTCAAAAAATTACTGATATACATAGCATTCCATTTAAGAAAAAGGCACTAAGTCCTGTAATTTCGTTCGCACGCCCTGTATGTTCGACAATAATTTCCAGTTATAGACTTTTTTATCTATTTACTTGCAATTTTTATAAAAAATTTCTAGCTGTCGTAGAACTCGAGAACGAGGCCCGACACACTATTGCCCCACCATGTATATCTCTTAAAATAAATCCTCTCGATAGGCGTCAAATTTAAATGAAAACCCTGTACACGGGAAAGAAAGAAATCGAAATTAATAATACAGATTCCATGTTCGTGAGGAGGATACTTGTTAATGAAATTGTTGATGAAACAACCTTTTGCTTAAATGGTCATGTAAGTCGTCAGTACTATAGGTACTGTGAGATTGTGAATTCTCATTGGATTCAAGTATCACATACACAGTATCCTTAAAAAAATTAAAGTGTCGGCAGGAGTAATGGCTGGTAGAATTTTAGACCCTTTCTTGAGATAATGTTAAAGATAAGCAATAATTTTAATTAGTTTGGATTTAATCCATACTTTATCAATTCGCTGTATACTATTACTCTACTGATTGTTTGGTCTTTTTTAATTTTTGTTAATAATAAATTACTACATATAGTTATTTCATTCAATCAAATAATAGTTTTTGCTGCCTGTGAGTAAATATGCTGCTTGTTTTGGTAATCACACATTTCACAGACAACGTCGAATTGCAGATCAAAGTGCACAGCAATCATTCTTCCTGGAAGGCCTGGAGTGATTTACAGACGACTCCTATTAGGTATGTATGTTTCAACATTCTCCTTTAATGATATGTACATTATCTACTCTGCTATAACTGTAATAATATGCTATACTGGGTGGCCCAGTCCATAGGAACACTCTTGTAACTCTTGATTGAGAGAATGATTTTTTTTTTAATTTGTTTAGCGTTATGAAATAAAGTTTCCAACTATGTGATGCAAAGACCCAAAATTGTCTACTTCCAATTTTGACACAATTTATATGAAAATCCAAATTTTTAAATGGCACAACCACGTCCACAACCTGTATCTTTTTGCATATATCCTACTTCTCAAAATACGTATGGTCTAACTCTTAGATATTATTTCGATTTTCAAAACATATATTTTTCTTATTTTTATTCTTAATCATGGAAATCCTTCTTTGTTTTTAGTCTACACATAATTACTCATAAGAAAAACTAGGGTTTTAGGTATGTATCCAGAGAAAAAGGTAAGTATTTTTTTATGTTATTACCTATTTTATTTGATTTATCGAACCTACTCAGAAGCAACTTACCGAAAATAATTATTGGAAAAAATCGATTACCAAAGCGTTTTTCTTTATTTCAATTACAAGTTTATTTCAAAGAGAAGGCGAACATTATGCATACAATTTTTTTCATTTAATTTTCTAATTAAATAAGGGGATGTTCCATATGAGTTCCGTTTAAAAAAATAGTTTTCGTTGAAAAGCTAATACCGTTAATTTAAATGAAGAATAGATCGTGTTTAATCTTAGTGTTTGATGAAATAATATTTTACAGGGCTTGCTTGCAGACCGATTTTTAATACTTCTGATCAAGTCGCAGCCTACTATGAAATAAAAATTAGAAAAAACGTATCTTTTGAACATCAATATAATATGTGAGGGGTGGAATACATGTATTTTAATCAGTAGGATCCAAATATGTAAGAAGATACAGGTTGTCCTCCATTTAAAAAATAGATTTTAATGTAAATTGTATCTAAAACGGAATGCGGCCATTTAGGCTTTTAGCATCATTTAATTGAAAATTTTGTATCATGTCACAACACCAAATATGAAAAAAAATCCATTCGCCCAATCAAAAAGTGTCCTTATAGGCTGGGCCGCCCGATATATTTGTTACAGTTGTAGTCACCTTGAAGCTACTGACTGCAGTTATTAGATCGAATTTACCAATTTTGTATAAATTTGCTATTTTTCATTGTAGAATTTTTTTTACTAATAAAATAATAAACAAGTCTATCCTATATGATTTCTCTTTATAAAACGAAAGTTGAATATGTGACTTCCAGTTTTTCCGGAAATGCATGGGGTCTGACATGTAAAAGTGATAGAAGTAATGCTGAATTTAACCCCCGAAGGTCATTTTTATAAAATTAAAATGAAAAAGATGTATGTTCTTTTTAGTCATACGCAATGTAAAAACATGCAAATATTCACATTATTTTATCAACATGTAAAACCTTAAAATTGCCTTAAAAAAGAAATTTAATTAGTTTCATCTTTAACAAAATGTATAAAACCTCTTTTCTATGCTTCCATATATCAAGTTTACAAAGAAGACATGGATAAAGAAACGGGTTTACCAATATCAAATCTGAAAGCACAATTATTTGTAGAAGATTCCTAGAACGGTTGAAAATTAAAAAAAAATGTTAACGATTGCCTTATTGTTGTGTAAAATAAAAAAAAACAGGAGACATTTTTAAATTTATTTTAGTTCGTGTGCGTGTACGTGTAAAATTACAAATCATCCTCGGGATTGTAGAAAACAACAAAATAAACTACCCTAACCTAACTTTACAACATAAAATGAAAACAGCGGTATGCTAAAAGTCTTTGAACCGATCGATATTTAAATTCCAATTCCAACCATCTCAGGAAGAAAAAATATAATTACAAGTTTAGCAGACAGAATAATAATATGCCGTCTAACACAGAACACGAAAAACTATCCATAGTACAAAAAAAATTTTGCAAAATAATAAATATTCCATAATATTAATTCTTCGAATTTGTTAATATCATTTCCTAAAATATTAAAAAAACATTTAAGTCATTATCAATGCATATATCCACCAAAATTTATCTAATAATTTAAAATAATATACATAAATATTATATAGTATGGTGATTGAGTTTTAATCTTGAACACTTTGGGGGTATATTTTCCTGGTTATTATGATTCATAAAAAATGGAATATGGGCTTCTCACTCGCTTCCTAAGGGAAAGTTTACAAAAATAAATTATTTTTTCATATCTTCTAGGAAAAAGGAGCAAATCAAATAAAATCTTGTATGCATACCTTCATTGTGTAGGGTTGTTATTGGAAATTATGGCCATCCAAATGTTACAGTGCACCAGTGGCGTGCAATGAGGTTACATCCGAATTATTTCCAAAAAAAAGTACAATTTTTTTCCCATTTTTCAAAATCCTCATTAATTTTGAGTAAGACTTTATATTTGAGTCATCCTTTATTGAAATATGCAATAATCACCCTATGTAATAGATGCAAATAATTACGTCATTCTTAACGTGTTATTTATCAAAATATGCACTTACTTTTCTATGCTGCATTTACTTTCATGATAAATATGAAATTCTTTGTATGTTCCATTGCCTGGCTATGTTCCAAAATATTATAAATAAGCCAAGAATCAAGATGTTAATAAATCCCTAAATTGCTACTTATTTCCAATAATATGAAATAAGTAAGATTAACTGTATTATATGCAGTTTATGATTGTTTATTGGTTTATGTGTATTTTATACAATGACAAAAAATTTCCTTCGAATGAATACACCCCGATAGCATCTTTATTTCTAAATATATCCATCAAATTTTTTGTAAAAGATTATAATCTCTTCAATTTAGGGATAACGAAAAATTCATTTTGAACCAGAATATACACCTACTTTGACTGAGAGAATAAATATAAATATTTGAGCCATTAAGATGCAGTCAGCAGACTAAAATCATAAAATAACCCCATTATAAGAGTTTTGTAGAAGAATTATTATTTATTATGAATTCCTAAAATAATAAGGAAACCAAAAATTAAATGAATCTTTAACAAGTTTTTTTTTACTAATCAATGATCTGCTGTAGAAGACACCATTGAATATTAAAAATAAAAAATTAAAATTTTTTTTCTAAAAGTGATTGTAAACAAGCATCTCTTGTAAATTTTTCGTACAGTTACATTCGTTAAAAAAACGTACAAGTATTAAAATGAGACGCGAACTTTGTCTTTTTGTGTAAAACCGATTTTCACATATCACAGGTTCCACATATCATAGATTTTGATGTGTGATAACCTCCAATAAACAAGCATTTACATAAGCCGTTTTTACATAAATACGATAAGGCTCGCCTCTTATTTTAATACTTTTTTAATGAATATGACTGTACATTGCACTTTCTTTGATTTATTTTATTTTAAATGCATAAAAATTGTTACATGCTTAAAAAAAATAGTAGTTTTACATGTCTAAATGTTTTTTTTTGTATTTTGTACCACGAATTATTTAATTTTTTTTGGATCTGCAGCGTACTAAAAAAAAATGTATAGAAAATTGCAAAAAGGTGTAAGAATTTTAATTGTATTTTTTTATGAAGTAGTTAATAAAATATATGCTGAAATTCTATCTACAAGGTGACCCAAAATGGAATTCAATTTTTGAGTTTGATTAAATCGCTGATTAATACATACACCATTTGCAGAAATTGTATTTACAAGGTGACCTAAAATGAAATTAAATTTATAAACTTGATTAATTCGTTGATCATTAGGGGTAGAAGCACAGAACTTTCGGTTGCTGGTAGAGTATAAATACCGATTATATAATTACCATGGAGGGATGGTCTAGAATATATTTGCGTTTTTTTATCGATGCATGTGTCATAGCAAATGATATTTACATAAACACGCGTAGAAGATTTTGTATCCCCTTCAATATTCGGCGTATAGCTGATGCAGTAAGCATAAATTTGGAAAAATTATAGGTGAAAAACTTCAGGAACACAAGCCACAAGCTAAAGCTCTGTTATTGGCCTAGGTCATTAAGAACACTAGAAAATGTGTAAGCTATGAAGCTGCCATCACTAGGAACCAACAGCGCTCGGACAGTAAACAAGCGCAAACTTTACAGAGTATGCACTAGTGTGCAGCAAATTTTAAGTAACGATATGCACTTCACCATCTACAAAATTCAGCTGGTCGAAGCTCAGAAATCTATAGATCTTCATAATAGAAAACATTTTTGTGCAACGATGCTTGAACAGTTTTTTGACAACGACAATTTTCGTGAAGTTTAGTGATGAAGCAGACTCATTTATATTAACATATTAATAAGCAAAATTGGTCCACTGGGTATCCAACACAAAAGCATCAAAGACATAGCACTAAAATGATTGCTTGGTGCGCACTGTAGTGGATATATATAATCGGTCCATACTTTTCTTATAATGCAGCCGACCACGTGCTTACCGTCACTAGTACACTATATTGTGAAACATCTCGCGGCATTTTTGGTTCAGAGCTGCAAATATTTGCTGGCTACAATCCTAAAGGTATAGATACACCAAGAGATCGAGCAAGATCAAAAATTTGCTCGTATTCACTAATGTTTATTCATACTCAAGAATAGGCTCAATGTGGTGTCATACTGAAACTAATTTCTTCGCGTTCACACACATCATACGTAGAATTCCTCGCAAACTGAATAATTATGGTGAATTGTCTTTCTTTCCAAGTTTATTCCTTTTTTATATTTAAAAAAATCTTTCGTGCCCCACAATTTCTTTTCTTAGATCTCAATCAACTTTAAAATTAAATCGTAATTTCATTTAATTTCGAACTATCACCGCCAATGTTCAGAACATACTAAATGATTGTTTCAACAATGGTGCTCTTGAATTTTAAACCAATTCAGCTGAAATTTGGTTGAACCTTGTTCGTATCTGGCCCTCATTAAAGATATGACAGTATCTGTTACTCGCAAGCAAGCAAGAATACGATTTATCTTTAATGTACCACTCTAGTTTGATCTTTCTAAACATGAGCAAACAACGTTCGCTCGCCCGAAAAGTTGTATACTCCAAATAATTAAACATACGGAATACCCGTTTGCTCATCCTTGCTCTTGTTTGTCCTTTTAGCCATTTGCACCCTAACACATGGTTTCAGCAGAATTGATCGTCAATACGTACATACCGCAAGAAAATCTATGAACACCATCTTAACACTTCCTCACGTTAAGGTTATCTCCATGTTTGGTAACATCTCCTGACCGCCCATCTCACCCAACTTACCCCCTTGTGGGGTACCTGAAAGCAAAAGTCTATATTAACCCGCTGGCTATCGTGGCACTAAACGACCGAATTCGACAAGAAATGTGCAAAATT
>JANEYF010001702.1:132500-257007 GCA_029963845.1 Rhamnusium bicolor
AATATAGAACTGTTAGCAAAAAACCTAAAATTTTATGAAATAAAGGAAAATATTTTAATGTAGCTTACATATTATTGATGTAATCGCTTTCAATATATTTGTCTCGATACTTCAAATGGGAGAAAAATGTCTAATCAACGCGAGTTAAATTCTGGAGTGACACAAGACTCGATATTCGAGCCTGTACTATTTAATATTAATACAGCAGATTTACCACATGTTATAAAATATTGTTCTATTCACATGTATGCTAATGAGATACAACTTTATTTTGCTTTTGACCTCTTAGATTCTGAGGAGGCCCAAACCAAAATAAATGATGACTTGAATGAAATAGGAATTTGGACGTTACAAAATTCACTTTTATTAAATCCAAATAAAAGTAAAAATATAGTCTTTGGTACTGCAAGTAAATTAAGAACTCTTGCTAATTTTTGACTGTCAATCGACAACATAAATATTGAACAGGTTGAAGAAGTTAAAAATTTAGGGCTTATACTTGATAAGAATTTTAATTTTACTTCTTATGTATATCATGTTTGTAAAAAATGTGTGTGCTCTTTTAAACTGATTTCATCTTTTAGAAATATAATTGTTATTATTATTTTTATTTAAATCTTTCATTACCCTTTTAAACAAAATAAAGAATTGATTGGGGATTTGGATTCGTTAAAAAAAACCAATTGGAATCAAAGGCTTAAAAATTGCTGGTATACCGGATGAATTAAAAACTATATTTATTTGTAATAAGAATGATATAATATTTAATTTTTTAACCCATATTTTTCACAAACTTATTTAAAAGAGATGTTACAATATATAATTGTTTTAAAATGGTTACCTTTTGTTTTACCATTTATTTGTAATTATTTTCTAATTGGATTGCTTTCCTCCTATTTAAACGTTTGTTAGAGTTTTCCATTTTTTTGTTTTAAATTTTATAGTTCTTCTTACCTAAATTTTTAGGGAAGGTTATGTACTTAGTTTATTTGTCTATTGTTTTTTCTTTTTTTGCAAATTTTTTAATTTTACATTTTGGTTAGTAGTTGGATAAGAGGAAGGGATGTTTTTTTATTTTCCTTTGTTTAGGATACAAATTTTATTACAAATATATACGGGAAAAGATTTGTTATTACAGGGTTAATATTTGAAAAAGTATATCTTTGTGAATTAAAATTTTTTTGGTTTTGGGTGTTTAGATAATTTTTAAGTTTTTGGAAATTTATCTGTTTAATTTCTTGGAAGAATAAATTGAAAATAGTTTTTATTTTCCTAAATTGAATATTGTGTGTTGTTTTTTTTTTTTTTATAGTAAATTAGATTTTTTTGTATACCTATTTCTAGAACTGTGATTATTGAATATTATTATTTGTTTTTTTGTCAAAGAGTGAAATCCCCTGATGTAGAATGTATTATTTTAACTTTAACCTATCATCCCTGGGAGGGAGTTTTTTTGCCCCCTCTAATTAGTTTTGTTTTTTAAGCTTTTATTGTTAAAAAAAGGTAAGATTTGTTTATTTACTTATTTGGTAATCTGTGTTACTGTTCGTTTTTTGTCTTCTACTGATACATTATACTATGATATTACTTGTATACTACTATTATATTATTCTATACATATATTATTTGTTATTATTACGTTATTGCCAATGTTTGTCTAATATCTTATACTTACTTGTAAATTATTATGTTTATTGTCATACCTGTATTGTTTTTATTATTAAGTGTTTTTCGTTTATTTTTTAGTTTTTTTTTTTACGGGGGGTGAAAATAACTATGTTGAGCTCTCACCCTTTGTGTAATCTTTGTATAAAATATTTTGCACAATAAATTTATTTATTATTATTATAATTATATTAAAACTATACAGCTATTGTGTGAGTCTTTAGTATTGTCACACGTCAGCTATTGTAATTATGGACCCTACTTAAATCTATCAGAAAAAAATAAATTCTAAAAATTCTAAATATTTGTACTAGATTTGTCACTATCAGCTCAATTCACGATCATATTACAGAGTTAAAGTTGATAAAATTAAATGAGAGACGTTTTGTGCATTTTGCCAGATTACTAAACAACATAATTACAGTAGAGTGTATACATTTAACAAACTTTTTATGAGAAATTCTATATGTAACTGAAATCTGAGATATACAAATAATCATTTACATGCAATCCGTCCTGGGTATGAAATATTTTGATCCTCCTTCTCATATCTGTCTACTTATGTTTACAATAGTCTACCCTTGTAGCTACACAACAGTTCAGCATATGCATTAAAAAATCAACTCAAAGCTCTGATTTTGAGTAATGATTTATATTAATTTTAACTAAATATCTAATTTTAAGAACATGTAAATATTATATGCTAGGTTTTAAATGTTAAGCGTTTAAATGTATTGTAGATTAGAAGTTTTTATGTCATGTACGTTTACTGTACTGCTAACCTTTTATGTGTAATACTATTTTGTATTTCACACAATAAAGATATATATTATATTATATCCTTTAATTATTACATATTTTGAAGGTCTTATAATTTTCAATAATACTTCAAATACAACTATATCTCTTTGAAGAATTATTGAAAATTATAAGAATTTTTAAAACTTAGCAGAATCAAATTAGTTCCGGTTAAACCGAAAGTGGTATACACGTTTTTTGTATTACTGCGTCGGCGCTTTCCTTATCAAGAAGAAAATTCCAAATAATCGATATCCTAAAATTATTTAAAAAAAAGTTACAGGAGATTATTAAAATATACACGTACTAAAAAAGACAAAAAAAGGAAACCATGTAGCTCTGAAACGGCTAGTTTTTTCAAAAATTTCAATATGTTCAAAATTATTCATAATGTATCCCTTAATAATATGATTCATGTTTCAAAGTTCCTGCTATCGAAAAATAATTTAGCATCGTAGCGCTATGTATACTGCGAAGGATAAATTCTAATTACAATTATTTAAAAACTTTTTTGGTATCAATTATACTGCATTTACAAAATTCAAATATTTTTATTATTTTTCGAGAGATCTGGGGACTTTTATTAACTGAAATACCCTGAATACCAGTTGTTCATTAATAAATACATCTGTAGCCCTTTTCTTGGCGAAGAGGGGATGTAATACATAAAGTTAAACTTAGCCCATATATTCTTGTGAATACGATCTAAAGAAGAAATTTGACACATGGCCGCTGGATACGACTCGCAACTCGTTTCCGCAAATAACTTTCAACGATAGAAATATATCTAAATAAATTGTAGATGAGAGAATTTCCAACAGGAAATGTAGCACACATTTTTTACTTTAATGTGATGGTGCAACAAATCAAACACTTTCAGAGAACCCTAGTTTGGACATGAATATTAGATCAAATTAGAGTGAACACAGTCAGACATCAAAGTACCACCTTAAGAATAATGTAGGTTATTAAATATTCAATTGGTTGTAGAACTCGGAGTAATTATTTATCTTATGAAGTAGAGGTCGGGAGGTAGCGATAAATCCCAGAGACGACTTTTACGTTATAATATTGTATTGTAAACACCTAATGAAATATTCCTAAACAATATGAAAGGATAAAATATTCTTATGTACTCTGTTTTATTTATAAAAAAGGAAACAAAAAATTAAAGGTTTTTATCGGGTAATTTGACGGCTTGCAGTTACAATTACTGACCGAAGAGCTCGTTATTGTCGAGTGTCCAATAACAATTCATCGATATATGTAGGCGGATCGTGCGTTTACGCTCACTACTCCATCTTGAAATAAAGACACCAGTGACTTCGAAGTCATTGGAATTCACTCTAAGTAGTATTGTTTATAAAACATCTAAGCGAATAACATGTAGAAATCTAAACAGTGCAAAATTAAAGACAATATCGTTAAATTTTTGCAAAAGTGTATTGGTGGGAAGTATAGTAATGGTCAGGTGCCATCGGAAAGGACATTAAGAAAAAGATATTTATCACAGATATGTGACAGTATTAAACAAAAAATTTATTCTAAACTGAATAGCAAACACGTTTGGATTAGCGCGGATGAAACTATGTTGATTGTGGCTGAAAGGTGGCAAATGTTTAGAAGGTGCATTAATATTAGTAATATACTTGTACTCTTGTGATCGCTAGTTAAAAATACATGTGTGTATTAGTGTTAATTCACCAATACTTTCAGCCCTGTTTTTATTAACCTTGAATGTTACCGAAAGCTTGTCAAAATAACCACATGGTAAGATAATAGTTGTCTTCTTTCTATCACCAATCTTAGCTGAGCTAAGTTATTTTACGGTTACAATAATTTCTTTTGTTTGTTACAGTTTTCGTAACCGTAAAACAGCGTAAAATGAAAGCACCGATTATGTCATATATGCATGAACATCTTGATATGGTAACATATCACCTATAGCAACTCTGGAACTAATGCCATTTATCGCTACCTCCCAATCACTAGTTATGAGTTATCTGCAGTTCATTTATTTCTAGCTTGCGAAAAAACATCTTTACTAATTAGATCTTTAATAGAGCCTAGAAAGAAAGCACCTAGGAAAACCAAAGGATAGAAGAAACTAGGGAACTACCTAATATAATCAATAGGTATTAATACAGACTGTCTATAAAGTGCCCCTCCCCCTGTTAAATTTGAACGATATTTCGTCACAATTTTTTCTTCGTTAATGGGAGTTTAAATACTATTTTTGGAAAATACAGACATTTTCTCTCTCAAAATGATGACTGTGCACCATCTTGAAAGAAATTTTTAAATAGCAAAGTGGGTCGGATGACACCTTATTTGAAACGTTTTTCGTTTCTGTTTGATCCTATACAATCTAAGAACAAAAAAATGCACTCGGAGCAATATGTCAAAGGATTGATTGTGGTATGGTAGTCGTGTGGGTAAAGCGCCTATAACTCTTTACTCGGTACCGAATATCGATGGTTCGAATCCATCCTGGAGCAACAAAGTTTATTCGTAATTTGCTTCGGATTAAGATGGCAGTGAACTGTCGAAGCCCTAGATGTGTTTTGGACTACATAATAAACTGTAGGGACTCGTCTCCCTTTACTCAACATAAAATCCTAGGATTTTCTGGGAGTTACTTCGATGACTTGAGAGGCGGTTAAGAAAACATTTTAAGAAAACATTGAAAATAAACATTTATCTTAAATGAATATACCAGTTAAAAATTAAATCAGGTGTCAAGAGAAGCGTATTGTCTGGTCGACTGTATCTTGCCCTCGATTTTTTGTACACGCCGCTTGGCTTTCTCGACTATGTGATTGGTTGACCTCTTACGGGGGACGAGTTGCTTCGCGGAGATGTACAAGTTCCACATCGATGATCGCGTCCATTCTAGCCAGGCCTTGTGGCTTTAGGTTAGCCCTGGTGTTAAGGCTAACCCTCGTCCTTAAGTCTACATCGGTGAACTTTAAAGGATGTTCCCCATCATCTGCCCTTACGTAACCTGTCCTGCGCAACAAGGATACTTGGCCTCTCAGGTGTTGTTGAGATGCGCGATTCTCTGAATGCATTTCGTACCAAAGTGCATGCAATCGCGCCATGTATCCCCTTCGCTCCAGTTTGCTACTCTAGCGGCAGGTCAGCAAGTCGTCCGTTAGTTCCCTCATCCACTTAAAGCGTCCATGTACAGTTGCATTGTCGTCATCGTTTGGACCATCCGGTAAGGCCCCTCCTATCTGTCTTTGACCTCCATCCGACTGAGGTCGATTGTGAGGGGCCTGTTTTCTATTAGATGTAACCAGACGTAGAAGGGGTACCAGGTGGTTAGCCTTGTTACCCCGCGGCCGGAATTTGTCAGGCAGAGTTGCCTCTGTCTGTCTTGGGTGCACCGCGCGGAGGTTGCCAGTCCTTTGCACCCCGTTATTATTAATAATGTTATTAATAGTAATAATAATATTATTATTATTAATATTATTTCCAGCCACCTGATTATTTGTGAGAAAATTTTTTCTTGCAGCATCTTTAAAAAACCCTCTCCTCTTAAATGTTTTCTAAAAAATATTTGGACCAATAAGACGGTTGGCCAATATGCCAGCTCGCACATTAACTTTTTGAATGTGCTGTAGTTTCTCTCAACTCGTGAGGATTTTCACCACTCCAGTACCGGTGGTTGTGTCTATTAACATGTTCATTTAAGACACATGTACTATCGTTACTAAAACAAATGTTTCTGCCGATAATTTGATTTTGCTGAAGTCTTTCAGTCGCTAAACCACAGAACTTAATCTGCGGTCTAGATCGTCTTCAGAAAGTTTGTATAAACCTCAAGTTTATAGGGATATAATTTGAATTTTATGAATTGTTGAATGTGACATATCTTGTTGATCAGCTAGTTCTGCTGTAGATTATTGAAGGTTAGCATGAAGATATAATATAGCGCAGAACTCGTATGAGATGGTATAATACTTATTTAGCAAGACGGGTAAAAATATCTTAATGGAGCGAAATCCAGTTCAAATTCATTCAACAAAATTTTTCAGCGTAGAACCACATAAAACCGATATATTATTGTTAAGTACATCATTTTCTATCAGAAATGGCAAATTACGATATTTCTCGCTGGTACCGATTTTGTTTATTGACGAAAATGTCTTTAAATAACGATTTTCCCAGAGAGCAACTTTTTATTGTTTCTAACCCAATATCTAAAGAATTACTTAAGACATTTCAGTAATTTTTTTTGGGTAATCGTAGACCGTACAGTGGTGCCTACAGCGTAATATAATTTTGAAAATAATTGCACATCTTCTTTTAAGAAAACACCAAATTCAGAGCTTCATATTTTGTTTAGTGAAATTTTCAGTAAGAGAAACTTTTTTATTTTTAGTTCTCTGACATACATGCTGCGGAATGAAGCCAAAATCTTGAAAAAGTTAAAAAAAAACGGATAAGCAACGGTTTTTGAGAAATGAATTTTTTTATGCAAGCGTCTCTCACCGTTCTATTTGTATAGCTATTATGCTATTGCTTTGTGTACTGAATTCTTACATCACGACGAAGTGAAGCGGCTAGATTATAATATAACGCTGCTTATAGACAAATTTACTACACATTTTTTTTATTTAACATAGTCATCACTAGAGAATTATTAAAATATAATTAATTGTCTGACGAAGTAGAATGATGTCAATATAATGTAATTAATGTCTCACGTCTCTATAAAAACCTATAAACAGAAAACCGTCATGTTTGACATTGCTAAGAAAATCAATCTATTATCAGAGAAATCTTTCTCTAATTTTGAGAACGAAATAAGAGAGTATTCAGGAACTTTTCATCATCTGAAATACTTATTTGACATTTGTGACGTGCTTCGTTGCTCTACCCAAGAGCAGAAGTGTCACTTTGACCCATAACACTACGGCGGTGTTCACGGTACGGAGATCTCGGGCGCCAGTTTCTGTTTAGAGTGCAGAAACACCACTTTACTCTATCGGCGGGACGATAGAGGCCGGGCAACTGCAGTGAAGATACGGCTAAGCCAGGGGTCGGGAAAAAGGGAACTTACACACTACAGTTAAGGAACAGACTCTCATTCAATATATGTACATTTATTCTACACACTAATTATTATTTACACTTTATACACACCTTAGTAACTATAACTTATATTACAACAGTCTTACCTACAAGCGGTCTTATTCTACAAGCGGTCTTATACTACTACGGTCTTAACTACGGACAAGCGGGGCAGTAAGCGAGCGGTCAAGCGGTGCGATACGGTACGCCGGTGAATGAAGCGGTGAAACGGTAAGCAGCGATAAATCAATCGGTCATAAGCAGACGGCGGACGGATACCAGGAGGGGAAGCAAGCGCCAATACAAGCAAACTATGCCTATCTAACGCGGTTACTTATTATCGCTTGGCTGATGGATGGTTCCGGTCTTATGATATGCCAAAGCTAGTACCTCCAAGGTGCCCTGCCAAAGAAATCGGACTCAGGCGGCCTGGAGGGCACGCGGTTGAATGCGGTTACGGTAAGGGGGGGGAAGGAGTAACAAGCCTTAACAGTGGCGAATTGATGATGACGACGGGATGGTCAAACTCCAAAACTACCCTGCAGAATTTTTACGTGCTCAGGTAGCCCCGGGGACCCGCGGTTACGGACGATACCTCCAAGTCACCCTGCAGAATTTTTACGTGCTCAGGTGACCTGGCAGGCACGCGGTTACGGAATTCCCTCTAAATCACCCTGCCAAAAAATGGACGCAGGTGGCCTAGAGGACACACGGTATCAAATGCTAGTATCTCCAAGTCACCCTGCAGAATTTTTACGTGCTCAGGTGGCCTGGAGAACACGCGGTGTAACGCGGTGGAACGCGGTTCTAATTCCAACCTTCCGCCGCACTCCCGTTCTAAGGAAGGATATGAGGCGGATACGTTTAGCGCTCGCGGTTCACTAACTCTAAAAAATAAAGCCCGGAAAGTACTCACCAGCCAAGTAATACCGATTATTTACCAAACCTTTATCAAACCTTGCTACCTACTTCCGGATCCTGGGCTGGCTTCCTCTCTGGAGCGGTCGGTGTCGGCACGTCTGGACGGTACGGGCGGCAGCAACGGACTGTTCTCGGATACTCTGAAAAATCCTCAAGCTACTAAACTCTGCCAAAAAAGCAGAAGTAGGATGAGCGCGGTAGTCATGCGCGAAATATTGCAACTACGTCACCGTTTATCGAAAAATTCGCAATTACCTTTGGATACCTATGTACCTCTATACTCACAAGTTTACTTACTATCCAAGTCGGCGTGGTGCTTCGGTTGGCGCTCAGACGGGAACTAATTTATTTGTAAAATCCTCATGCTACTAAACACTGCCAAAATGCAGAAGTAGGATGAGATACGGTAGTCATGCGCGGTTTATTACAGCTACGTCACCCGTTTGTGGACTTCCGCATTAAATTTAATTACCTATTTCTTTATACTCACGAATTTACTTACTATCCAAGTCGGCGTGGTGCTTCGGGTAGCGGTCAGACGGAGACTAACTTCATTGTAAAATCCTCATGGTACTGCCAAACGCATAAATAAATAATAAATGCATAAGTAGGATGAGATACGGTAGTCATGCGCGGTATATTACAACTACGTCACCCGTTCATCGACGCATGAAATTTAAATACCAATATATCCTTATACTCACGAGTTTACTTACTGTGCTGGCCGGCGTGGTTCCTCGGTGGGTAGCTGGACGGGAAACTAATTTAATTGTTTTCAGTCTCGGGCTCCTTCATGGTAGCGCGGGACACAGGAGGGAGGGGGTAATATGCGCGTTTCACGTTTCGCGATTCGCGTACTGCCCGCACCTTGGCATATTTGGAATGTTCATAAAAACATATCAATACTACCTATCGTTAATTAATTATTAAACTGTTATTATTTACAAGCGCAGTACTATAATGGATAAAATATTTTTCAAACAGACAAATAACACCTAGCTACCTAACTTAACTTAACAAAATAAAATCACTTCGTTACACATTTAAGTTTCATTTTCAGTGTGATAATTCTTAGGAAAGACATTTTTGGATAGGCAAAAACATTTTTTTCAAAATACCAACATCTGACATCCTTTTGGGGCACAGGTTTATTTAAGAAATTTTTTTAAATAATTTATGGCCAGTGGCTTAATCACTAAAAAAGGTGCGAAGAAAAATTATACGATGCCATAGATAAATACTATAGACAATATAATAAAAATTTAAAAAATTAAATTAAAATAAATTAAGGGTATTCGGTTCAAACATGTTAAGTGCTAAAAATACAAAACTGAGATATCTTCAGAAAACTAGATTTTTTAGGAGCTCTTTTCCAAAGGGTAACATATAAACTAATTTAGCTTTTACTATTCATTAGAACAAATCAATTTAGTTTGTTTCTTAAGAAGAATAATTAATTATCAGCGTCATTCGATACTGTCAATAATAATTCATGTCATATATTTTAATAATTTTTTGTTATTGGCATTGATATTTTGTAACTAAGTTAGACCTATCAAATGGCAACTGCTAAATTTATCCTAACCCCATTTTATAAGACCAAATGTGTAAAATATTTCACTTTATATCAGCTTTATTTAAGTACGTGGAAAATATATTTTATTCGCTTGATATAGTAGACATGATTTATAATCTTTCATCAAGAATATATTTTTTTGTAAAGTCCAATACAAAATAATTTGGGTCCCGTGGACCCCTTTCAGCTGGCCTATTTTGCTCATCATCGATTTTTTCATTGTCTTTGGCCTTTAGAACAAGTGTACCAAATTTGAAAGCATTATCTCAAAAACTGAGGCTGCTATCGTGATACTACAGACATGCGGACCGATTTTTTCCATAAAGTTATGCTTTTTTATTATAATTTGTCGAGATTCGTCCAGAAATGCAATACAAAATTTTTAATTTTGTCAAAAACATCTATTGGCAGTACGGATAAACATCCCAAATTTGATTGTAGTAGCTGAAAGCATTGTTCTATTAAGAAATGTGACCATCGATGGCGACTTAACGAAACACTTTTAGATAGAAATAAATTGGGGTCAGTGGTTTTATTTGGTTTTCCTGAATATATAGTGGTATTTTGTACCGTTCTTTTAGACACCCTGCATATCTGCATATTCTTTGTATTTGAAAAATTATTATAATCTATTCTAAAACTTTCTTCGATCACAATAGTGTATCCTACGTATTTGTTTATCTTTTTAGAATAGACACGGTTTCTTATCAAAACATTAAGAGATTATCATATGAATACTAAGTCTGGCATAATTTTAAAATAACCCTACCGTGGAAATATTTACTCTATATTATTCGAGGATCAACAACTTTCAGAACATTGAGAGTTCCCCTAAAATCACTTCACACACAATTAAGCGGTTGTAATCCTGAAAATTATGATCCCAATTCAAACACACTCAAGATGATTTGTACTTTAAACTGCCTGGATAATTCTCATTGTAATATTTGCTCTATTGTTTCAGAACTATACCAATTTAATCTAGAATAAATTTATTCTGTATGAATAAGAATGTTCTCTTATTGGTATCTAATACTTCAAAATATAATAGGCCCTTGAAGATTTGTAATTAGAAATATAATGTAAGGTAATCTAGAGAAAGTTGTGAGTAAAGCTGGAACTTTGGTATGAATTCCAGTGACGTTACCATAGTGGTATGAAATAACTAACTTGGTTCGATATATATCTTAGTACAAATATAATTCGAGTACCGTGTATACGCGTATGTTACATAAATATTAATTATATTAAAATAAACGTAGCAAAGTTCTTATACAAGCATGAAACAAATAATTATCGTTGACTTACGCTTTATTAGCCAAGATATGTGTTTTAGCGTGTTTCCAATTGTTGCAAATACTTCAAGGTTGAAATTTAACATTCTGACGTAGCATTATTAAATATTTTAGTAGCATTGTAACTAAATGATCAACTGAAATTGTGCATATTTATGTTTAGGGATATTGTATAAACCACAATTACGCGTAGAAAAGTTATGAATATTGTAACGAAATGATTTTTCCGTAAATGGTTTTCTTTTAAAATAATACCTAATTTGATTCTTCTTTGACTTTGGTACACCCTGTATAATATAACTTGTATTAATGTAGATTATTTTAAAATCCGCTTTGAACAAAGGATGAACTTATTTTATATCAAATACTTGGCAAAAACAGTTATTTCTCAATGTTAATTGATTTCAAATTGCACCGATTGCACCTTTCCTTCTTAGTGGTCTCCATATGTTGTCGTTTGTATCCGAATGCATGCTAATCCGATCGGCTAGAGATATTCGGGAATTAATAAGTAAAACACGGGTTATTTATTTGGAAATAAACATCGGGAATACCCGGTTGTTAATATTTGTGGCTTATATTATGCACATGGCATTCTAGTATCTAGTATATTTGAGTTGAATTCGATCTCAGTGTCATAGCCCCCGATTCTAGTATTTAGAGAGGGACTTCACAAGGAACGGAAAGAGATACAAGTGATATTCCAGTATCTAGCAGATTGAGTGATCTGACAGTTTACATTTCAATCCGAGTAAATAAAATGTAATCAGCATGCTATATAGTGAACATCTTGGGACCATTTAGTTATCATTATTTAATGGATATATATTATGCACCAATGAGATACTAAATGTATAGCATATTTGAGTAGAATCCGATCTCAGTGTCATAGTGAAGTCCCCAATCTCTAGTATTTGGAAAACGACTTCACGAGGAAAACGTAAAAGGCAAAAAGTGAGATTCATATTTGAGTGGAATCTGACGAAGTGTCCCGGGTTAAAGCTAGCATGCGCTCCAATCGGCCCTAAGGAAGGACAAAAGGAGATAAATCTAAAGATATATTACACCCGCGACTAGTACGTATCATCAGCTGTCTCTGGATTGACACCGTACTGTAGTGTCACACTTGTACACCGTAACTACTTGTACCTGGACGTTGCTGCACCGTAATACTACTTTAAGCACTAATCATCATAAAGTACCTAACTGCTTGCTATAGATATCAGTAGTAATATATTCAGTAACTTAGCTTATTTTAAATCACCGCTTATTTGCTTGTGTAGATGCTTATAGTAAACATTTGAATATTTCTTGTTAATAAGAACTAGCAGTAGTAGTAGTAGTAGTAGTAGTTTCCGTAACTAAACTGTACTCGATAAACCTGCTTATCGTGCTTGAATTATCATAATCTCTTGCTTGGTTCCTTGGTTGCTTATCTATATATTAGGTATATTTACGTTATTTAAATGGAAATATATAAATATATTTTTATTTGTTGTATTATATTTTTTTTATTCTACTGTAAACCAGTCTTAAATAAAATAGAGTAAATAAAGCTGATATTCTGAATTTTATATAAAGCAAAGATATAGGTAATAAATCTGGTTGTACACCGAGAATCATTTTCGGCAGGTAAAGTGAAGTTGTCCATTTCTACGAAACCGACAACCATACCCACCGACCCCTAGATATACTCTATCTTCACTGTAAGTTATTCCAGCCTTTATCACACCGCTGTGTGACGACCCAAACCCCCCTCGTATATTTAGTTTATTGTTTATTCCCCTTTTACTAAGTCTCATCTGTCATGAAGCGACAGATTATACTTAATTAATTAATTGACCTTTTTCGTGATCGTCTAGTTTTATTGGTAGGACCTCAAACTTGTTGTGTTATTGTAACCTCCGAGGTACGTTTATAAAGTTTGGTATTACTTTATTTCATTTATGAGATTTAATTTGCTTTAATTTGATTACATAATTTTTACCAGTTATTATGAACACTAATCTGCAGTGCACTTGTATATGTTTTAAAGAATGACTAGTATGAGTAAGATTTGGCTTTAGATTTATGATTACTAATTTACTAAGAATTCACTTTTGTACCTGAAAATAGAAATAAGTCAAGGAAACTCAAATAACGTTTTCACACCTTTTATTTCTGTACTTAGACAACTGTCTATAAGAAATATATGGATATTTAGCTAGTTGAACCTGCAAAGCAACCAAACCTGGTTACCTGCGCGGAAACTTCCGCGTCGTAGTTTAAATAACATATGTAAAACCTTACATATGGTTGCAAGAGAAACTTCCCTTGTATGAGGTACCAGAACATCCTCTGCCAAAGAAGATGGACATGTGCAGATACCATGCTTTAATTTAATTCGCGGACTCGTTGTCACCGTGTACTACAAATACAACTAACGCTGCTAATTAATATTCGTTGAGACAACTGTCCATTTATTTGTGGGCTTCGTCGAGTGCACCTCGCCTGTACGGCTTAAACCAAGGTGAAACGAACTACCCCGTAGAGTTTTGTGTCGAGTTGGCAGGCGTTAACCACACTTATCGCACGTATAAGGTAGCTGTGGCCATAAAGCATTAAACGATACTCACTGGAAGTCTGCCCTCGGACCTCCTCTCGCGAGACAAAGTTCACCCGTTATACCACTCAGAGAGTCAAAGGAAACTGTATGTTGCGTCATCGACATCTGGCCAGACTAATCTGCTAGTTGATCGCTCGAGATCTGCTCACAAGGAGTAAAATTTGATTAATTTACCGACATTGCAGATTCCACTGAACACCATGTATTAGGTACACCATCTTATTTTGACCTAACTTGATTTGGAAAAATGACTGAAAGTTCCAACTACTATTACTGATCCTATCTGAATTAATATAAGCTGTACTAATTATTAATAAAAATCTATTGAGCAGTGCATTATAACAGAAAAACCCTATCTGGAAATCATTTGGTACCACCGGTCAAATATTGTTGAAAACCGCGAAACCCAAGCATATAGAGTCGTACTTTGATTAACGTTGACATTTCACTTGTAACAAAGAAATTTAATTAGTTTAATGAATTTTAGTGAGCTGGAGTACGTAGAAAATGGCAACGCAGTATAAAAATTATTTAAATGCCGTCCTTACCAATTCTGGTATACATGGAGAGTTCCGGGGGGGACCACTCCCCCGGATTCTGGAGTAACACCTGAATTACTCGCCTCCATGTCGACGGCGGCGTCGGCGTCTACCCACGAAATTAAACTCAAAATGCTTTAATTGAGAAGTGATATAATGACTCTATGTTTATTAGCCTTTGACCCTATTCTTAGTAAAACTCTTACAAGCCTACGTGTTTACGTCGGTTTGTTTATGTTATCTCTTCTCGGCTGAAGAATGCTTTGAGATTTTATACAGTTTTGTCAACGTTTTAAAATATTAAATGAATACTGTGTGTTCTTTTCCTTCTGAATAATTTAGACTCTATAGTATGAATGCATACGTTTTCTGCCAAAATTCTAAGAAAATTGTTTAACCTTTTTATGTAATAATTAGTTTGGAATTTAATGATATAAATGCTTGGAAATAATTTAGTTTTATGTAAAAATTATAGGAAATTCGCAATGAAGCAGCCCAGAGCTAGGGTGCTGCAGCTGATAGAATAAAGTGATATTCCTATACTTTAAAACAGGTACTTTCGCTCGAGACCTTACCGTAATAAAAAATTAAATGTTCCGCTGCTGTATTAAAGAGTGTTAAAGTGACACAAATACCATTTGGCTACGTCATAATATGTTCTCTTTTAACAAGTTTTTTGAATAAATATTTAGCTGTTTCCATTTTACTAATCTTATAAGTTAAGCAGTATGATTCTGAAAATTAAACAGACTTACTCATGTCTTATTTCGTCCAAAATAAAGGTTGAGTCAGCCCAAACGCCTGCATCAATAAAATGTCGCTACATTAGTCTCCTTTAAACATGTACGCTTCTATGTGAATATTGCGCCCTATTTTGAAGATGAACGTTCTGAATCCATGTAATATTCGCATATGCATGATATTACTTAATGTGGCGTAGTTGCGGAAAATCTGGATTTTTATTTAATAAGAGACTAAATTTCGTTGCAGCTTGAATACTAGGGGTATCCGTTAAATTTTGTAATGCCATATTTACGATATCAACTATTTCAAACAATTGAGCTAAAGATGAAGAACTATCTTGCAATTGGTTAATAGCATTTGCTAAGATACTGCAGTTCTCACAGTACAGTATGTAAATCAGCCTCAACTTGTGGATTTTCAAGCTACTGTTGACTTTCCTTGATAGCTTTAGACTCCTTTGGGTCAAATTACAAAACTAAAGTTTTAACTGCGTGGAAATGTTTAAAAAAATAATAAAAAGCTTCCAGCCAAGTTCCCGATCTTGTCAATATCCACCACATTGACCCTGCTATCTGCGGTTGAGAATTTAATTCCAACATTCCAGCTTTAGTTATGAGTGTAGGGAGGGTTGTTCTTTCCAAGAATGATCTGAACACGCATAGCAGGCGTACACAGGGTGAATTTTAAATACAGGTAAATATTTGATCATGATGAGTTTTATAACTCAAAAACTCCTAATCGTTTGTAAAATATTTCAAGAACAATCAAGGACATAATTATTGAATTTGCCGATGGTACAATATTTCCCACTCCAGATGATCTATTGTAGTTGCAAATAAATTTGTAGTTTGCTTGTAGTTTGTCTATAAGGGTTATTATTTCAGTTTCGGCATAATAATAGCATTTTATTGTATACATATTTTTGGATATTAGTTTTTTGGTTATATAGCTATTTAATAAACCATGGCTTATGTTTTTAACAAACAGTATATGACCTGACGAGGGTGACCAAGAGTAAAATTCATTTTTTAAGTAAGCGTCATTAATATAATATGAAACATTTTAACTGTTTATTGACAAAATATTAATGTTGACAAATGCGGATTTATGTTTTAAAAATAATCTGGTCCATATGCCTGCCATCTTGTTCGTAACACTCCTGCAAAATGATTCTTATTTGAAAAACTCTTTGACACATCTCAACGGGAATGTAGTTGATTTCGTTTCGAATACGCTCCTTTAACTCTTCAATATTGTTTAGAGTGTCGATGTACACTTGCTTCTTGAGGTACCCCCACAGAAAAAAAATCCATTGGGGTAAGGTCGGTCACCTCGGAGACCACGGAATATCACCACCTTTGGAGATGACAGCGCCTGGAAACAGTTCACTTACAGCGTCAATGGATATTCTTGCGGTATGTGCCGTGGCACCATCATGTTGAAATCACGTCATATCATCGTAACCGTGAAGGTTTCGAACCGTTACCGCAAAAAAATTGCGTATCATTGCACAATAACGTTCACTGTTTACTGATAGAACTCTGCCTCTGGCATCCTCGAAAAAGTAAGGACCGATTATCACAGTTGCCGCCATAGCGCACCAAACTGTTACTTTTTTGGAATGTAGCTGCTTTTGATGTTTCCTTTTTGGATTGTTAGGGGCCCAATATCGGCAATTCTGTTTATTACCGTAGCCGTCCAAATGGAAATGAGCCTCGTCGGTAAAGATGATTTTCTCCAAACCACCATCGTTCCAAAAAAGTTCATCATTGTTTCGCAGAAATTCTTCCTATTGACGTGGTCTGTAGGCTTTAAAAACTGCACTAATTGGATTTTATAGAGATGAAAGTGTAAATCACGTTTAAGAATTTGTTGCACACTTGATCGAACGATCTGTAATGCCTGTGCATGTTTACGGGCCGAGCATTTTGGATGGTCGAGTCACTTTACGATGCGACGTACTGCTGCAATGTTCTCAGGGGTTCTAACAGATTTTTGCTGACCTGAGTGCTTCTGATTTCTTGCTGTACCTGTTTCTCGGAACTTCCTGACCCATAACCTCACTAAATTCGCGGAGGGTGCATCAACTACACGCCGAATATTGTAGTGGTTGCAAAATATCCGCCTTGCAGCTGTGTACGAATCATTCGCTTTGACAAACGTCTCGATTATGAAAGCACGTTGTTCACCCGGCCACTGTTTCATGTTTACTAACAATCCGCAGGTGTATGCTGCAGAATGCGCACGATTCTCCGTTACTTAGCTATCTTGCGCTTGCAAGCGGCAACTTTAAAATCTGAATTTTACTCTTGGTCACCCTGTATATGGAATGCAGTTAGAGCAAGACAAACTTATGCTAAACGTCAACAGCGTCAGTCTCTATGTGATAGTAGAGTATTAACGAGTTAATGGTAACTTCATCTATCAGTCTCCATCGCAATGTAATAAATTGGAAAAATACTTTGGCACAACGATCTTTAATAATGGTTGTGATGATTTACAAAAAAGTGTGTATGTGCGGTACTTATTACTATTTGTAAATTAATCTCGCATCTATTGGAACACTTTGGTATTTCAATTTTTATTACAGCTTTATTAGTACCTGAGATATGTCTATTTAGATATATACAAGTTTCTAGTAGTATATTGCAACCAAAATGTATCTGTAATTATTCTATCAATGTGTGCCCAACATATGCGCCTTCCTTAATTGATAATCATTTGGTTTATTCAGAGTACTTATACTGTGGTTAATTAATGCATTTGTTTATTTTCATTTATATTTTCATTTTTGTACGTAAAATACAGTTAACCACAGCCCCATTATGTCGATAAAAATTGCCCGAAACAGTTTTTTTTATTATTTATTTCCTTTCCCTATCAAGGTCAATCACCGACGCAAGGAGACAAGCTACCCCTAACGTGAAAATTTAGCCGAACCTCTTCCTTGTCGATGACTGATTAGAAAAATATTTTTTTTTTGGAAAGTTCGTTTCCTGTCCATATTTATCTTATTTCTTGATATTCTGTTGTTTTTTATTTGATATCATGATTTCCTGGGAAAAAACTATAAATGCCGGTTTTTTAATTCCAACTCAAAAATAAAGAAAATTGAATGTTGCATCTAAAATGATCATCTTACTTAGTTTTGAAAATACCAATTTTCAGATTTGTAATAGTAATGAAACGTTAGGGCTTTTGCGTATTTGTTCTATAAATTTATTAGATGAAACTGTAAATATAAATTAATCAAAATTTACAACTTTGAACAGAATTATATTCAAAATTTTTATATAGAACACTGGATGACAAATATGTCAAGATTTCCCAGTGTCCCTAACCATTTTCTTCCCGACACATTACATAGTCGATGTGACAAACAGTTTTGTATTTAACTATTAATGCAGGAAAATAAATAAGACTGACGTTGCTCTTTATTTAGTCTTAGCACATAGATTTAGCCATGTCAACTGATCTGACATTTTGTGTCGTAAAAATATTCCACATTTCTTGCACGGTGTAACTGTCAATTTATTTTACCTCCCAACTTAGAATTGTTCCTCCAAGATGAAGTTTCTATTTAAATATTTAAAAACTGACTAAACATATTTTCTTTTAAAGAGATTTGCATGATACAAACCCCAGTTCCTATGAAATCATTGTAGGTATTAATAAATAATTCTGCTATTTGTACAGGGTTATTCATTATAAATTACCCACACCTTATCATCGTTATTATTGCCGACAGAAAAAAAGTTTTAAATAAAAGTTGTGTGGTTATGATTGAATTTTGTTAAAATGCTATCAAAGGTACAGTAGCGTGCAGATTTCAGGAGATATCAAAAAATAATATTTCTTTGTAAAATGAAATATATTAATAAAATTTTTGGAACGATCCTTTGTTCCTGATTTCAAAAATATACCATATGTTACCCCTACCATATATCGTTTTTGAATTATTAAACGTCGAATATCCTAGTTAAACTAGTTACTGTAAATATGAAAAAGTTAACATTATTAAAGTGAGCCATGAAAATGACAACTGTTATGTTTGGTAAATGACATTCGTTTAATGAAATAATCAAAATAGTTTACAATGAGGAAGAAAAAAATCTAATATTTATACAAAATAGATAACAAAGATTTATTTAGGAAATTTAAATATAACATAAATGATGTTCGATATGTCCACCATTATTGTCAATGCATAATTGATAACGTCTTCTTATATTTACACTTGCACCAGAAATGGCTTCACTATTTACATTCAGATTGTTTATTTCAAGTCGAATCAAAAATTTAATAATATACAGGGTATCCCATTTAAAAAAATATATTATTTTCTTGTATCCCCTGAAATCTGCACGCTACTGTACTTTTGGTAGCATTTTAACAAAACTCAGTCATAACCACACAACTTTTATTTAAAACTTTTTATTCTATAGGTAATAATAACGATGATAAGGGGTGGATAATTTATAATGAATAACCCTGTACATTATGTTGTAAAAATGCATTTACTTGTACTTTATGAAAAAAGAAAACTTGGTATCATTGTTAGAAATTCAGAATCAGATATGTAAATGTATGTACAGTGTGGTTCACTTGAATTCGATACACCACAATTAATAATTCTATCTTCTCATCTATCTAATAGAGAAAATATTGGCTTTTAAACAAATCAAGTTCTAGATTATATTAAAATAAATGTTCGAAAATTTATTCTAATCGGCACACCGTCTGTATGTCTTTGTGTATGAGTGCCTGTGTATTGGTGGCCTGTGGTGTGATACATTTTCTCGAACATGGTTCAATATGGAATTCTGAAACCATACATATAACATCTGGGAGGTCCAAGGAACAATCCTGTTTTGATTATCAGTGAAATTAGTGTACCAGAATACTTCTCATGAGCAAAGAAATTGCATCAAATTAAAAGAAATGTTTCAGATATGAAGCGTTTGCGTTACGTGCGAATTTAGGCAACAATCTGTTTTTATTTCTGATGAAATAAGACAAGTAATGTCTGAACTAAAAAATAATCAATTCTTTGGTCTCGATGAATCATTACACAGGGACTTTGGTTGTCACGACGTATATTACAGGGGGCAAACTGCAAAACAGGAGCAGACAGTACAGTAAATAGTATTTTACCTTTATATAACAGCTCCTCCCTGTTCTACCGCGTTTTTTCTCCGCCAGTCAACATTTAGTGTTTTTTCGACGACACGTATTTCGTGACAAAGGATTAAATTTACGTATGATAGTCTAACGTCTCACACAATATATATATATATAACAACTACACACAAAACATCACTCTTTCTGCAGACGCGGACTGCTTCGCCATTTTTACGTTCACTAACGCAGTACACTAAACAGACAATATCGAGGAAATAAAAAATATCTTTATGCTCGCCGTACATACAACAGATCGCTAGCTAGAGGATTTCGTCAGTCTAAGCAAGAGAGTTGATGTTGTCACAAATTGAACAAGGGTTTGTTTGTGGTTTGGAAGACCTGTGTTTTGATTTCTCCCTAGCTGGGTTATTATTTTTCTCTATTTAGTTAGTCGCCACGTGACTTGCTGCCACGAAAAGAATTTTAGTTTTATTGACTTGGTATTTGATCGTAGGAATGGAATTTTGTCAAGGTTGATTTTGATTATACGGAGAGGTAAGGTAACCTATTCTTAGCCCCGTTGAATGTTCTGTGTGATTTTGTTAGCAGAGCTGAGCAAGACTTCAGCAACTCCTCTTCGGTGGTTCTGGCTCGAGGGATTTGTCTCTACCTCAGACTTTGTAGCTGAAGTATTTAACCAAGCAGCTTATGCTTTTTATTTATTGATTAGGGCTTAAAAACTGCACAGGGGGTTCCTGGCAATTTGGCTTTTTTCTAGTCTGAAAATAACTTTAAGGAATACTGAACATATTTTTTCAGTCAGTTTTTATGTAAAGATAAAATTGAACAGTGTCTGTGTAAAAATGTCCTTTCACCTCCCTGCAAATGCTTTCAGAACTATGAAATTTGTTTTTTCAAAGTCGCTGAAGGCCAAAAAATAATTTGTATAGAGTGCTTCTTACAAAATTGAATTTTATAAGTGAGATTAGGTGATTTATGAAAGTGTAACATTTATTTGACTAAGTTGTTAAGACCAAAAATAAAATTGGACAGGGAGTCCTTTAGAAAAACGTTAAATTTACAATCACAAAACACTTTCAAAAAATTTCTTGAAAAATTGTGGAAATTCGACAGACTGGATAACAAGTTGACCTACAACTCGGATACTACTAGCCTGCCTAAAACGTCGCGCAAGACGAACTTTCTTAATAATGAACAATTTGTAAAACAAAAAAAAATTTTTATTCAAAATTTTCGATTCGAAAAAAGAATTGTTTGATCAGTGTATCTTTTTATATTTAATGTTATTTTATTAAACTGAAAATAAATTTGAAAATTTATTTTCAAACAACTAAATTTAAATTTAAAAAAAATTAAAAAATTAATTGTTCTATGTCCTGGTAAACTAACAAAATGATTTTGATGAAATTTATTTTTTGGAAAAATTTTGGTTGTCGATTCTTAAAACTCGAAAAATTTCAATAAATTCTGAAACTTTTGTGGCAGCCTAGTAAACACCCGAGAAATTTAGAACTAACCAAATTTTATTGAATAAAAGAATTTTAAGTCGAGTGAAGCTTTAATTTTAAAACAAGTTGAATTTTCTAATATAAAAAAAAATGTAAGTCACATTGACATTGACATTTTTGTAACTAAATTATATATTTCAAATATCAAACTGTTAAAAATATCCTAACCCCATTTTATGAGTTCAAATGTAAAAAAAATTAAGTTTACATCAGCATTATTTAAGTAATTGGAAAATATATATTATTGGCTTGATATAGTAGACATGATTTATAATCTTCCATCAGGAATATATTTTTTTGTAAAGGCAAATACAAAAAAAGTTTGGGTCTATGATGTCGGTCGGAGAGTAGCATTTGGATCATATGAGAAGTTTCACATACCTCTCACCATTACTCAATTTACCTTAGTCAGTGTATGATTAGCAGGTTGGCCCCTATCATTTGTCTGTTCCATGACCTATGGCATACTGAGGAGAACTAATAAGTTCGAAACCGGTCTATGTTTGGTTAAGAATTGACAAATGATATTGGCTACCGATCTATTATGATTTGAAGGTATAATCCAATGCAGATCGGGGTATTTGCCCGCTGAGTAATTGTTTCGTTCAAATCATATTTAATAACAGTAGTTTAGTCCACCTGGGCTAGAGGTCGTCGAGCTTCGCAATCCGCCACAGAGACATCTATGATGTCGGTCGGATAGTAGCATTTGGACCATATGAGAAGTTTCACATACCTCTCACCACTATTCAATTTACTAGTCAGTATATGACTAGCAGGTTGGCCACTATCATTTGTCTGTTCCATGACCTATGGCATACTGAGGAGAACTAATAAGTTCGAAACCGGTCTATGTCTGGTTAGAAATTGACAAATGATGTTGGCTACCGATCTATCATGATTTGAAAATATAATCCAATGCAGGTCGGGGTATTTGCCCACTGAGTAGTTCAAATCATATTTAATAACTAATAATTAACTGACAATGATGTACTACCACTACTGTATAAAAATAACAACATTATGAATGGATGACTACACATTCATATTCATTTAAATTCTTAGAATTATAACAGACATCATGTGTATTTTTTATGAAGCAAAAAACAAGTTAAAAAGAATTTGGATTTAGAGTGAAACAAAAGAACAATGACAGTAGATGCCACAACTAGATGTCTTATATTTAAAAACTTTAATTATTATTCCATACTATACAGGGTGTTTTCATCAATGTGGACATTATGGTTGAAATGTGATAAGTAAGTATAAATTATGCTTAACTTGTCAATATCTTTTCTGGCATTAATAGTATTTGGTTCTTTGAATATGTGACACATTTCCAAAAAACTACGTTTGTGATAATTGATTTCAAAATCTAATATTTGAACGTTATTATAATTAACATTACGATTATCTAATAATGCGTGATTGGCTAAAGTACAAGACTGTTTACTAAGTCTGATGTCACTTTTGTGGGAAGTTATACGGTCTTTAACTCTCCTTCTAGTTTGGCCAACATATTTGTTGTTACAATCATCACATGGTATGCAATACACCACATTGGACATCGCCAAAATATCTTCTTTATATTTTAATTTTGAAAAAGGTTGTTAACTGTTAATTTGTTTTTAGGAGCATCAAAATTATGTTACGAAGAGTGAAATTAAGAAATCAAAAATTTGCAAACATGCTTGGAAAAATAGGCATAAAACAATATGCTGAGTTTCACGCTTCATATAATTTACAAAAAGCTAGGTAACTTTGAAAAAAGAAATAAGATTTCGTTTTCGAAACATTAGGAAATTATGTTATTAACTTTTTGTCTTATTTTAGTTGTGAGAAAACACCCTTTGACTGATCACGTACGCAGATTCTTATTTTTCCAGTATAACACTGGGTAACTGTATTCTTTAGATAATAATCAAGCATAGGATAATTATTTATGGTAATGAACCCCAAGATAGAAAAGAACAATTAAGAAAATGTCACAAATAACATAGAGATAATAGTGCCAGTCTAAACTTTTAAGAAAAATGTACATCAACAATAATTACAAAAATAAAAATTAGTTGTAGGTGGTAACGGCCCATTTTCAATACATAGGTTAGAAGAATCTGTCTTTTCACTTAAGAATCAATCGAAAAGTATATTAGACACACGTTTCACAATAAAACAAGTTAACTTCACTTAGTAGATTTAGAGGACCCATTAAATTTTAATGTTTAAAGTTATCTGTTAAAAATACGCTACGGAATAAGAAATTTGTAGTATCAAATCAACGGAAAGTTAAAACCTACGTTTTAAAGGACTGTTAAAATTTAATACACGCCTAACAGGCTAAGACTTTTATTTGTTAACTACATATTTGCTTGGAGTTGAAATAATCTTATTGATTCAAATATCGTTTGTTAATAATAAAAAAAATAAAATGAGATTTTCTAATAATATTGTCCGGACTGTCCAATATAATAAAATTTATGTCCTCAGTTTAAACTGTTATTTAAGTTTAATGAATACTTAATGTGTCAAGCTGTATATCTTAAAGGGGAACAGATCTTTAACAGATCTTTTGAGCACAATTTATTTATAAAGTTCTCACTTCCAAAGCGCAATTTTCGTCCTATTCCACAATCTAAAATGTTCTACGTGGAAAGGTTTTTCCACTTTCGCATCACTTTGTCTAAATCCATATTTTATAAGGACTAGATTCGATTTCTTGTATTCACTTGTTGACAAGAAATTCGAACACAAAGAGCACGTTTATCTTTGTTATCAGACAATAATAATTGAAGTTCAAACTTTGTTAATAGAAAGAACATTTTTATTTGTCTCCTAAAAAATACCACAGTCTGTTATTGTCGTCATTGTTTTTCCATTTGCGCTTTGCCATTATTGTCGTTGCATTACCCCACTTTTGACGACAACAGTATTATTCTTCTTATTATATTCATTATAAGTTTGGTTAGACTCATTAATTAACCTCATTAGTTAACGAAATTGTATTACATGACATGTACATGTACAACATATTAATACCAAAAATGTGACAAGATGTTTTTATACAGTTTATCACAAAATCGTAAAATTGCTTCACAAAATTATTAAAATTCATGTAGAATTATTTTCTATTGTCCTAACTAAAAATTTATGTTCGTGCTGTTAAGTTGGACAAAAAAGTTCCCTGTTAATTTCAAACTGCTGTCAGTGTCAGTGATGATTCGAAATCCGAATATATATATATATATATATATATATATATATATATATATATATATGCAAGAACTGCAAATGGAAGAAGAATGCAAACCGTAGACATGTGTTTCTGACTAATTGGTCTTCATCAGCACAAAGTATCTGAGTTATAATGATGGACAAAACTCAAAAAAAAGGAAAAATACCAAAGGAAAACCACTGACAGGAAGCCAGTCGCACCTTTGTGGCTTTCACTTGGATGGCTCTGTATGAGAGCGTCGACCAAGTATTGCATACGCAGGCCAATATAGCAACCTGCGTGGGATTCCAGACCCAGAATATATATATATATATATATATATATATATATATATATATATATATATATATATATATATATATATTATTATATATATATATATATATATATATATATATATATATATATATATATATATATATATATTATATATATATATATATATATATATTATATATATATATATATATATATATATATATATATATATATATATATATATATATATATATATATATATATATATATATATATATATTGTGATATTTTTATTTTTAATACTATTATTGCTTTTATGTATGTGAGGTTTGGTTTTTATTATCATGATACTCTTATTAGTTGAATGAATTTATTTTTATACTTACTTTTTTGACTATTTTTATATTATCTTATCTCAGAGTGGCCGGTTCAAAGCTTAGACACTCATTTGAAATCACCTTGCATAAATTTATTTGAGTATATAAAATTTGTATGTACTATTTTATCAAAAATTCAATAAAAAAGATTTAATTCAGATATAACAAATAATAAATTGTGTTTTATTTAAATATGAAATCAATTTTTAATAGCAATGAACGAAAAGCCTTAAATTAAACTTATCTAAATAAAGATTCTGTGCTCGAGACTTTATTTAACTATGATTTTGCAAAATAACGTAATTATTATTTTTGCAAAAAAAATATTTAAATACGAAATGATCAGGATTTTTGATTATCCGGTTGTTAAATAATAATCCTCCTCTCCCTGTTCAGTAATTTCTGTGTTCCTCTAGTTCCTGACTTACCGACTCTAATGATCAGGATTTTTGATTATCCGGTTGTTAAATAATAATCCTCCTCTCTCCCTGTTCAGTAATTTCTGTGTTCCTCCAGTTCCTGACTTACCGACTCTACTGACAGCTTGTGAAATTTTCCATGGACTATTTGTTTTCTTCAAAAACTTTTGATTTGTTTATTACGTCCAATATATTTTGTAATGTGTTAATTCTGAAGTTTATTTTTATGGATTTCCATAAAATTTTCGAAGGTAAATTTCACAAACCATTTACCTTAATATGAATATTCTATTTTCACTACTTTTATTTATTTCCTTTCTTCTTATTATATGCTTGCCTCCAATTACTATTACTTATTACAATTGTCGTTGCCGTTTGCATATCGTAAACTCATATATTCATACCTTTTTATTTTACTTCATAAACTTTTAAAAATTTAAGGTTGTCTTTTTATTAACATTCACGTGCGGCTTCTTCGATTCTCGAAAGGTGACTAAAAATTATTTTTTCCAAGAAACTGCTAAATTTTGACAAAAATATTATAATTTTCAGATTCCTGGTAAAATCTTCTTTAATTTGGTGTGCTACACTCCTGATTACGTTAAACTTTTTTTGTGATCGGTGAAGTTTCGGAGCACATTATAATTATTTTTGTTAAACTAGTAACAAATACCTTATAACTAGTACAAAATTCTTAACTAAGTACAACTTGCTTATTTTACTAACTTTTCAATGAATTTTTACATAAATATTAACAAATCTGTGATTTTTGTTTTCAGAACTAGTGTGTCTTTAAGAACCCTCCTTCTTATATGGAATCCCATTGCATAGAATATTTTACTGACACTATTGTCCATGAATTCAGTACAATATTTCCTGGAATTACTTATTTTATTAATGGATATTTTTCCATAGCATCTTACAATATCAAACATTGCGCAATGTTTATTTTAATACTAACAATTGGGAGTCTCTATTTGGTAGGTTTTTACTTATCTTCACTTATAATTTTAATTTTCTTGAGTTCATTTACATAATTTTAAATTTGTTAGAATATTGTATCGATTTTCATACACCAACCGTTCTTTATATGATTTGTTATCGTTTAATTTTTTTATTGTTTACATTTCAGATAATGCACAACACAATATGTCCTTGGTTTTAAAGTTCAGGCTGTATTTAACTTACTATATGAATGTTCACATTACAGAAACCGAAATGATCCTACGTTAAAGGTTTCCTACGATTATACTAACACATGTTCCTGACTTGCTACTGTGAAATTTCCACTACAGATACCTATTTTACTTTCCCTAATATAATTTTAATCTAACTGTTGTTAACCTGAAGTAAATCCTTTTAATTTTATTAACATCCTGATCTTTTGTACCCTAACTTGAGTATTATAATAAAGTGACCATTATGTGTAGCATTTTAACATTTATATTTTTTCAAAATTAAAATCTTTTAATTTTTATTAGGTAATTTAATTTATTCATCGTACATTCATTGATTTTAAGTTCTTGTCAATGCTTATTATGACATTATATATATATATATATATATATATATATATATATATATATATATATATATATATATATATATATATATACATATATATACATATATATACATATATATATATATGTATATATATATATATATATATATATATATATATATATATATATATATATATATATATATATATATATATATATATATATATATATATATTGCGTTTATATATAGTAATGAAAACGTTTCCTCTGGTGAAATTAAGTTAGGATGGAGATGTTACTATTCATTACAACAAAAGATGGGCGAAAAGTTTATAAGCACATTTATACAAAATCCAAAAACAGATTCGATAAAATCAGCCTTTCCTATAAATAAAATTGCTTTCGAAAAAGGCCTTTAAAATCAAATTCAGATTTGAAGTAACCTCCTTTTTGATGATCTTGTATGAATATTGGTTCTAATAACACTCGAAGGTCACAAAATATATCTAGTAATGAAAATGTTTTCCCTGGTGAAGTAGTGATTAATATGAAATTTCTGGGAAAATTTTTTAAATATTTGTAAATGAAGGGTTACCAGATATAATAAATGATTACTTTGAAAATAAATCATCCATATGTCTGAAAATGAATTAGTTTTAGATGACCGCAATAATGCTATTTATTAAGAAGAAAGGCAGCGTTAGAAAGAAATTCCTTGATCTAAAAGAGAAAGAGTGGAATAAAAAATAATATTAACTGAAAATTTTTGTTAATTATTATTTACTAGCTTTTACAAATCTTATCACAGATAAGTATAACATATATCTTTTTAAACAATTATTTTCCCGGCTATTTGCCAAAACGCTGAAACTTGGATTACAAAAAAGATAATATGCACATTATGTTCAGTATTACTGACTCAATAATGTTATTTTTAATTTCAACTATTCTATCTAATAAAACCAAAAATAAATAAAACACAAGATACTCACCAGTTGACACTCACTTTAAAAAACTTTAAAATATCTACTCTCATCAGGGTAGCCAGCGTATTTAAAGAATCCAAAGAAAAGAAACTTGTAAACCCCAATGTAATAAACATTAATGGCTTTAAATATGCTGGCTACCCTGATGAGCTAAGGCAACTAAATTATTTAAAAGAGAAAGTTTCTAGAAAACGGCTAAGAAATCCAAATCAATGGAAAAAAGATCAGCAATTGTAAGAGATAGAAGAGAAGAATATTTTTCCAAAATGGAAAACTTATGCTGAAAAAGAAGATCGAATAGGAACTGTTGTGCAAGGGAAAATACAGATTAAAGTGAAGTGGAAAGTTTAACCTGGAAGACAAAAAGGTTATTCTGAAAAATTGTTATTATTTGGAACCCAAAAATTCTCTCAGAAAGAATAAAAGGGAAACTAATTAGTTTTAAGAATAAAGTTGTTTTATATTAATTTTTAATATTAAAATAAAAGATGTTTGGAATCAACACCTTTTTTGTCATGTACATTTCATTATTTCTTTTACAAATAATAAAGCTGCAGAAATGTCCATAGTACTAACCAACAGAACAATATTAGACCTATTGAACTGTTAGTTACTTTATGATAAAACAAAATAAATAAAAAAATTCTGAAACAATGTTTTTAATTCAAGTTTATGCAAAATAATGATTTTGTACATGACACCGATTTGTGTCTGCAATTTGTATGTCATGAAAATAACTACATGTTAATTCTATTTAAAAATATAATACAAGTATAATGTAAAATAAATAATGCTATAATATAAATCATAATAAATAAATAATTTTTGACTACAATAATAATTATAAAACTTCTGAGGAATGCCAAAAATTTCTATGAAATTCCATGAAGTTTCAAAGAATTCCAGCGAATTTCATGGAATTCCAAGGAAATAATTTTTCCACCCCTTAAGAGTATTACCCTTTAGAATATTTGCGTTTTACATTTTTAATAACTATAAGGTGTACAAATTAATTAAAGATGAAGTATAATTTTACAAATCAAAGGTGTAAGTAAACATTTTACACATAAATAATAGTAAAATTTTACCTCATATCATTGGTGTCTAGTATACACCTAATTGTTATATTTCTGTATGTACTCTGTGCGGTGTCAATTTGGTGTGAAATTTTACACCGTATTTTAAACTGTGCAAGTATTAATACGAATTTTGCTGATTTAAGCTCTAGTAACTTTGTAAGACTTCAATAGACTAGTGCCTATTAGAGTGACTGATTTAAAAAGACCTTCAGTGGAAAATTTGTGATTTACATTCCAAAAACATTCATTTTGCTTGAAATAAGATTTTGGATTATGCGAAGAAATTCCAAAATCAATGGATTACAAATAATATAAACTTACAAATTATATGCGAAGAAAAACATGTTTTAACAGATAGTCTGAAATTTCTAAGAAGGTAGCTATCTAAATTCTTGGGAAAAAATAAATTTCATATTTTTGGACCAGATTTGGTTGTATTAGAAGGGTTAGCCTGTATATCGTGACACCGTTCTAAAGCGGCCTAAACACACTGAAACATGTTGCGATGCACGCATCGACTCCCAGGTTTCATAATGCAAGTTGCAGTGTGTGCAAATTGGTGTCGGCTATCGGAGTAATGTGGTGCGAACAGAAATTGATGCAAGTTTCATGAAACCTAGGAGTCGATGCGTTAAAAGAAGTAACCCTTCGAAAATTAAAGAGGAGGGAAGGCGGTTTATTAATTTGTATTAGGGGTGTGCTATGGGATTCATTGTTGGTTGTGATTTACTTTTGGATTCTGGCAATACAGACAATGTCTGTCACAAAGCAATGACTGGTGGAGATATATTTCGATAGTGGGTAGAAAGTCAATTAATTCCTGCGTTGTTCAAATTAGATGGGTAATGTGTGGTGGTTATGTATAACCCTTAATATCATTCAGTGCATATCCATAAACCACCAAGTTTTTCATCTTAAAAAAAACAGGCAGAAGTTTCTGACAAAACGAAATATATATTTCAATAACGGACTTAAAAAGAAACTTGTGTAACTTAATTAAATGATTTAGGCATGCAGAGGACAAAATAAGTGAGAGACGAAATTTTAGGCAGACATGATCATGAATTTGTTAGCTTGCCCCCACACCATTGTCAATACAACCCTATTGAAATAGCTTGGGTGTTGACTAAGACCTATTATAACAAACACATAATTGAGGAACCTAATTCGATAGATAGATAAAGCTTCGATTGTATGGCGGAAGGCTTTGTCTACTTTTATGACGGACTCAATTAAGCATTGTGAAACTTTAATAGTACGACTGGACATGATGGATGAGGCATGCTAGCTAATTTCTTTACAAGAACCTAATTCTGGTTCTGTTAGTTCAGGTTTTTTTTTTTGTTTGGGTGGTTCCCATTAGCCAGGTACACATATATAGTAATTTGACAAGATAAAGAGAAAAATAGAAACAACCACAATAAAGTATGAGAATGAAAAAATGGAGAGGAAAAACATTTCACGCAAAGGGGTCGTTTATGGCGAAAAACAAAATAGAAGGCCACGGTCAAATTGAATGAAAAGGAAAAATAACAAGAGGATTTTTTTTTTAAATTACAATATTAAATCTTTGCAAATATTCGACAATAATTTTAAATACTTCGAATTCTTGCTTGCGAGAATGTAATTTGCACTGAGGGGCATTTTAAAACCTATTTCTTGTAGGTGATGTATTAAGCGATTTGATTCTCTCTGTTTGAGTCTGCAATTAAACAAAATGTGGTTTACATCACCAGTATCTCCACATTCACAGAGGATAGTTCAGAGTTGGAGTAACAATTTAATGCTGATACACTAATGATGACCGAGGAAGGGGACTAAGGCTAGATTTTGGCAAACTACGTTTTAAAATTCCAAAGCATAAACCGTAGAATGTACTGTATTTTTTTGGGTCCTTTGTTGGCTTTCTAAAATGTTTAACCTCGTATAGTGTTTATCCCATTTTTTGGTTTAAAAATTATTACGGATTTCTAGATCTTTTCCAATAGGTCTAATTTTAGATAGCATGCTATAGAGAAAGGGCCCAAAATTGAGACATCAATAACTTTTCAACTTTACGATGATCAGCTGTATTAAATGTTAAACTGGATGCGTTTTTTATCTCATATGTAACATATATACCTATATTCCTGTATATACCGGGTGTAACAGGATCACAGTACACCCCCTTTTCTCCTTTAGTTTTGAAGATAATTGATTGAAATTTGGGATGCCCTATATACATGATAAGCGGCACTTTTTGACATACAGATGATTTTTTTTCACCTCCGGTTTCACCGGAAGTGATACTAACTTTCGATTGCTAAATGGAATACCCTGCATATTATAGCATTTTTGAATTCTGCATAATTTTCTGAATCCAACGATATCAAATAAGTGACATATCAAAAGTCAATATTTTTTTATAATATAATTTTTAGTTTTCCATAAGTGTGCCATGACGGTTTCGATTTATTCTAAATGACCCGTGTAATGATATAGAAATCGAAGTCCCGTCAAAAATACTAAATTACGTGATTTATAAGCAAATAAATATCATCAACATGGTTTTTGGGGCCAAACTCAATTTTTTCAAATGGAACAATATTGGTACCGTGGTACCATTTATTAATACTATTAATAAGGAATTTATTCATATATCGTATTAAAATGTGTGATAAATACAAACAAAATTACAGCTAAAAGAAAATAAGAAAATACAATTTTGTTCTCATTAAATGTTAAGAAGTAACTTACTAAACATTTGTTCGTTTACCAGTGTTTTTATTGTCTTTAAAAATTGTTTAAAATTCTTGTTAATTGTGGTCAAAATGCCCTAAATTTATACAAGAGATGAAAAAGTGGACATGTTAACTATTTCTGGGGAATGTAGAAAAAATGCCATTGCGGCTATACACCGTTATTCCGAACGATATCCGGATAGGCAATGTCCAGCGAGAAATTATTTTAATCGTCTTGAAAATCAATTCCGAAGTGAACCCAACAATGATCCCAAAGAAAATTTAATTCTTGACGAAGGAATGAAAATTAATGTTTCGGTTCGAGTTGAAGTTGATAAGACTGTTTCTTTAAGACAAATTGGGTTTGAATTGGAAAACAGTCACCAAACAGTAAGCCGAATTTTGCACAAATATCACTATAAATCTTTTAAATACCAATTGCACCAGTACTTGTATGAAAATGATTACGAACGTAGGATGGAATATTACAATTGGATTTTGCAGAATAACGTTCAGCCAAACACCGTTATTTTTCAAATTTATTTTTTCCCAAAAAACTATAAAAGTTATGAAAATGAAACCAACGCCAATCATTGGGGAATATATAAGAGAATATTATATATTTTTTTCAGATTTTTACATAAACGTCAGCCAAAAAAAAAATTAAAAATATTTTTTAATATATTTTTTTCATAGTTCTAATATATTTACACCAACGAAAAAAATTCAGAATATTGTTTACAGTATGTAGATTTACCACAAAAAGTTTCATCAAAATCAAAGAGGCGCTTTTTCAGTAATAAAAAAAAATACTGTGGATAACCATTACTAAGGAAAACATGTATTCGATAATAATTAGATTTTGAATCACTAATGTTTTAATAGTTAACTTTTTAACATGATAGAGTTTGATAGAATAATATTTCACAGTTTCAATCGTCATTATCGCTATTATCATTTATTACAACATTGATATTATAAGTCGAAAATATTTTTGATAGGATTTCAGCAGGACGAATTGTTCGAGACAAATATCGCCCATGTGTTAAATAATATATTACACTTGCCACATGGGCGCAGCACCCAACTGTCCTGTTACCATTTGGGCAATCACACCAGTAGCGTCGAATTCCTTCGATATCAGTACTGTTAGGAATATAATCGACATAAACACGATAAGTTTTAGAGTTTATATGTCTCGAACGCACATCCAGCTTAATAATATTTGGGGTTCGTTTGACATAATTTATGAAGAGATTATTCTCGTCGTCAATTATTTCAGCTAGATACGAAACAGCTAATGAGAGCTGATAGGAACCTGTCAATAATACTTTCAATTGCTCTTCGTTTAGTCGCGGAAAGTCGAGAACTTCTGATGCTACTAGTCGTTTGAAAGCTGTTTTCCGTCGGTTCCAACACTCGTGTTCAACTTCCTCTCTTAATGAGTTTAACACATTCATTCGCTTTTGGCCATCAGAATTGAATCATGTTCCATATTTGTTTTGCAAAAATCCGACTATTTTGCAGAGCAATCGTACCTTTAGAAGGATTTTATTGTCAAGAGTGTGATGAAGTAAACGATATTTCTGAGCAATTGTGCCATGTATAGGCCTCAACTACCCATCGGATTTTTGTTACTCGCCTAGACATGTTCGCTTCTTGGGTTGGCAATTGAGCTCTGTTGCCTTTAAGTGCAGGCATGAGTAAAATATAGCCTTGTTCAGTAATATAGTCTGTGGCATCACGAAAACCACGATCTACGACAAATATGTCATTTCGTCCTAGATCCACATATAAAACAATACTTATGAGTGAATACTACACGCCGAATATTTATATATATGCATTCTTCACTTTGGGGAAAACTCGCATTAAAATTATCGTCACTGGATTCAGATTCATTCATTTCAAGACATTGAGCATCGATTTCACTTGGGTCTCTTTCAACTAAGGTTGGAGATGCTGAAGTTGATTCACCAGTTTCTAGAAATCTAATGTCGGTGTCACTATCATCACTTTCAATCTGGGTAGAAGCGGCTGAAGTTGAAGCGTGTGAATAATATGGAAGCAGCCGACACTTTGCACACAAGACATTATTAATGAAAATAGTTTTTTTTAATGCGAGTACTATATAATCTTGCTTCTTCCTCGGATTTGATAATTTTTATTTTTTGCCGCCAATTTTGTGAACGGACTTGTTACAATTCTTACAATTCACAAACATTGTTAATTAATATTTAAAAACCGAAAAAAATGTGGCCGCGCGTGATATAATTATTTCGACAAAATTAAAACAACTGACACTCGTCGCTCAGTACTCTACTTATATTAACTTTTTCAAACAACGTGTTGAAACACGTTTATTGTACACATGGTACAGTAGTATTGATACGCGTTTACTGTGCGATATCAATACAGAATTATCAAATAAAAGACGAGTTGTGCAAGTTCATACGGGAATAGAGGATTAGAGACATTATAACAACTTGATAGAAATGTAAGGTTTCTTTTTCTTACTGAAAAAGCACCTCTTTTGATTTTGATGAAACTTTTTGTGGTAAATCTACATACTGTAAACAATATTCTGAATTTTTTCGTTGGTGTAAATATATTAGAACTATGAAAAAAAAATATTAAAAAATATTTTTATTTTTTATTTTTTGGCTGACGTTTATGTAAAAATCTGAAAAAAAATATATAATATTCTCTTATATATTCCCCAATGATTGGCGTTGGTTTCATTTTCATAACTTTTATAGTTTTTGAGAAAAATAAATTTGAAAAATAACGGTGCCCGTACGTACTTTCTCGATTATTTTAAGGACTGATCAAGGTCAGGTGTCGAGAATGGTATGTATCGTATTCCCATGGGGGTCAATATCACCACGCACGTCATTTCAAATATTGGGCATGGGGGCCATTTCTCCATGCTTATTAGGCTAGACCCTTTGGAATTATTTGACCGACAAAATACAAAATATTGGTCATAAGAAAATCTAAATTTATTACGGGAGGGTAACTTTCAAGTGCGGTTAGGTTTCAATGTTTGGTTTGGAATAATCGGTAGTAGAATCATTGGTCCAATAATATTTGAGAGATCTCTGACTGATGCCAGGTGGGATTTCTGTAAAATGAAATTGTGGACAGTTTACCTGAATTACCTTTCTATTTACGACAGGAAATGTATTTCCAACCAGTTGGTGCTCCTCCCCATACTTCAAGGATGGTAATTAATTACCTTCAACGGAGATTCGGAGAAAACGTAATTTCGACGAATAGTCTTGTGCCCAAGGTCACCTGAATTAACACCCCTTGATTTCTTTGTTTGGGGTAATTTAAAAAATATTGTTTACGTAACCGCCGTTACAACCCGTGATGACCTGGAGCTACGAGTAAGACGTGCAATTAATTGCATAACGGCCCAGCAATTGCCGAAAGTTCTTCGAAAAACAGCTATGCGAGTTCAGAAGTGCATTGACGTTAATGGATATCATTTTGAACAACTGCTGTAATGTTTTGTGTTCATTTTTTTGTATTCCAAAGTCACCTTATATATAACAAGGTAATTAGAAAAAAATGGTATTTTCTTATTTTCTTTTAGCTGTAATTTTGTTTGTATTTTTCGCACATTTTAATACGACATATTCCTTATTAATAGTACTAATAAATGGTGCCACGGTACCAATATGGTTCCTTATGAAAAAAAAAAATTTTGCCACAAAAACCATTTTGATGAATTTTATTTGCTCATAAATCACGTAATTTAGTATTTTTGCCGGGATTTCAATTTTTCTAGCATTTCAAGGGTCATTTAGAATAAACGGCACACTTAAGTGGAAAACTAAAAATTATGTTACAAAAAAATATTGACGTTTGAAATGTACATATTTTGTATCGTTGGAATCAGAAAATTATGCAGAATTCAAAAAGGCAATAATATACAGGATGTTCCATTCAAAAATCGAAAGTTAGTGTCACTTCAGGCGAAACCGGAACTGAAAGAAAAATAACTTGTATGTCAAAAAGTGTTGCTTATTATGTATATAAGATATCCCAAATTTCAATCAATTATCTTCAAAACTAAAGGAGAAAAGGAGGTGTACCTTGATCTTGTTACACCCGATATAGGTAAAATTATAATAAACTTTTTTTTGTGTATACTGTATTTTATTTATACTCTCTGCTCTACACGCTAATTGAAGAAGAATATTGAATTGAAAATAGCCTAATAAGTGGGTTATTTCAATAAGGATTCTTTTAAAGAAAATCAGAATCTTTTATTCAGCTGCTTTTATCAAATTATGGCTAATTAATATTCTTCTTTGTTTAAGTTGGTTTAGTTAGAGCTTTGGAATAAAATGATAATTTCTTTATTAAATGATACATTGAATTGAAACAGATGATACGGAAATCCATTTCCATAAAAGTTATGAATATTCATGGGTTTTCCGCAATAAGGAGACGCCTTCGGGCAATTCTTGTTTTGTTTCGTATTTGTAAGTTCTCTTTGTCCCTTGTGAACTTCTATAAAGTCACTAACTAGGTACATTTATTATTATTATGCTTAGAGAAAGCTTAAGAGTTAACTTTGAAATTAATAACCAACTCGAGGATTATGAGCATTATACTTGTATTATTTTGTTTAATATTTGAGTGTACACTTTGAATTATAATGCTAATTCTTAAACAACACATACTTATTCCTCGAATTAAGATATTTAATATTATGAAAATGCACCCACACACATATGCCTTTGTCAAATAAACGAGATTTAAAATTGGATTTAGTACAAAATATTAAAATACACATCCATATATTTTTAATAAAACTGTATTACTAAAAATGCAAACATAGTGCGATGGTGTAGATAATACAAAAGATTAGTTAAATTTTAAAATTTTCAAGTCGATATTATTTTAAAAACGGTGCATATTATCGATGTTCATCAAGAGTATCTTTTCAAAAATTTTATCGATGTTCATCAAGAGAACACCTACATAAAGTATAGCTGCTGTGTAAATTTTAAATATTTGACTTTCAGTGGTTTTGAAGATATTTGATAAAAACCTTTCTCAGGGGCCCACATTTAGGGGCCTATAGCTCCCTTAGGAAGCATTTTTCGACCAATGTTTATATGGAGATTTTTTCCCTATTTCTGGCCGTAGAAGCAGTTGGTAAAATATTTTACACTAATTTCGGGACATCCTGTATAACATTAGGACATAGTTTCATGAAAACAATAGAACATGATTTTTACATAGATTTAACAGATACTGTTAATTACCATTTTAGAGAATTTTAAAGCAATTATGAAACTAACACCATGTTGTAATGGCACATGATTGCTCTGCATATCTTCTTGAATATTTTATTATTATTGTAAAGAACTTAGAACATGAGTTTTGGAAATAAAATTGGTTCCTCAATGATCTTATTAATTTTATGGACGACAATATCTACTGTTTCAAAACCTCATGGCATGACTTTTACAGTAAAACTTAGAACGTAAAAGATATATGGTTGTTTGAAATGTCACCGTAAGCATCTTGGGGTTGTAAAAGTGTAAGTTTACCGGCAAGTTAGAATTCCTAAAGTTTCTAAAACTATTTACTGTCTTTCTTCATTACAACATTTGTCCTATAAAAAGCTATGTTACACACTGTACGAACTCTTTTATTAAAACAAAATATTGCAGAAAATTGCAACTTATTAGTATCGTTCCAAAATCAATAATGCTATTGGCGAGTGGTTAACAATAGAAGTTACAAAAAATTTTCATCTTAATATAATTTGCGCCTTTTCTGGAAAACACATTATAATTACAAAAAATAAATTTTAATTCATATTTCTGTAATCAGAGAAAATACAGTGTTAAAATGAATCTTTATTGAGTTAACTGAAAAGAAAAAAAATACTTCCAATTTTATAAAAAAAAAACTTCACCAGTTAAATGAAATTATCGATATAAAAAAAAATAGTAATTCAAACCGTCTATAAAAGAGAAAAAGGAAATGGGAGAAATTTTTTTACTCACCTGCTTCTCATTATTCTATCAAAATAACATATTAACTTAAATTTAACTTTTTAATGAATCAGTATAAATTCAAGTAATATTATTTTACCTTTAAATACATTTTTAAAGAGTAGTTTGAAGAATTATTATAACTAATTATTAAGCTGGACTTTTAAAGTTATATTTTCACAAAAAAATGTAAAAGATGTTTTTGTTTTTATTACATTTTGACTTCTCATTTGACAAGAACTTTTAAAATTAGTTAATTGTTAAAGATTGTTTCAATGAGAAGCATCTATAATGTGCCTTTTCGTAGTCCCTTCAATAAAACAATTGTCATAATTTAGTAACAACATGCTTAGCAATCATTATCAATCAGTAAATGTAATGGTAATAAAACTTATTAGACACTTGTGTTTATCAATAAATAGTTATCAGTAATGATACTACTTAACGGTAAAGAATAGAAATATAAACTATATTTTTAAATTGGATAAAATATCCATAAAAAATTATCTTTTCTAGGAATAATCTCATTGTGCAGATTTTAATTTCGTCGCAACATTTTAATATTCTCATTAGTTTCTTCCTCAATGAGCAAACATTTTTCTTCTTACCCTTGAGCTTCTTATGATTGTTGGGTTAGCTGCCACTTTTTGTTAAATCATGAAATCATCTCTAAAGCAGGAATACATATCACTTCTCGGGAAAATGTCTTGATGCTATGACTCAGTGTAGTTGCAAGTATGATTTCCTGAAATATAATGTGAATGTTGTGCCCCAATTTGAATGGGAATAACATTGTCGATCAATCTTTCAATAAGTGACGGCTGTCCAGGTGCCTCCCCAAAAAGCCGCATCACTACGAAACAGATAGAAACAAGTAGCACAGATATAAACAATTATAAAAATATTCTGTATTTAAAATTTACTCAAAGTAATAACTTTGAGGTTTCTAACCATTTTTTATTAAAGATGATACGAATATCCTTAAACTTAGCAATAAGGAAATGATTATATGATGCAAGGCTTTTTTTTACCTGACTGATGATTGAGGCACTTGAAAATATATTTTACATTGATATCAGAAATCTTTCAATCCATTGTGAATAATCTATTACAGAATACAAGCCAACTCTTTTGCAGATGAAATTTAACTGAAATTGTTAGACAAGAGAGATACACAGCAAAAAGTTAAGCGACTAAAAATGGGATGATACAATTTGTACAAATTTGATACAAAAACTTTTATCCTTTTTCCAAGTTTCTGAACAAATGAGTGACATAAAAGAAACCGTAATTAATTTAATCTGTTTGTGTTATGTTAACCAATGGCACTATATTGATGTTATGGGCCAATAATTGTTATTACTTTAATTTATTTACTCATCTGTGTTATCGCTTTATTCTTTCAGTTTATAAAAATTACATACATAAGTTTTGTTATGTTCTAAAACCTTTAAGTTACCTTTTTTGTTAGTTATGTGAATTATTTACAGTTCTTAAGTAAAATCACTGGGAATCTCTCAATACTTTAATTTTCTCGTTTCCTTAAGTGACATATATTAGTCTTAAGAGCAAGTTGCATAATATTTAGAATATAGAGACAATGCCTATATTCTAATTGAAAGCTATCTTACAAATAGACAACAATATGTGGCGATTGAAGAATTTGTTAGTGACATAAAACATGTAGAATTTGGTGTACCTCAAAGAACCATATTGGACCCATTTTATATATTGTATATATAATGACCTATTAAAATTACAAAACGAAGGAAAAGTACTTACTTTTGCTAACGACATAGTTATAATTTACAAATCAAGAACCTAGAACAACCTAAAAGGGTGTGTGGAACGGGATTTTGCGAATATTAAAGTATGGTTCGACTATAACCTTTCAACAAGTGAGAACGGGTGAACAGTATGACGGGTGAACAATCTGATATGTGCATTAGTTAAGCGTGCGCTACGCGCACCTTGGCGCTGTGCAAGGCATCCTCCTCTGTCGCAACAAAAATTTGTGTATTATTGGCCGCCGCGCCGTTACGATGCGTCGGATCGAATTCGGTCATTAGACTTTTCTGCGCCGTTCGCGACGTAGAACGCCAACCCCCCGCGATTTGACGAGAAGGTGCGTACCGAAATTAGCCCCCACCCCCAACAATTTTTTCACGAAAACCTCCCCTCGAATAATCCCCGCCCACGGGAGCGCTGTCCTTAATCTGCCGACGAAGTATTTTTTTCGGTCGATCGAATATTTTCGGCGCGTCGAAGGCCGCCACACCGTTACAACGCGTCGGATGGAATTCGGTCATAAGACTTTTTTTGCGTCGTTCGCGACGGAAAACGACACGCCCCCACGATTGTGCCGTAAAGGTGCATTCCGAAATTAGCTCCCTCCCCGACCCCCCCCCTCCAATTTTTTTCTCGAAACCTCTCCTCGAATAATCCCCGCCCACGGGAACGCGGTCCTTAATGTGCCGACGAAGTATTTTTTTCGGATGATCGAAAATTTTCGTAGCGACGCGTCGGATCGAATTCGGCCATAAGACTTTTTTGCGTCGTTCGCGACGTAGAACGACACTCCGCCCGCGAATTTGCCGAAAAGGCGCGTTCCGTTCGAAAAAACGCGAAAACGCCGTCGAGTGCAACCGATTTGCGGCGAAACCAAGCTTCGTACGCGTCCGCACCCTAATACTTTTTGTCGGCCTCGACGTTTCCGAACGTATTTTGGGGGTCGCGACCCCCTCGTCTCTACTCGGGGGATGGAGCAACCCCCCTCCACGCACCCCAATGGTGGGGGGTGGGTCGAGATGGAAGTTTTTCATCTCGTGTCGCCTCCATGGCCACCCACTGGGTCAAAGCGGGGCTCGGAGAGTCGCTGCACGCTACTCCTGTTGCTCATTAGGAGGCAAGGGGGGATTTTCCGGGGCTTATATCTCGGCGACGGGAAGAGCTATCGAAGCGATCTTGACGGCGTTGTACTCGTCTAGTCATCCCATGCGGACATCGAGGCGACCACTTTTTTGAAAAATGAATATTTCAAAATTCACCCCCCACCCCCGCGAAAACGCGCGGACAAACCATCCCACTTTATAAGGGGCAAAATGTGCGCACCCCTTTTACGTAAAAAATTCGTCGCGCCCCCAGAGCACTTTAGACCCCACTCCCGTTCCTCAAAACAATAAATTGCAAAAAATGGGGTACCTGCCTTTCACTTCGTATCAAAACAACTTGCCTAGTTCGGGCCCTCCTGTCACTAATTTAGAAGACAGCAACATCTTGTAAATTAATAAAGTAGATTCAATGAAATATCTGGGCATTACAATAGATAAACATTGCGGTGGAACCCTCAAATAAATAAAGTGATGAAAAATTCAGAACGCCTCTACCAAAATTTAAGTATCTTAAAGAATTTCTAAACTTACCTGAACTTGACGCTAAGTAGCTCTCTGATTAATCCCAACTTTTCTACGGTCTCATTGGATGGGGTGGGATAAACAATAACTACCTAAAAAATTTGATTACCGTGCAAAAATAGTTCCTTAAAATAATTTACAACAATAATAACAACACAACTGAGCCGTTCATATTATCTAAGAAAGTAGACAGAAGACAACTATTTTGTAAAAGGATTCTTCTAGATTTGTTTAAAAATAGTAACAGAATAAAATATATACAACTCTATAATACACGCACAAAAATTCTCCACCTGCTAAACAGAAAATTAACAAAACAATAAGCGAAAGAAATTATATTCGTATAGGCCTAAACCTTTATGATTTAGTACCACCGGAAATTAATAACATATCTTCCCTTCCCACGACATAAAAAGAAATGTAAATTATGGATTCATGTAACGCCAAGACCATTATTGCACCGAACAAATAACTTAAACAATGAATATTAATAATTATACTTAATTACTCAAAAAAACTAACTTAACTCACAAAACTAGAACATACATAAGTGTAATAATTGATTGGATACTAACATATAGATGTATAGGTGAATATATTTCACATGATGCTACCAAAATTATTAACTATTACATTACTCCTAGTTATAAACTGCTTGTCCCATCCCACGCTCAAATCCTGTGTATTTCAGTGGGATGAAACATTTTGTTTACCACCAGTAATTAAGGTCGTGTTATCAATTACCATAAAAAATTTATGGAATTATGAGCCGTGTTAAAGTGTATATTTATATTTTTTTGTTAAAATATATATTATTATACTTATAATATGTATGTATGTCTGCACGTATGGTATAGTAACATTATAATATAAATATCTAGGTTAGCTGTGCAATTAACGACCAACATTTTTTGTTACTTGCTTAAACAAAAATTAATCTTTTTTAGTATTGAACCTGAATTAAATTTGACGTGGAGATATCGGGACTGTTCGAGGAATCACTAAACATGAAAAATGCATCTGATGGACCATTTCATGGATATATCAGAATTATGGCAAATGGACAGGTCTGTGGCAAATGAACTGTTGGATGTTGTAGATCGACGAATATCTATCATGTTCATTTATTGAAGAATTAGATTCTTTGGTCTCCTATTGTTTGACCGACCCCGCCTAATTTTACTCCTAACCCGGAGGCACCGAGGGTTGTAATGATGTCTGTTCGGACGCCCAAAATATGTAAGAAACTAATGTTTGCTTTGGGATAGCTGGTTTGGAGAATTAATCCAGGATTCCTATTAGGTGTAAATAAGAAAGCCCAAAGTATACATAACAGATATTTCATTAAAGCAACATTTATCCAAAACATGAAGTTAAATAAACCTAAAATCAGATTTTCTAACAAGTCAATTACAGTTAATAAATGTTATACATCGATGCAATTAGTTTACCGGGTGGAGTGTAATCTCTGTGATTAAACAGTACGGCGATGGTAGGCTTCAGCTTCATGTGCTCACGGAAATATTCAGGACTCGATGTGACGGTAAGTTCCATAATAATTATTTATCGGCGGCGGGTCCAGCTCAACGCGCTGAACGGTAATAAATAATCAGGGGACTGGTGACGGCGGTTGGTTTAGCAATTTTTACTAACGGCGTATCCAATTCAACGCACAGAAGGCTCACGGCGATAAATAATCACTGGACTGGTGACGGCGGTGCAGGACGGTAAAATGGCTACCAACACTAGGAGGTCTAGTTCAGCGCGCTAAAAACCTCAAGCTGCTACCAAACATTCGACCAGGCGGCGTCCTCGTCGATTCTGAATTCCTAACCAAATGGAGTCAAGCTCAACGCGCTTAGCTTAGGACTCTGATTTCATTGTCTTTTGCTACGGCGATTCTATTTAAACCAAAATTATGATCTTGGTGATCTCTCATATTTCATCGCGGCAGGAAGTACGTGGCAGCACAAGACTAACGAGAATTTCGAAACTATAGTACATGAGCATATACATGATTCATTACAAGGTAATATTCAGTAGGATGAAGAATTGAGTCGAATAGTATTCAGTGGTAAATTCCCATTTTGTTTGTGGGCTCAAGATGGTCGCAGAAAAATTCGCAGTCAATGTGGGAAAGATTAGATATTTAGTTTTTTGTGAAAATAAGGCAACAGTTACCCCAGGGGTTATAGGTGCAATAGCATCTTGAAGCAGGTGTTCTCTAGTTTTCTTGAAAGGAACTAGAATGTATTGGAGTACAATCAGAGGATCATTGGACGGATTACGTTACTGTACTTTCAAGGGTTAAAAAACCAATTTTTCAGAGGGATAATACCAGGCCCTCTATTGCGTTCTGATTTAACATTTCTCCATGGCCCGTAAGATCAGAACGCCTGTCAATCAAACATACATAGAATATTTATTTATTTATTTTTTCCATAAATAAAATAGACCTTACAAGAGTTTCAGATAGTTTGGGAGGCAACATCTTAAGAAGACATCGATCACCTAATTCGAGGCATGCCTCCACAGTGTTGAAACATTTGTAAGATTTTGTAGAGGAGCAACTTACTATTAGTTTTTCATTAGATATCTTTGTATAATCATAATCTTTTGATGCTATTTCTACGCTCAATTGTTTGGCAAAAATGTTTATGTATTTTTAGCGATTACTGGGTATTGTATTTTCTATGTCACATGATATATAATGGATATAAATACCATTTCTGCAATATTATTAGCATCTGAAAAACAGACAATGTATCTTGTTGAAATTTAGTAAATCCAGTCTCTCTCTTTCTCTCTCTTTTTAGCTCTTTCTCTAGCTGTCCCACTCTTTCTATTGTACGGCTTGAAAAGAATATAAAAATATTTGCAATCTGGTGCTGAAAAACCCTTTGTTTATTTTTAACAGGTAAGCGACGGTCATAACCATTCGGTTACACTTGTAAACGAATGGTTATGATATTTGTATCCAACCAAGGTGAGATAAGTATATAACTGTTGATGTGGTTCGGACTCCACAATAAACTGTAAGGCATCATCTTTCCTTACCTAATAGAAAATTCAAGATTTTCAAAGAGTTGCTTAGGTGACTGAAGGCGATTAAGAAAATATTCTTTAAGAAAATTGGTTCATATCTGTTTTTGAGTAAAGTTCTATGATCCTGCTCTATACTATAATTGCCGTCAGTAGAATTTATTGTTTCTTTCTACGTCTAATTGAAATCCTTCAGTCACGTGCTATCAATTATTAAATTAATGTTAATTAAATACGAAATTTTTTCTTTCCTAGAATAAGGGACAGCTGCACTTTTTGTTCCCCAAAATTTGTTTATTTGTTAACTAATTTACTACAGATACTGTATAATAAAAATTAGCTAATCTTGATATTATATCTTTCATCCATAAATTTCTTCTACCTAGAGCCAATCTCTTTATCAGCCAGTGTATCAAATTGGCTTAAACAATTTTTTGTTTTAAATATTTTAACAAATGTTGAATACAAGTAAATATCACATCTTATGGCAACCTGAACATGTACGTTCAGTAATAATGTCATTCCAGCAGATCATTATTACTCTTTCCGACAGAGGTATTGTTCCATTGTTCTGGAACATTTAAAATTAGACAACTGTAATAATAAGTTGTTTAATATTAAATACTCTAGAACACTAGAACAATGCTTCTTCTAGTAATGATCTGCTGGAATGACATTATTGATGAACGTGTAAGGTTGCTATAGATGTTCCATTAGACTTCTCAAATACTCTTCATAATAAAAGTTAATGTAGTTAAAATGATGGTAGAGACTAAAGCTGTCAGTCCTACTTGATCTTATAAAGGGCTTATTATTTGTATAAATTCTTTTACTTTTGATTTAGAAAGCAGAATTGAATTGGTTAAAATATTACATTTACAATTTGTCCGCTCAGATATTAGCCGCTAGCCTTTTCCTTGTTCATATGTTTCAGGGAATGTTTTTATTTCTGTTTATTTAATAATAACTTTCTTCGATGCCTTTTAATAATTAACTTAATTTGCTTTAGTACTGTTTGTAAGTATTTACTAAACTCGTTTAAAAAAATATTTTAGTGAAAAATTTAATATAAATTTATATTCTGAAACATCAAGAACATTATTTCTAGAAGATTTCGTTGTATAAGCAAAAGCCATAAACGTCAAATAAAATTCAATTTAAGGAAACTTTTTCTACAATAAAAAGTACGTGTTAATTCTTAGGATTGATTTACAGTTCGCAAGGGACGTTCCATCTTTCCTTTTTCTTATGTCTCGGATTTCATCGCCCATATCATATTAATAAAGTTAAGAAACTTGTTCAATTTTGAGCGAGCTTTCTCAATATTGTTATAACTTTGAATTACAACATGGATCCTCTTTTGTATTGAATTACATTTCTGCTCTCGACTCACTAATTTAACCAAACAGCTGTCCAACATCATGCATTACGTACACTAAACTTTATAGAAATTAACGAGAGGATCAAAGTTTAATTGTCAAAATAATTATCTCGAAAAGTTTAGAATTGTATAAACATAGGTTCAGTAATTCTCAGCAAAGGTTTATCTTTTTTATTCGTAAACCCAACGGTTCGCAACAATTTACAGACAAAACTGGTATTTAACTTCTCAACATTATTAAATATTTCGTGTATATAGCATATTGATCTCTACATAAAATAAAGACATCAAATTATTGTTACTTTTTTTAAATATGGTTCTTTATTATTTTATGTACAGTTAAAAGAAATATTATTTAGATATTTAGCAAAAAACTTCTGTACTTTTATCATTTAATATAATGAACTACCTAAGTTTTTATTGAAGTTCTTTTCGATCATACTAATATACAAATAAATCAACGCTTCGAAACAAATTATTGTAAGAGTTTATTAACACAACTAATTCATCCTAATTAATACAAGAAAAATTTGATTAAATAGTAAAATTCATAGTATTTTAAAGCAAAAAACAATATAATGATTACAAATTATTAAAAAGTGTAATTTAATTACTTACCGGAAATTTTAATTTTCAAAAAATAAATCTTCCATTCCTGTTAAATATAAAGTATTCATTTTCGTTGTCCTTTCTTGGGGCTTACTATCACATGAATAATTCCGGGTTATTTAAAAAATACAATTACTTACCCAGTATGCTACTGGAAAAATAATCCTCTGCGCTTGTGACTTTATGTCAAAAGATCAGTCAGAAGGTGTTTTTTTGACAACTAATATGAGACACAAAAATAATAATATATTTCCCTAACGTTTCGAAAACTAATCTGTTTCCTTTTTGCAAAGTTATGTATTTTTACTTTCTTATACCTATTATAAGGAAGTAAGTAATCGTGATTTTTTCAACCTCGAGATTTTGATTGATATATACGTTTTGAACCCTCCTGAATCCATTCGGATTATTTTCCGAATGATGTCTCTCGGTTCATGTATGTGTGTGTGTGTGTGTGTGTGTGTGTGTGTGCGCGCGCGCGCATTGCTCGTGCGTGCGTGCGTGCGTGCGTACGTGCGTGCGTGAGTGTGTTCGTGCGTGTGTGTATGTGTTCGCGATAACTCGAAGAATACTAATTAGACTGTTCCCAAATTTAGCAGTTAAGATTTTTAACAACATTTTAGGTGACACATTAAATTTCATGAATGTGGTACTACCACAAGAGACATAATGAATGAAAGAAGAAAAAAGTTAAAAATTTTTATTGCATTTCTGGACGAATCTCGACGAATTATAATAAAAAAACATAACTTTATGGAAAAATCTGTCGACATGTCTGTAGTATCGCGATAACTGCCACAATTTTTTGAGATAAAACTTTCAAATTTGGTACACATGTTCTAAAGGCTATGATAAATTTGGTGATGAGCAAAATTGGCCAGCTTAAAGGAGGTCCACGGGAACCTAACTTTTTTGTATTTGCCTTTATAAAAAAATACATTGTTGATGAAAGATTATAAATTATGCCTACTATATCAATCCAATAAAATATATTTTCCAAGTACTTAAATAAAGCTGAAGTAAACTGAAATTTTTTACACATGTGACCTCATAAAATGGGGTTAGGATAAATTTAACTGCTTGATATTTGAAATGTCTAATTTAGTTATGAAAGTGTCAGTGTCAATAAGAAGAAATTTTTAAAATATGTGACTTGAATTATTATTGAGAGTATCGAATGACGCTGATAATTAATTATTTAAAAATTTTAATGAAACATTTCTAGGTACCCTATTAAAATTTAATTGAGGTAAGTGAAGAATTAAATCGAATGCTTTTTTTAGATCAGGATGAAATGTACTGGTTTAAGAAAGTTATGTGCTGGCCACATCAAATATTTATTTTTGTAGAATATGCCAAGCGTAAAATTTAACACACATATATTATTTGTTTATATAATATCCATAGTTATTTACATGTAACTGTTGATACTTAAAAATTATACAATAATAATTTTGTTCAATTCTTCTTTTAACTTCGGTAACCACGTTGTACCAAAATCTATAGAGGAACAGGACAAATATTTTTCTTCATTTAATAATATTATTGCTCTGTAGATTATGGTACAACGTGGCTATCCATGTTAAAGAAGAATTGAACAAAATTAATAAATTTCACGCTTGACATTCTACAAAAATAAAAATACATTACTTTGAAAAAAGAAAAGAGATTCGTTTCCGAAACGTAAAAGGAAATATGTATATTTTTTTCTCACAGTAGGTTTCAAGAAAACACCCTTGGCTGATCCTATTGAGTCACAAGCGCAGATGCTTATTTTTTCAGTATCAATTGTATTTTTTAGATAACCGGGAATTACTCATATGGTAGCAATCACCAAGAAACAAAAAGAAAAACTTTGGGTATGCTACATATAACGTTTAGGCAATATTTATAAAGTATTCATATTAGAAATGAGAATATTAAGACATGATATTCTTATAGCACCCGCAGTATTTATACCAAGAGATTGACAAAAGCACGATCAATGAATGAATGTTCAAACATATGACTTCGAAGGTCAGCCGAAGTCGCAGACCGAGGGATTTATTATGGCCTGCCAAGATGGTGTTATCAACACCTTGGTCTACCGTAGCCGCGTGCGGCGTGTAGAGGTTCCTGACATCAACTACAGAACCTGACGTCAGGCGCCGGAAGCGCTTATGTACATACTATTTGCATGCCCCATATACGCGATTTCAGCCTACATCCACCGACATAACGCGGCGTTACGAGTGGCATATTACCATCTAAGGCACTCTTACGGGGTAGACCAGACACCAGTGCTGCCTTACGTCCCCGGAGATATTGAGTCCATTGTCGAGAACGAGAAATGCCTCGTCCCTGACTGTCAGGCTAATCCAAGCCAACAACCTTGCATAGTTCTCCTCGACCATCAACTCAAGGTGATGTATGTCATCGAGTTCTCGGCACCTGCGAAGAAAAACATCACCTTGAAGGAGGTGGAGAAACGGACCAAATATCACGATCTCCTGTACGAGCTCCAAGTGCTGTACACAGGCTACTCGGTAAAAATGGTCGTCCTAATAATTGGTGTACTCGGAGGGATAAAACCTACGCTGCTCTCGGAACTGAAGATCATACCGGCCTGCCAAAAATCAGCCGAGAGGCTGGCAGGCCAAATGCAGAAGGCGGTCATTCTAGGTTCTCTCCCCATATCCTTGCGGGATGTGGGAGTAGCTGTGGTTAATGTGCTGGCGTGACTCCCGTGAGGTGTCGGAGGCCGACTGTCCAGCGTCGGGAAAAAGAAAGAAAAATTAATAATAATAATTTATTTATCCCGAAAAACTATAAAAAATTTGGCATAGGGCAAGTCAGGCACTACAATATAGATACTTCAATTATTTCATCACATTAAAATATTGAAAACATTAAAATATTAAAACAAAGAAATAACAGAAAAAAATATTAAAAGAAACACGGCTAAAATAAATAAACTAGTAATTTAGGTATTCAGAGATACTATATAAACAGTTTTGATTGAGAAATTGTTTAACAGGTTTTTTAAAAGAATACAAGTTTGTTTCGATTTTGAAATAATTTGTTATGAAGTCGTATACCCATGTATAAAGGATTGTTCTCAACTATAGACATATTATCATTAGGAAAACAAAACTTGTCTCCCAATCTTGTGTTTTATTCGTGAAAATAATTAATTTTTGTAAAATTTTCCCGATTTTGCCTAACAAGCAATAGTACTTTCAAAATATATATACACGCTACTATAAGTAATTCTAATAATTTAAATAATGGCCTACACGAGGTTAATCTAGACAGACCCATTATAGATCTAACAGCTCTTTTTTGTAATTTAAAAACTCTAATACTGATGTCTGAACAAACCCAAAATATGATACAGTATTGAATCCTCGAGTAGATCTGTACATAATAGTACGATAATAAAACTACTTTGCTACTTAGTTCCTTTAATCGATATAATGAGTAACATGCTGGTGTTAATTTTTTTACATAAATTGTCAATGTGTGTATCCCATCCAAGATTGTTGCCAAGTATATACCTAAAAATTTTACATCATTGACTTGCATATTTTAATCAAATGAGACTCATTTCTTACTTTATATCTAGGTGTGAAATGTATGAAAACTGTTTTAGTCATATTTAAAAATAATCTGTTATTAAGCCATTTGAAGAATATATTTAACATACATTGGGTATCATTGATCGAATCATATATGTTGTCTTTCGCACACAAACAGCTATTATCGTCAGCATACATTACTAATGCATAATTATTAATAATATTTGGCAAATTATTAACAAATAAAATAAATAGTAGGAGCCAAGAACCGAGCCTTGTGGAACCCCGCATTCGATTTTTACTTTTTTTTGATTTTATATTATCGATTTCAATAAACTGATGTCGATTAATAAGATAGCTCTTAATTAAATCATTAATTACTCCTCTTAAGCCATAAAAAATTAGTTTTGTCAATAGTATGTTGTGATCTATCAGATCAAAAGCCTTACTTAATCCAGAAAACGCCAACTGATTTTTTTCTATCATCTAAATTTATATACAGTTGATTTAAAAATTCTTGTATAGCTGTTTCTGTAACTTCAAGTTTTCTAAATCCATGTTGCGCGGTCTATAGTATCTCATATTTTGAAACAAAGGATGATTCTATTTGAAATTACTTTTTCTAAAATTTTTGCTATTGTAGTCGATAAAGATACAGGTCTATAGTTTTCGACATTCTTATGATCACCTTTTTTCATACAGTGGTATTATTTTAGACGTGTTTAAGATATGTGGAAATATTCCCTGAGACAAAGTCAAGTTTACTAAGTTAAAGGTAACAGTACGAACTTAATGCTACATTTCAAAATATTAGCAGTAATACCATCCTTACCTAAAGAATTAGACTTTTTCAAAGCATTTATAATATTATAAATTTCAGTTTCATTTACTGGTTCAACAAACATGGATGGATAATTCTTATCTATAATGAAGTTATAGTCTTTGTTTTCATTATTAGAAATCTTTTCATTATTTTTTTTAGGAATTTCATTGAAAAATGTGTTAAAAGAGGAAGCCATTTCCTTTTTATCATTTATGGTTTTATTATCGATTTCATTTCTAGTATAGTACTATGGTCTATAGGTTTAGTTGTGAACACTATTATTAATTACACTCCGTGCAGCCTTTGATTTATTTTCGGATTTTAAGTAAAATTTGTCATTGTACATTTTTTTTTGCATTTTTAATTACAACCCTGTATACACGTTTATATTTCTTATAATTAATTATAACATCTGAATCATTTGTGTGAATCATATTATTATATATATATATTCTTTAATTTCTGGCTTGAAATAGGTATCCCTTGCGTGATCCAAGGTTTCATTTCCTCATCTATTCTAATTTTTTGTTCAGGAAATGCAATATTAATATAATATTTTAGAGTATTAATAAATTTTTCAAAACCTTCATTAACATTATTACTATTATATGTTTCGAACCAGGTTTCTTTACTTATGTAAGATAGAAAAACATTAAAGTTGTTTTCACTAAATAGTTTACAATGAACATTTCCTTCTTCAACATTATTTAATACAAGTACCTGAGATGAATAATCAAATAAGGCATTATGTTTAATATTACACTGTATATTATTTATATTTCCTTGTTAAATATTTATCGTTTTGACAACATTTGTACACCAATACAGCTGATTGAATTTTTATAAATTCTAGTAGGTTCATTAATCAATATATCCATATCATACAAGTATATCTTTTATTTTCTTTTTTGCCATTGATGTTTCTAATAGGTCAATATTTAAATCGCCACATAATAATAACGGCACGTTATGTTTACATAACATGTTTAAAATTTTATCAAGCTCCTTGAAAAATATTTTAAAGTCACCAACAGGTGGTCTGTAAATTGCAAGAATATTTATAATTATATTCGGTGCTGTTACTTCTATACCACATATTTCCATTGTTTTTTCTAAGGACTGATTTTTTAAATATTTTATTTCGCAATACAACGCAGAAAAATAAATTACGTTATTGACACCTCGACGCATAACAGTAGACTGAAATAATAAACTAAGTCTCGCTTACGTACTTGGATACTTCTGTACCTGACACCGCCCATGATTTGCGGATCGAAATGCCAACTCTATTAAAACCCATTTTATCCCAAGCATCGAAAAAATTCAAAAAACGAACATTTTTGTTTGTAAATATTTATTTTGTTATACTTAAACATACATTCCATGTATCAAAAAAAATTAAAAAATTAACGTATATGAAAAAAATACTGGTGCGTAAACGAACCACTGGGAAGAAGCATGAAATATGATTTTGAGGCACATAAGATATAACTAATAATTTTAACGAACATATATCATAGAAAGTTTCAATCTTACATAAAATAACTAAGCGTAAATTATTTTCTACATAGAACTTTACTTAATAAAAAAAACATTATAATATTTCATGGTGCGTGAACGCACCACTGGTAACACCCGGTTTCATTTTTGGTGATACTGTACAAAGCATGAAGTATGTAAATGTACATTATATTTATTACAAATGTAAATTGTGTGGCTATGGCAAATTCTACACCTCCTTCGTACTTTATTAGCATGAGAAATCATGAGGTGACCTGTATTATCATAACGCAGTTCATCTATAGCAGGAGCAAAATTCCTTTCAATTATCAGTTTTTAAAAGTCGCAAGGCTACGTAATATTTAAAATCTACCTGGGAAATTTTTTTCCATTGACAACATTATAAATTTTCCATGCGTTGACGACTTAGCTATCCAATGAGTTACAAAATAAAGGCCACCACCATTTTTTCCCAAATACTTGGCATCTATAATTAGCAATTCCGTTGTCATGTAAATCTACCCCACCCATATATTTATTGTATTTGGCAATTACATAAAGTTGGGGTATCTTGTACATCTCTTCGTTCTTTTCTATTATAGTGTTTAACATTTTAAACAGGAGCTACACTATAAACATAACTTGCCACCGTTACAACCGAATTATCGTGCAACGGACAATAGAAACTTTTGATTCAGAATCATATGCTGAAATATGGGATCCGCGGTCTTTTTTACCAAATGATTTACAATTTTCGATTGAACACTTATTCGTCCTATTTTCGCGGATAGTACCGGTGGCAAAATAACCATTATTTTTTAAATGTACGAAAAGTTTGAATGACGAAAAAGTTGTCGAAAAAAAATTTTGGTGACTCACTGGCCTATCCACAACAGAAAGTAGACTCATGACAACGTCACCGCTAAGACCAAGGCTAGAATGAGTTTGATTTTGAGCACCACCATATGGAAGTGAACAAAATAGGTACCCATCAGATAAACAAAGGCACCAAAGTTTGAAGCCAAATCGAACTGGCTTACCCTTTATAAACATTTTGCAAGAGTGGCGTCCAAAGTAAGGTACCATTTGTTCATCTATGCATAAGTTGAATAAAAATAATCCAAACTGTATATTTTTTTATTTATTGCATCAAAAAAGGGTCTAACTTTCGAAAACTTATCATTTTTATCCAACAAATTATTGTCAGATAAATGTAAGTTCTGCTTTATGAATTGAAATCTATTGCGGCTCATACATTTCTTTATAAGATCAATTCCTTTGTCTTCATCTGAATATGTGGTAATGAATGATAACCCGAGAAAAACAAAATTCCTATAAAATTTAAAAGTTCGTTTTTTGATAATGAAAATTCATGTCGGTTATTGTTATAAGCATATTTTACTGAAAAATTTAAAATCAAGTCAGTCACTTCGTCATCAAAAAACATAAAAAATATTTCAAGTGGATTTTTTCCTGAGAGCCTATTTTTTAGTTCCTCGCATGATCGAAATTCATCGGATATAGGTGTGTGAGTATATTCAATCTCACCTTTCTTCCATTTGACTGTAGAAACAAGCCTGTCATTTGCAGGAACGTATGCTTCCTTCTTTTGAATTCCAGTGTTTCATCATCTGATGAATCCCATTCAAGCTCAGTAGTCGACAAAGTACAGGACTGGTCAAGGACCTCTGTATATTCCGGTACATGGAACTCGAAAGTTCCAACTATATCAGTTGGTTCCTCGAACTCGTGTAGATTACTTTCGTCGTTCATATCTTCCTCGTCGGTCAACGTATCCACGGCGCCGGCGGGTGGAACATAAACAGCGTCAATATGTTCTGTAAATAAATATTTTACGTTATTTTTAGCATAAATTCGCGAAGAACGAAATATTACAATATTGCATCTATAAAATATAAAAATACGTAAATATGAGTAATACTTACGAAATTCATCATTATTGTCCAAATCCGTCACGATCTCCTCCAGAGCCGCTTCTAATTCCCTTTGAGTCAAATACCTCGAAAACGGCATATTTTACTGATTTCAGTTAAATATCACGTGTACTGCACAAGAAACAAACGAATACTAAACAACACACTAATCGGCGACTGTTTACGCTCTATTGGCTGACTTGTCGAGAATGGCAATAGCTTGGTTTTATTTCATAGATAAAACCAGTGATCTGTTCATGCACCAGTAATTATTTAATAAAAATAAACCATAATCTATATTATATTTTAAATGTATTTTTTCTACCATGTAATCTACATATTATAGACCTACCAAAAATGACAATACTTTCCAAAAAATTAAATATTTTACTGTTTTAGATTCACTTCAACCTTTGACAAAAAATTATGCAGTGTTTTTCTTGATTTTTGAGGTGTCATAAAATTTTGTTTTAAAATAAAAAGCAACAGTTCGTACGGTACTAAGTTCTCTAATACTGATAATAATAAAATTTATAAATGGATATGCAAAAATATTTACTGAATTTAACAAAAAAAATCATAAAAATATGTGGTGCGTTAGCGCACCACTGGAACAAAATGGGTTTAACAAAGGTGAAGAATGTTGCCGTTATTTTACCGCACACGTCGTGGGAGTAAGTTGACACAAACTGTGATGTTTCAGCCAGGACCATTAGACCAAGACAACCCTTATTTTACTTCTTTCGCATTATGAATACTCATTATTTTGATGCCATCTTGTGGTGTGGGCATCTTTATTGAAAAAGTTACCATAACTTTTATAGCCCTCATATTTCACATCTCATGTTATTAAGAGAGCAGCTATACTGCGAAATCACGGTTTTAGATTTTATTAATTACTCCCTATGAAGTTTTAAAGCTCCTATTAAGTTACACCATAACATTGAATCAACTAATAAATTACTGTATAAACATTAAACGTTTATAGGTTTTAATTAACTATGGAAATATTACGTGTTTATTTTTATTAAGCTGTGTACACAAAAGATGTTGCCAGTAAAAATATAACTTTTATGTAGCCAAAACCTATAAAGAGTTGCGATAATACGCATTAATGAGACACTATTACCTTTTAAATATGTTGATTATAGAATGATGTATATTTCTATATAGCGTGTACACATATAATTATAAGCTCTATTGTTTTATGAATATATCACGCTGAATAATACACATTATATAAAAGAAATTATACTCACACTGTCATCATTTCGGCCACAGTATGTTATATTTATTCTTATAATGCATTATATGAATGTTACTTTTAAATTAATTAAAAGAATAGTGCATATACTTCAAAATGGAGAAAACTCAGCAGCAGTAATAGGTGTTGTACAGTGATTGTCCTACTTCAGTGTAATGTGGCCGGCGGCTTTCTTTGATGCATGCTAACAAGAAGTTTCCATGGTCAAAATTGGCGAAAGCAGGTAAAAATTAAAATTCTCAAGGTGTTCAAAGTAGTTCGACGGCGTTCACACCTAGCAGCAGACAATTAACACTCGACCGGTGTATGCCGCAAAAAAGGTTACCACAGTCAAAATGGGTTGAAATAGGTAAAAAAGAAAGTTCCCACTGTGTATAAAATTTTCTCAGGCCCAACCGCCCCATATCTACTGAAATAAAGAGAAATCGCCGTTGTAAAAGTACCGGAGGCCTGTAGGCATTCCACATATTAATTTGGCACCTAGAGTTTTCTTATTGGTCAGACTCAAACTTTCATCTTATCATTAGTCGAGTGCCAAATGGGCGTACAGGATATATCTAAGTGCCAAATATATTTAACGAGAGCAACAATTTCCCTTACCCTAAAAAATTCACGGGGGAATGATATAAATTTCAATTGTTATTTTAGGTAACGAAACACAGTGAAATTAATGAAATACACTTTTATCGTAAACGATATAAATATATCGTTAAAAATCAACACTTGTGACCATCGACATTAGTTTAAATTAATATTATAAACTGAGGTAATCTGCACCTGAACTTCGCACTAATATACATTCTATACACTGATTATATGAAAGTTTTATTCTGACTAATAGCAGCTCTAAGCGCCAAGGCAATATGCGGAATGCCTAAAGCCTTTCCGGGGCTGTTCGAGGAACCACCGAATGTGAAAAACATCTCTTAAGAATTGTGGCCCTAAGGAACCATTGCAGTACAACCAGGTCAGTAGTAAATCAATAGTTAGCTGCTACTGGTTAACGCCTTTTTCATCAACATAATCACAATTTCTTGCCATTTTTAGCAATTTTCGAGGGGTTTTTTACAATTTACTTAGATTTAAAACGGCTTATGGTCTAAATATACTTCAGATTCGTATTCAGCGGATCGAAATACATAAAAATTAGGCTTGGTTTAGATCCACAAAATTTTTTTATTACCGAAACACCCAATTTTCGCTATTTTTTACGGTTTTTCAATTTACTCGATATTTGAGGGTGTACGGTCCAAACTGACTTCAAATTCGGATTCAGTGGGTCGAAATACATGTCGGGAGGTAGGTGGCGTCAAATGTATAAACAACTTTTTTTTTGTGTGTGCCGGTGTTTTTTAGCATCATCGGAATTATTTTGATTCTGATTATTCCCGAAAATAATTGAAAATTCACCTAAATTGCTTAAATTATGGCTAAAATATGGCTTATTCAGGTTGAGATAAAATAAACTTATAACAATGTCTAGAAGATCGCAAAATAGTATTTACCTCGTTTTTTCCACCATCAGTGAATTGACTGGCAATAAGCTATCGCCTCTAAGAATGACAAGACCCCTATTCTCTTCCGTTGACTTAAAAAGCAGTTAACAAATTTTGAGCATCAACGGACTTTTGTTTAATAAGACTAAATTTCTGTTTATTCCCGAAAATAATTCAAAATTCATCTAAATTTCTTAAATCATGATTAGTATTTTCTTATTCAAATTAATAAAATAAGCTTATATCATTGACTACAAGATCTGAAAATATTACATACCTCCTTAGTTTCATCATTAATGAATTGTCTGGCAATAAGCTACCGTCTTTAGGAATGACACTAAAATTATTTCTCCAGTACGACATTGATTTAAAACTCCCCATAAGTGAATACTATTTAATTGTCATAAAGAAAATTTACATTTTTTGACAAAAAGAAAAGAAAATAAGGGATTTAAAATGAGCTTGGGACCAAATTCAGTTCCAGAAGTTCTTATCTTTAAACTTTTCCTATCATATTGGGAATCCATCGACCAATCAAACTTTGCAGAATTTCTTGATCAATTCCAGAATATCCAAGAAAATATTTTGGAATTTGCAAACGAACATCTATAAAATGTTCACTATCCTGACGATCATAAACAATTATTTGAACTGGTTATAATTTTGAGACTATACATCATGCATAGTGGAGATTCAAAGTACTGGATGCTTTCAACATTTTTATGTTCAGATCTCAGTATAAATTAACAGCCAAAGAAGAAGTTGGGATAGATGATTTATATCTATTACAAGTACAAATATTTTATACTTTTGAACACACTTACCTATTATGCAAACATTCATCTTGGTATCTCTAAAGTAACATCAGAAAAATTTACCAATGATCTTTGGTAATTGTCCGAGGAACTAATGATTTTAGTATTTTTCTATAAAATGATCTCAATGACAACAAAAAGATTTATAGTCGAGGTGAGGAAAATAAGACAAGAAGATGAAAATCGAAGAGAAGAGAATATTCAAGCTAAGAGTCCTGATTTATTTCAGTCGAAAACATTTGATAGCTTTGTTATTAAGTATGAGCCTCAACTACAGTTTCTGATACAAGTAATGCAAGAGCATCACCAAAAGTATCGAGAGAGTCAAAAGCGAGATTTCACTGACCAGCCCTTACAACAACAGTAGTTCTATGATCTTACTAATGCTATGTGGTGTTTATATTGCTGAAACATATCATTAAAATTGGGAATTTGTCCGTTGTCTCCAAATATGTAGCCCCCTCTCCCACAAGGTACCTCGAATTACTTTTAGTGTTTTATATTAACTGTGGTGTTTAATTTTATTCTTTTTAAATTTAATTTATTTTATTTATAATACGTATTTTTTACGGAGGAATTGAATATCCGCCAGCACAAATTTAGCGCGTATTAATTAATAATTTAAAATATATGACCCATTCGTATCCAATAAATTAGCCTCTCAGCTAATATAAAATTTTTAATATGCAAATTTAATTAGTAATTTGTTAAAATACTGTTGTTAATTATTTCATGTATTCCTCTAATTGTCCTTTTGCATAGTTTCCAACAACTACTCTGTATTGGAAAAATTAAATGCAAAATAAACATTTTGTTCGATATTAAAACTTTCCCGTTATTAAGAAATTTCTAATACAATTACTCTGCAGAAATTAAATCATAAGTAATACCTACAATAACTACAATTGAATTTTGTTATTAGAATATTAAAGCGGAAATTAAACGCTGTACAATATCAGATATTGCATTTGGTCAAAAATTCAAAATACTATTGGATTTATGCAATTCATGGTTTATATGAATAGAAAATAGAAGCCCGTAGTCATAAACCCTCCATTCACATAACACTACTGAACTGGACACAATCTGACAGTCAATGAAAACGAGCGAATAGAATATTCAGTTTAAAAAAGAACTATTTTATTACTTTTGCAAGATTAAATACGTGGTATATTGTTTCACAAATAATAATTAATCAGTAAAACGAACGTATAATATATCAGTAGATAGGATAACTTTTTTCTACAATGGGTTTTTCATTATTACAAAAGCTTTTTTACTAGAAAGATAGTAGCTGCACCCTATTCATAGGTTATTATGTATAACGGGGTTCACCCTATCATTAAAATAGTTAAATAAAATTTTATTGAATGAAACAAAAATCTAACAGCAAAATACATTTATTCAAAATCAGCAAGATTTATGACTCTCTTCTCTGGGCGGGGAAGCAGAGTAGTTACCAGATAAATCAAATAAAACTTAAGACTAAATGAATCAAAAACCAAAGACATATACACAAAAAGATCAAACCAACTCAATTAGTTGTAATTGGGCGCCACCATATCTTTTCTTAGTTTAAAATTTACAATAATTCTCCGTAATTAACAAATAACTGGCTACCTTTAAAGATGAAAAAATAGGTAGTTAAATAACTACCTAGTCACAGTCAATGATAATTAACCATAAATGCATGAAAGGAACGGTAAACGAATTGAGTGTGAAGGCACGGGGAGGATTTGTAAATCTTATAAAAAATTCACTGTTTACTCGCGAGGCACTCAAACTCTGACAAGTTAATGGGTAGTGCCTAGCTACCTAGGGGTACGAGGTTAATTTTGCAGAATTTATATATCTCTTTTGTCGTCGAGACGTTAATCTAATGAAACATTCTTACTCATTTCTACTGAGCTCAGCTTATAGCCTTGGTCTTACAACACTTCAACCAAATTGGCTGTTTCCATAAATCAATATCACCTTTTGTTGTGTGCTTTCCTAACTCGCAAAGTTAATAATCCAAGAACACCATCTCAGATCATCAGCATTTTCACACAGCAACTTTAACCTTGCTCACTCGATGGCCTGCTTTGTTCTGTTTGTGCTGCTAGCCGGCCTCATTCTAACGTTCTCGCGCTAAAAAGCACACACCCAATTTTTCTTCCGTGCGCGCGATGGAGCCTGGCAGTAACCAATTCTGTTCGACCACACAGTAGCGTCGTACAATAAGGTTTAAAAAAAGTTATTCAACTCGAATTTGGAACCAACCTTACAATTCAAACGACATCCATATAATTCACGCGGAATGGAGTCCAAATTGTCCATCTCAAAAAACGGACCGTTACATCTGATTAGTCCAATGTGAAACAATTGCCATTTTCCTACAACAAGCACCATTCTTTGTCATATACACTAGTTACTCAAACTGTAAAAATTGCATTCCACCAAATATAGCGCCCTGCGAAGTATCGACGTTTACAATGATCCGAAAAATTCTGTGCAGCAACGCATCGCACATAATCGTTGCGATGAATACAGTAGGTATGTAGATAGGTCATGCAACAAATGCAGTTCATTTATTGTGTTTCTGTGTTCAATATAAATACAATCTGCCCTTGTAAAATGTCATGGTACACGAAGGGTGATATTAAGAGAATACCATCGTTTATGTCAAGAACTGGAAATATTTCTAGAAAAGTATCATCAATAAGTTAGGATAACGAAAGAAAGTTTTGATAAGTTGCATGACGTGCTCAGAGTTAACTTAATGAAAACAATGCAAGTTACAGACGATCAGTACCAGAGAACGTCTTGCAATTACTTTAAGGTAAATAAAAATACCAATTTAACATTAAGTAGTTGACCAACCGGCAGATACGTTTGAACTGATAAATATTTTACTAGTAAAAGAGCTGCACTGTGCCTGTGTCGTGCTCCATAGACTTTCCTGCACCTTACTTAGTGGAGTGACTTGTATTGCTAAACATAGGAGTCAAGACTTATGCAGCGCTGCAATATGACGCTCTGTCGTTCTGTCATACGGCGCAATGTTTGGTGGAATGTGCCCTTAATTATATGTCCGGCGTTCATCGTAGTCTGATGGTTTCTTGCCACAAAATATATCCAAATACGTCTGACACATTTTTCCTACTGACAGACATTGGGGAATTGAGTGTTTAATTTAAAAATGTACCTACACTTAGTGCCTCTTTCGAAACAGTTTGTATGTGTTATTGAAAATACATATTACCAAAAAATATACAATGGTGTAATAGGGTGTTTCAAAAATATATTTTTTTAAGATAATAATTCGGGCACCTCTAAATTGATTAGACGTACTCACAATATTTTTATAGTAAAATTTTAGTTTTCTACTTTAAGTGAAAGACGGTGCTCAATCACGGTTTAATATATGTACTCTAGATTATAAAGTTTTTGCATTTATTTGTTTTATTGTAAGTAATGTTTGTGTGTTTCAGATAATAATTCAGAAAGTTGCAGATAACTGTATTTTACTTAAACGAATATAGACCCAGAGTGTTTTAAAATATCACTAAGCTAGTGATTGGTGTTGTAGAATGATGACGTTAACTCACTAAAATGACGAAATCTGCCTCATTGGTCTTATAGATTTAGAGCCGTTTTCTAGACTTAGTGAACTTCCAACAAAACAAAAACAAGGCAGGTTCTACAGCAGTTTCATCATTACATGCGTGTGAATAAGTCAGAACGATATTCAAGTCACCTGGTGGTTGAAGACTTGGTTTTTTTATGGTCTAAGGGGTACATTCTTGTGAGACTAGCATAGCATGGAACTGAGAGGCTCTAGAAGATTCATTCTGATTAGTTGTTACTAAAGAAAAACAAATTATGATTATCTGAACCTCAGAGAGATCGTGAACGTATTTTCGTTAAAGAACTGGATACTCTCTTTGATATTGCACAAACCGATGCACTGACTCTGATAAAGATCCGAGAAATCGTGATCGTTATGGTAACAGTTGACAAAAAACTGGAGAAGCTGAAGCGTGCTCTTCTACGAAAAAAATAGGAGAAAGTACGACGACGAAAGACAGACAAAAGCACCATTTCAACGTCATCAGCATCAACGACTGTGTTCCCGCCTGACAAAACACTGGACAATTTCTCTGATTCCGATGATGACGAAGAATTTAAAATATAACATCTAAAGGACAAGAATGAATAAAAAAATAATGACAATACGGATACGGAAAAAATTTAGATCACAATAAATATGCAAACATGGTTACTGCGCATGTTACCATCGATAGCCTCGATTCGAAATAAAATCTCTGATCGGTAGGCACTACAGTTAATGATACCGTTTGCAGCTGCAATTGGACATAACCTTTCATCTCTTTGTGTATCACAAAGTTCTACACAACGGAAACAAAAAAAACCATAAAGGAGGACAATGCCATAACATAGAACAGAGTTGCTTCCTAATATCTTTTGGTGGTCCATTTGGAATGGAGAGATATTACCTAGCATTTTTGGCAATGAAAAAGTTGACCTATTTCCTGTGTTCGTGTCCAGAGATGGTAAAGAAAAGCTTCTTGGCGTACCAAAGTTAGACGTAGGAACAGATCAGAATGTAGTCGATGCTGTTTATGATCTTCTATTCAAATGGAATTTACCGGAGAAGGTTCAAGCATTAAGTTTTGACACAGCATTCGTAAATATTGGGTATGGTATTTAAAATGGACGTGCGCTTTCTTGGAGAAAAATATTGGCTGTGCTGTGCTGTGGCTGGCTTGACGCCATCACACTATGGAAATAATCTTAGCAAGAGTCTTTCGCTTATGTTTTGGTTCCTCAAGCTGACCAGAAATTCCTATGTTTAAAAGATATAAAACCATATGTGGAAAAAATACTCAAGACAGATATTTAGGACTTGAGTTAAGTGAGAATACCAAAATATTCATCACAACTACTCTGGAAACTCTTGAGAATTTTATAACGGAAAGAACATCAACCAGAGATGATTTTCACGAACTAATTCAGTGAACAATGATTGTTCTGAAAAAGCGACCGCCCAAAATTCATTGGCAATCCCCACGTCCGGTCCATCACGCACGGTGATTGGCATGATTTACAACTTAGTTCCTACTAGAACAATCAAAACAGATAAAACTGCTTTTTTAATTTAGACTAGCTTAAAAATTTATTTTCTCTGTTTTGATTTACCTAATCTCACTAAGTTGTAATATCAGTATAGAGCGGACCTTAAACATTTAAGAAACTGATTTACGCCATGAAGATGTTCTTACTTCTGTCAGCATGATGTGTTTTACCTCACAAAAAAGGTGGAAACTCATCTAGAAAGATACCTCCGCTTCGGAGCCCCCTTTTATACTAAAGCATGGACTGAAGCCCCACTATAATAAACTTACTATTAATTATCAGGGAATGCCCCATTGCATTCTTATATCTTAATAAAACACTCTTCTTAAACCTTATTATTACTAAATTTATTTTCTCCTTTATGCCAACACAGTTCAAAGGATGTCGTTCTAATTAATTCATATTAGAAACATGCTTAATAGCATGTTATGTTACCTAATCATAACTAAGCCTAACTAAGCATAACATTGCAATTAGTTAATTTAACCTACTTTTCTAATATATGTATATGTATATGTATATATATATATATATATATATATATATATATATATATATATATATATATATATATATATATATATATATATATATATATATGAATAGTGGTGAGAGGTACGAAACTTCTCATATAGTCTGAATGCTACTATCCGACCGACATCCTCGATGTCTCTGTGGCGGATAGCGACTTACATCACAGCAAGTACCGAGAGCGGCGACCCCTAGCCCAGGTGAACTAAACTAATGTGATTAAAAATGATTTGAAGGAAACAACTACTCAGCGGGCAAATACCCCGACCTGCATTGAATTACACCTTCAAATCATGATAGATCGATAGCCAATATCAGTATTTGCCCGCTGAGTAGTTGTTTCCTTCAAATCATATTTAATCATATATATATATATATATATATATATATGTATATATATATATATATATATATATATATATATATATATATATATATATATATATATATATATATATATATATATATATATTGTTCCTATATTTATTCCTTATACTGCTTAATCCTATTCTTATGCATTATTTTTTGTAATTTTTCCTTTCCTACATCTAATACAATATTTGGAGACCTATTCTCCTTAATTACAAACGGACCTTTATAGCATGGTTCAAGTTTACTACCTTCCTCACATTTTAACATTGCTTTATCTCCTATCTCATAATCAACTGGCCTAGCTTTTTGTCATATTGTGTTTTCCTTTTTAATTTTGACACCATTAGGTTACCCTTTGCATCATTACATGCTTGCTGTAATCTATGTTTTAGTTCTAAAGGATAATTGTCAAAATTATAAAGTGGATCAATGCATGCTGTGAAACTTGAAGACAGTCTAGCTAGTTTCCCGAAAATTAGTTCATATGGCGTATAATTCATGTCTGTATGTACGGTGGTATTATATGCGTAGCACCAGTAATTTACCCACAAATTCCATGTATCTGGGTGTTTTGATACATGAATTCGTAAATAATTCCCTAAACTTTTATGTGAATTTTCGAGTGCACCCAATGTCTCGTGGTGATAAGCTGTGGAATTAAGTTGGTTGATATTTAGGAGTGTGCAAGTCACTTTTAACGTGGATGGAAGAAATTCGGCCCCTCTGTCGGTCACGATCTCCGACGGATTTCCATACCTTAAAATAAAATTATTTACAAATGACTTAGCAACCGTTACTTCTTCTTTATTTTGTAACAGATAGCATTCTACGAAGTTAGTTTAGTCACATTGCAAAGTTAGATATTATGATTATTTTCAGCATCATTTTCCAACGGACCAACTAAGTCTAAAAAATACTTTTTGAAACCCCGTAGAAGCTGTAGTTGTTATTGTCATAGGTTCTATGTTAGGTTTGGAGTGCTTGTAATGTTGACAATCGTCACATTTGTTGATAAAAATTTTTATGTCTTTCCGCATTCCTACCCAAAAATAATTTTTCCTAATATTATTATAAGTCTTATTTATTCCGGCATGACCTCTGGTAGGTAATAAGTGAGATAGTCATTTAATATTAACTGTCTAGTCTCTAAGTCAAAAATATTTGTAACGTCTCCTACTGTAGTTATTTTAATACCAGATTTCTTCTCCTTTGGGAACTTTAATATTTCATTTAGTAGTAGTGCGCACTTTTTATTTTTAATTATAATTATTTCCAGAATATCATATTTCTTACAAATAACTTGCAAGTGTTTCAGTGTGCTACCTAAATGAAACGCTGATCGACTATCCTGACAGAAATAAATACTTTGTAAACTCCTTGAACAAAGTAAAGTCCCTACTTGAAAATCAAAATTTTTACATTTTAGCATTTTATTGAACTCAACCAGTGGTACAGGACACAGCTGAAATGCCGCTTTAGGTGGCTTTAATAATTCTATGATTCCGGGATGGCCAGTCCTTTCATTAAAATTGGAAATACTCCCAGTCGTATTTTTTGTATTTTTATTAGTTTGTGCTATAGTTGTAACATACATTGAACTGTATATTTCATTACCCATTTCTTTCAGTTGATCAGAAGCGATCTCAACCCTAGATAGCGTGTCCGCTACTACGTTGTCTCGTCCTCTGACATATTTTATTGTAAAATCATATTCTTCGAGTACAAGTCTAAATTTTGTAAGTCTACTAGAAAGATCGGTTTTCCCAAATAAATAAATTAAAGGTCTGCAGTCTGTATAAATGTCAAATTTTCTAGAAAATAAATATGGGCGGAAGTGCTTTACGGCCCAAGTTATGACTAAAATTTTCCTATATAACGAAGGGTAGATTCTCTCTGCCTGATTAAGAGATCTGCTTGCATAAGTAACAAGTTTGCCATTCTCATTTGCAAGACAAGCGCCAATTGCAATCCCCGCCGCACCGGTTGTTAATTTAAAAATGTTATCAGCAGAAAATTTATATGGGTGGAGATTTTAAACCATCTCTCAAAGTTTCAAAGGAATTTTGACATTCTTTTGTCCATGTAAATGGTAGGTACAACCTTTCTAGTTAAATCGTTTAAGAATGCCGCGTTAACAGCAAAATTTTTGAAGAACCTCCTACAATAGTTTGCGAAAGCGACGACCTTCTTGGTCTCGCTTGAATCGCTAGAAATTGGAAAACTTTGTATAGGAGTAACACCTTTTTGCCGAAATGACATGATTCAAATAAAGAATATCTTTTTTAAAAATTTACACTTTAAATTAAATAAATTCACATCTCGTAACCGTTGAAACATTCTAACCAAATTTTTGTTATGGTTTAGTAAGTTGTTCCCAAAAATTATTAAATCATCCAAATACATGAAGAACTCTCATAATTTAACCCTGACATGGCAATTGTCATTGCTCTTGAAAAAGAATTAGGAGATATTTTAAGACCTAATGGCAGCCTCTTCATTTGTTACTGCCCTTTATCCGTAGTGAAAGCGGTACACGGTCCGCAAGATGAGGTTAATTCAATTTGGTAATAGTGTTGATAGTTGCCGATTTTATTTTCAACCCGTAATAAGTATATATATTTTCTTGGATTGATTTCTACTACGAATTAATTTTAGAAAATTGTGCCGAGTTTTTCCTGCATATTAAGAATAGAGAAACAAGAGACATTTATTTTTTTCTTATGTGGCTCTGTTTATATAAATAACTTTATTTTGAAATCTACTTGAGTAATTTATACTTACGTAATTATCAATACTAAGCTGAAATGTAAGAATTTCTCTAAAACTTTTCCTACTTCATACAACTTGGAAGCCATGTATAAATAAACAGTTCAGTTTAAAATGCGAAATGAGATGTTAGGCTCCCTTTCTACTTGAGTTTATTAGGTAATACCTCTTTTCCAATAATTCGCACCCGCTTCCAGTCGGCGTAGTTTAGGTTTCGCTTATTTTTTCAATGAAATTCTTTCACTCTCGTTGGTTGTTTTTCACTGTTTTATTACTATTTTATTAGATATTGAGTTTTGAATTATTTTCATTAAGATCAATTGTATCTTTTCGAACGTAATATGATAATAATAAGCTACATATAGTTTTTTTACATTTTACACTGTCATTCTTATCTGAATGTGCTAGTATAAAAGTTTTAGGTAGACAATAAATTAAACAGAACACTTCAAATACATTTTATCGCTGAAATCATTAAAACAACTACTTTTCCTAACTAGATGGAAGAAGACATTGGAATAGATAAAAGTATTCATACTAGCAGTATTAGAAAAAAATGTGATAAAAAAAGTTTGACTTGCCAAAAAAGAAAATTTGCCTTTAAAGAATGATTCCTCCAGTTACAATACAAAAAATAAAAACCCCTAGATCTCTGCACAACATATTTCATTCTTATTGGAACTCATTGGGTTGTTCAAAAAACACATTATTTAAAAAATATATTTTAATTACGTAAATCAAAATATGAACATTTCTCATTTCTATTTTGACATTTTAAATTGATAGATTGATTGTAACTTTGGTAACCACAATGATATCCACCTATAAATATGGAATGTGGATGTCATCCCAGGAAAGAGAATTTAATCCGAATACTACTTATGAAAAATGCGCGAGATAAGAGTAATAAAATAAATTGTAATTTCTGACACTGTACTTACATATGTATAAGTACATACAAAAAGTAAAAAAAATGTTATTTACGTCATGAGTAAATATCAGGAAGTAAGGATAAATGACGTCTATTCCAGAGTTAACTCTAGATGTGTCACTCCGTAAATATGTTCATGCATATATCGCACAATTTATCAAGTGGTTATTTTGACGAGTTCGGTAACATCCAATACGAACAGGGCTAAAAGTATTGGTGAATGTAACATTAATATACACATGTATTTTTAAAATTATATTATTAATTGCAGACAATAAAACCTTGTCCTTCTTTCAGCCGCAAGCATTGGTGGTTTCATCCACGTTAATCTAGATATATTTGTCATTCAGTTCAGAATAATTTTTTTGTTTAATACTGTCATCTCTGTGATATGATAAACATTTTTTTCTTAGTGTCGTTTCCGATAGTATCTGAACTTTGCTCTATTGCTCACTAACACACTTTTGCAAAAATTGTCTAATAGTGGATTGTCTAGTTTCGTCTACGTATATTACATCCAACCATTATTTCCACTTAAGTTAAAATGTCACTGCCTGTCATTGCCTCTATCGGTAATACTACCAAAGAGAATAAAAGGATAATAAATCAATCACTCACACACTGAGAAAATGTGCAATATAATTCTGTGTCGTGCAACACCCCCGTCCAATTGTTGGCATAACACAATAAGCTGGGGGTTGTACTTATTGACCGGTAGCTCAGTGAGCAGGTCGTGAATAAGATTTGAGTTCTCACCAAAATCTAGGCTGGGCGCCAGGACTTTTGCAAGTACCAAATAATTAAAATTTTACTTTAAAGGTAAAGATAACGTTAATACTTGAATTCGGTTGGGAAGGAAGTTGAATAAAAAAGATATTATTTAATAAAAAAATATAATAAAGATTGATATATGTACACCATATTTAAATTGGCTCAGATGGCCTCTTTTAGTCTAAAAATTTACCACACAAAAAAATGATATTGAAAGAGAAAAAAAAAAAATGAAATGCCTGATCTCTTACAAATTTCATCTGACCAAATATAAATGTTTACTGGGGACGAAGATCTTACGTAACTTCCAATGGGTTAGTCCAGCGAAGAATCCACCAACGGCTAAGCTCTTAATGGGTTCGGTGTCAATTTGACTCACTACTGTCAGTACTGCCGTTACCCTTGAGAAAAAATGCCAGTTGTATAAAATGTCGTTTTCCTGCTCCACCCAGTATATAATGATCAGTTCGATCCACCTGTTATCCTCTTCATTGGTCCAGATATTAACATAAAAAGGGGAGAGTTTTTATGGGATCAGTATTGTAGGCAAAACAAAGTTAAAAGCTGTGACGTTTGATTTGTCCAGCTACGTAGACAAAATATGAGTTAACACAAATTTACAGAGTAAATTGCAAACTAAACAAACTAGGATCGGTGTCCTACAATATTTTAGGAAGTTGAGGACTTCAACTAACTTAAGTATCAATAAAATATTAAATAGAAAAAATACTAGTTCAACAAATAAACTAGGTGTAGCTACGATAATAAACAAGTGAAATAGGTATTCACTAAATGTTAAGAAATTTTTGTACTAAAAGAAGTTAATCTTCAAGAAAATAGAATTTAGAATGTCTGTATACAGACAGACAACTAGAAAGATAACGTAAATAAATATTTGCTAAATATAAAACAACTTGAAGGTAATGTTAAATTAAATTATTTATTAGTTCCTCGGAGAGTGGGAATAATGAATTGCAAATAAAGTCAAACAAAGTATATAACTTGACTATATGTTTACTGTGGATAATCAAAAGTTAATCAATTGCCAGATAACTAGGCAGGTATCTTTGCCAGAGAAATAGGCAAAGCTCCACTAGAGCAGCGTTCCTGATTAAATACTAAGTAAACGTTCAAGTAAGCATTCGATATTTTAAATTTAGAAAAACCTTACGTTACGGAGGTCTGGTTGATAAATATATGCACTTGTAGAAAATAATCCATCACAAAAGAAATCCACCAAATTAGATCATTTTCATAAAGGTTATAAACAAATAGGTTTGGTCCAACCAGGTGTACCAATCTCCAAATGTCACCAGTCATCACTGTTCAGAGCGCTACCAACGTAGCTAAGTGACCTAAAACATCAACAGACAAAGACAGAAAACAACTAACTACAATACAAAATGGCGACATCCGTTGCCGAGTAAATCTAAAATTTACAATAACCGAAAGTTAGTTTAAATTAGCACACGAACTTATTACACTATCAGAGGGATATTAGATAAATTGTCAACAAGGCACGATAAATCGATACTAATCAATTTATATTAATGATGGCTGTTCCAAAGAACAACCAAGGTGAACGGATCACCGAAAAGCAAATTCGCCCAATGCGTAAATTAAGATAATTACGGTACAATATTATTATGAAAATTACCTCAAAGGTACTTTAAATCAATATAGCAACTTTTTAAATAATGATGATCATAAAATCAAATGATAATACCAGAAAACATATAAATTTTACCAGACCGCAGAATTAGAGATGGTTTCCATCTGAACGCTGCACTAGTAAGAAGAAAGAAGTCGTGTTCTGTCCTCCCACCTAAACTCGGTTATAGTTTGGAAAGAGACAAACATTTGAGAGTAGAGTATGTGCAATAAAGATAGATAGATGTTTAGTGCAAAAATCTGCAAAACCAACTGTTCCAGTAGAAATCAGTGACGCCATCTCGACTAGACTGGCTGAAACTGAATTCATCATGGACAACAACAAACTGGAATGAAATGGCTTGCAATTTCGTTACAGGCGTTAAATTGCAACTCCAGGTAATCACTAAATCCACAAGTTCACTTTATTCTCTGAAGGAGTTAATTGAACGAGACGGGATTATTTTTGTGTCTCATATTAGTTGTCAAAAAACACCCTCTGGATAATCTTTTGACGTAAAGGCACAATCTCAAAGGTTTATTTTTCCTGTAACATATTAGGTAATTAACTAAATTCTTTAGATAACGAAAAATTATATTACTTATGTGATAGTAGGTTCCAAAAAAGAGAAAAGAAAAATTAACCTCCATTGTCTTTAGTTTCGTATTGTTTATGTATCTACGTGTTATTCATATAGACATTTTATAAGTACTACGTATTTAGAGTGTATTCATTTTTAACATGTAGCAATGGGCGTAAACGTGAGAGCCAAGACACGCGATACACGTATAACTATCTACGATGTTGTTGATCAATCGACAACAATGAGTATTTCCCCATGGACCAGTAAGTAATTGTTTTTTTTTTTAAGTGGAAGCCATCCAATTATCTGACAAAAACTTTTATCATTTTGTTTCCAATTTTATAAAAAAAATAGATTTATTGCATAGTACATAATAATATTTTATCATTCCATATTGTTTGGGAATGTTTTATTAGGTTAGGACTCTCATACTCGTCAATTAAGTCATTTGAACATCAAAATGTTGTCTCTTGTAGTATCTATACACTACTCACTTTAAGGATATTTAATTTTGTTCTTAGTTTTCTAGTAACTGGCCTGAAAAGCTTTATATTAGCATTTTTTGTGGCTGGAAAAAATAAGTAATCTAATTGATTACAGTTCATACTATTTATTAAAACATAAATTTTTACTGATACCTATCAAATTATTAATTAGTAAACTGTTGTTTACATTAAGTGTCCCCTGACACTCAATTCTCAATTTGAACTAAAACGATACCCATAATTATTTATCCTCCTGGGCGCCAATATTATAAACTGTTAAATGAGATTCCAAGTCATGCATTATATAATAAATAATTCAATCAAAGTAAGCAAATTGATGTATTTATTAGAGTTTCAGATCTTCGTTAGCTGAAAGGTAAACGTTTTGAATGAAATAACTTCATATTACCATAAATAAAGCTTATTATGATCGTTTGACTCAAATGAACATTAAGTGTTACGAATATATAGCTATCAAATATGCTGTTTTATGGATTTAACCCATTTGTCATTTTTATTTCAGCAATCGGCCATGTATTTCAATTATAGCACTGATGTTTAAGTTATAAATATTATATAAAAATTTTGGCTGGAATATCCAAGCATTTTTTTTTCATATAAACTGCTCCAAAAAAATTAAGGATATTACATTGCTGGAAGAATATTTGTGTTTTTTGAATTTAATCATTAGCAGACCATTAGTATAGTAATATATTTCTCATTGTGAACTCGATATGACATTTGTTTTTAATTACAATATACCATGGAGAAAGATAATTCCCGAAGAAAGAAATAAGGCTGTTGGAATAAATCGTGCTGGTCGAAATAAAGTCGAGGTTGCTGCGGAAATCAATGTGTCTCAAAATGTCATTTCTTGACTTGTATCACGGCACCAAAACACTGAATCAGCATCTGCGAGCGTTAGAAGTGGTTGTTCAAGAAAAACCAATGCAGGTCAAAACCGTTAAATATGTCTGACTGCCAATAGAGAGAGATTCTTTACCTCAAAAAACATAGCAGTTTCACTAGATATGCAAAACCAGTGGAACATCTGTATCGGTAGAAACGATTCGAAAGCGTTTGGGGATATAGTTACTAGAAAACGTCTGTGAATAGATGCTTTGACAGTACATCATAAACGAGCAAGATTAGAATTGGCGCTTGACATATATATTGGCGAAATGAATTGCATTCTGTCCTATTCACCGATGAAACGCGAATGAGTAGATTTTTAGGTGATCGTGGAGTTAGGATATAGACCAGGCCAACAGTAGCCAGAAATCGTCAAGTTCGTGAAATCTACCCTTATGGAGGTGGTTCAGTTATGGTGCTGGGACGCATATGCTTCATTGAACGATCAAACTTGTTTATTGTTTAAAGAACGATGACAGCTCAAGTATATGTTAAAAATATCATAAACAACATTACATTTCATACTGATGATGCCATCGATGAGAAAAATTTTTCTTGGATGAAAATGCCCGTCTTCATCTTGTAAGTATCGTTACTAGTGCACTGCATGATCTTGGAATTGCGGCACTTCCATTTCCACCGACGTCACCAGAACTCAATACCATTAAGCACATGTAGAGTATATTGAAAAGAACTATACGTGACGATCAACCTCATCCACAAACAATTAGACACTTGAGAGTGATCATTTCAGAAATTTGGTCCAATATGTCTGAAGAGTACATCAATAATCTCATTGAGAGTATGCTCAGATCATTTCAGGCTGTTATTGACGCAAATGAGACATACATATTATTGGACATTGAGTATTTTCTTATGAATAAAATTGAAAAAGTAATTATTTGTAACCCGATTTAATGAAAAATGAATGAAAATTTACATGTTGATAACATGTGCTATAGTTCCCAAACGGAAACGTGTTTTCTCATAATATCTTTAACTTTCTTGGAGTAGTTTATTTAGTTTCTCTAATAAAGCAGAACAATGTTTCTTTGACAATTTGTTTGCCAAGAAAAACTTTGCTAAAATGTAGATTCTAATATGCATAAGGTCGTCTTGCAATATGGGCGAGCGTAGATCTGACTTAACATACTCGTATTTCGATACGAAAAGTCTATCAATAATTTGGATGGTAACCCAAGCAAAGCTCGGCGACCTCGTCCCATTTTCTAGCGGCTTTAACATCTGTGCATGCGCGGAATCTATGCAATCTTAGGCGAGGGTTGTGATATACCATCTTTTGGAGGGAATGTGAAGCAGTCGGTTTCTTGTCTATTAGATATTAAGTTGGGTGGGTAGCTGGTCTCGTGGCGACGGTGATTGATCCAGGTAGTGGAAATAGGCCGATGTTTAATAAACGATTAAAAAAAGTCTTTCAGTACAGATGTAGCCAAAAACACTCCAAGATGGTAATTGCAGGATAAGCTTTACTAACCCAAGCACTGTGCAATATGGATATATTGTGTTGAATGTGCAACAGTAAAAGTCACATTTAGGAACTTTACTAAATACATTTATATCTATGACACCATGTTTGTATTTCTTGATTTACTAAGCCTTTGTTTATTATGTTGCAGCTTTCCAGTTTCTAAAAATTCTACGTTCTCTAGAAATTAAGATACACATTTGTTTTTATTATAATAACTTAAGGGGCCTAGTCGGGAAAAAGCTTCGGATAGCTGTGTCACTCTCTAGAAAGTTTTTATACATGCGCCGCTGAATAATTTTGCTCTTGACTATACCTTCACTGGACGTTTTATTCACCGACTTCATTGTGGTGCGATTCCCGATAGAGGTAACACTTCCTTGCTCCATTTGTAGTGACAAAGATACTTATTTAGAAAATTCTTTTTAACCAAATAGTACGGAATAAAAGTTTGAAACTTGCTGAGCATAATTATGAAGATTCATTCTAGACGACATGTATGAATTTTACCTCGAATTTTACCGATTGATATCATAATTCAGGAGCTAATCACGTCCAAATTTAACTTATATTTACAGTATAAATTTTTCCCTACATAAAGTGAAAATTAACGAAAATAGATATACATGTACCCTCTAGTACACTTTCAGCAACTGAACCTCCAAATTTGGTGAAATTTGACCAAACCGTATGGAAGAAATAAATTTTGAAAAATTAACTTACAAACACTGGTTCGATTAGCCCTCTTAACTAGTTTATTCAATTATACTTTTAATGTATAATAACATTATATTAGTAGGTAACCCAAACTTTGATGATTAAGCATTTAAACATTTCTTTTTAATTCAGTTTAACTTATTTAACCAAATTTAATTCAGTCTGTAATTTATGACATCAGCATCAGCTGTCAAGTAGTATCGACCTCTAACATTGATCGTGGATAATAAACGAACATTGATTAACACGTGACGGTTAGATTTCATTACTCTGGGTGGTTTGCACCTATGCTCAGGCAACTAATAAATTATATTTATAAAAATAGGTTTTGTAATTATTGAACCATTTTCCTTATTAGCTTAATTTCTATAAAGATTTTAAGCTTATTTTTAAATGAGTACTTTGTTGTTGACTTTTTTTATATATATAAATCTGTACAGTTCTATTGGGTTGGCATCTGTGCCGCATTTTAATGTATTAATAAAGTTTACCTTATACCTATAGAGCTGAAAATACCATTTGATTTCAATTTCTGAACTGGTAAACATCATAGATACTCATCAACTCGGTTTAATAAGTTATTTAATTAACTATTTTTGATGACCTTTTAATAAAGTGCTTTCATCATCAAAGAGGCAATTATTGTTATAGTTAGGGATTATTCCACCATTAGATTAAAGATAATGATTTTTAGAATTATCATTTTTTATTCTTGTTTTTTCTCTGCTTTTTAATTTTAACATTCTAGTATTAAAACCGCTTTTTCTTTATATAGTCTTATTGTAATTCAGTTCACACCAGTATATCACCAGTATATCACCAGTAAATCACCAGTAAATCACCAGTAAATCACCAGTAAATCACCAGTATATCACCAGTAAAACTCGAAGTAAAACTTGTAGAAAAACTCAGTGGAAATCATCATTGTGTAAAAAAACCTACTTTCATATCACCGAAATGATGATATCATTTTGAACAGTTGTTATAAAGCAGATTAAATAAAAAATTATGTTTAAATCAGTTAATCATGAATTAATTAAAAACCACTAGACCAAAATAAAATTTATTTGGTATCATTGGAAAGCACTTTTCAACAGATTTTCAATGAGATATCACAAGCAGGGGATTGCCATTTAAGATTCTTGAGTTGGGATAGCTGGTTTTGTGGGGATGGGTGGAAGTGCGTGACTTATTACAGTATTCGAGTTCCCCCTTCATATCACCGGAAGAGTTCCAGGCGATTTTTGATGTCTTCATTAGTTCCGGAGATATAGCGAATGCAAGTTTTCAAACTGTCACCCAGTATATGTAAAATAATAATAATAATAATAATAATAATAACACATTCCCTATTTTTGTGTTTAATTAGCATTGGCAGCAACTCAATTATTAATAATAATATACCAAGATATGAACGGTACGGGGTATTTTTGAATAGATATTCCAGTTTAACCATTAGGACATCAAAAAGGATTATATAAGAAATTTGTTTAATAAAATTAAAAGCTGTTTTGAAGACAAACAAATTTAAGATTTAAATTAATGCACATGAAAGATTTAAAATAACTTAAAAGTTATCACGACTAGGTCCTATGTGATTGATGAAGTTCAATGAATGAAATATAAGGAGATGTGAATAATGTTGAAGAAGACATTGACACTAATAGGAATAAGTGTAATATTATTTACAACTCGATTTACAACGTCTTGAAACTTTTGAACGGACAAGAAATAGAAGCACAAAATGAGCCATTGAGGATGGTTGTTTTGAAATATCATGGATCAAGTCTTTCTATTCATTCTCAAAAGTCATAGTAAATACAAGAGACATGGTCGACGTGATGGTGTCAATTCATTAAAAGTCTGTTTTTACACATCTTTAGATGTGATAAACATGATTGTTTTAGCGATTATCATGTTTGATGGCCCTTTATCATCAATATGATATAATTAACACGTCTATTTGCCAAAAAACTGCCCTTAATAGATAGTTAAATATAAAGAAAATTAATAAATACTACATCGTATTTTAATATCATAAACAAGTTTTATGTTGCACATTTTTATAACTTTAGGATAATTGTGATCCATGATCCATAGTTAGAAATTATTTCTTAAATATAATTATGAAAAAATTCAATACACGTATTCATTGGCACGTCTGATTGATGTTATGGCCATGGTTTTTTTATGACTAATGACTATATCAGATTATGTCAATTATTATATTCTAAGGGATCAATAACTATACATTTATGCATATTTTCATATTTTTGTTTATAACTAATTAATTATAATAGCATATAACTTGAAATAATGACATAATAAATATAGTTTAAAAAAACTAAAAAACACGCTTTTAAAGCACATCAAACTAAAAAGTGAAAAATAATTATTAATATAAACTGAAAACAATAATGAACGAAAAATACTAGTATTATTGTGAAAAAAGCGTGGGTTGCTCGATATACGAAAAAATATGGCACAAAAGCGCCCCACGCTTTTTTCACAATAATACTAGTATTTTTCGTTCATTATTGTTTTCAGTTTATATTAATAATTATTTTTCACTTTTTAGTTTGATGTGCTTTAAAAGCGTGTTTTTTAGTTTTTTTTAAACTATATTTATTTTTCACTTTTTAGTTTGATGTGCTATGAAAGCGTGTTTTGTAGTTTTTTTTAAACTATATTTATATTGCTTATTGATGCTGATATTATAACATATTACGATCCAACAGATATTTCTGAAAAAAAAAATAATTTTTTTATTTCAGCCATGGGATTTGAACTCACGCCCAAGGAGTCCGTCGTTTCGCGTCGACTAAGACTTGCCCGCTCTGCCAACGACCGACCTGACAATCACGGAATATACTTACAATATTAAGCCTCTTGCTCTCACGCAGAGGATACGTGAGGAAAGGACTGGCGACCCTGATCAGGATAATGATATAAACTTATCAAATTATTGTATTGTTACCGGTTCTTCGTAAGTGTACAAAGTTTCAGTTAAATCTGTCCGTTTAAAGTGGGTCAAAATCGAGTCCAAAGAGTCGGTTACAAACAAACAAGCAAACAAACAAACAAGCAAACAAACAAGCAAACAAACATACAAGTGAAGCTAATAAAAGCGTGTTAAAAATGGTAATGTTTATTGATCGCATGTGTGGTAGTTAGAAATTATGTGATTCATAACTAGACACGAGAAAATTTCCGTGCATGCAGGATCGGCACGGCACATGGGATAGGGGCTAATAACAGTATAGACTGCAAGGCATGGACAGACAAGTTGCATGAGTCATATTGGGATACATGGGTCAGATACACTGTGTCTCAGGATAAATGTAACAAGAGGTAGAACTTTTTCATATATTGAAAAATAAAGGTTGTTTATTATTGACGATTTTTATAAATTGACTTATAAACCACCATGTATAAGACCGATTTAACTCATTTTTGATATATCATAGTTTTACACCAAACAGGAATGATTCCCTAAGTGTCATTTCAAAATTCCAATCTTTTTGTCCGTTGTATTGGTTAATCTATTCTGGGACACAGAACACATGCCGATGTGTCTGATACGAGCAGTAAAACATTTTTACTTTTAACTTCAATATCACACAATGCATTTACCATTATTTCCTCGACTGTTCGCGTATTGGTTTGCAATTCTCGCCTACTACATATTAACAATGATGATATACTCTGAACAACATTTAAATTACGCATAATAAAATTAACGTTTGTATGTTAAATTGCATGGCTTTGTCAAGACAAATCCACAAGTACCTATGTTTGCATACTCCCTGATATTGCTGACAGTTACTATTTATTTTTATCCTCGCACCAGCTATATATCTACGCATCACGACGTTTGTAGACAAACTTCATCTTAGTTAGGGAATGCGGCAATATAGTCTACATGCTCGCTGCGGATGGATGTTACTCGTTTTCTATAGCAAAGATAGGCTGATCGGGGCCAGCCGCACAGCGGGGTATATTCACGGAAAAGCTGATCAAAACCGGAAAATGAGGAAAATTACCTGACTATTAGTTACCGCTTGTTTGCAGGGGACAAGGTTGCTACGTACAGATTACTATCAGTCGTCAGTTGAGTGTTGTTGAAGTAACAGTTTATTATCGATTATTTTCATATATTTAAACTTAAAATAAGCAGACCTCAAAGTGCCCTAATAAAATCAATCCTGTACTTGAAGGTAAGTATTATATCATATTAACCTTTTCTGTATAGTAACGTAATGGTAAATATTTAAAAGTTTAATTGAACATTCACAAAACGTGGCAATTTTCGTGATATAATTTTCTTTGCTTGAAACAAAAGTTATCGTCCGGGCATTTCCGGGCGAAAGTTTTATACAGCCTGTTAGTACAATACCTCAGCTATTTTACTGTGAAAGAAAACATCCCGGATATAATCGCATTGTGGTGAAAAAAATTAGAATGTGCATTGTGACCGTTCAATTTTACTATAATATCCGTTCTCCTTCATTACTAATGCTGAGGTTTTTTTATAGGTTCCAAGGAGGAGAATATTATTTTAAATAAAAGAACATTATTGGATGTTATGTTTTCGTTTCCGTCACACAAATTTAAAGACAGATGTGAATACTTACTGGCGAATGTATCGAGAGTTACTAACTCTCCGCCGCAAAACCTTCAAATCGTTAAGCATAAGCTTTCCCATTTTACTTCCGACTTTAAAGTAAAGTGGAATGCTGTCCAATCGAACAAAACAAGATTTCTCACCCAAAACCAAAACTGGCTTGATAACATTATTGCTTTTCCGCTGTATGCAAATCCTATTCCGTCAAGTTCGGGTGGGCTCCTTCGGTTGATTTTCTCGAAAGCAGTGAACGTTCTAAACGCAGAAAAATGGAACAATTAAGATCACAAGCAAGTTCTTCTGAACTGATATATGTCACTCAAATGAGTCTTCGTGTACAGAGAGAAGTGGATGCTGCGACTGTAGTCAAAGAAATTAAGTTCTCAACGCGAAAACCGGCTCATAAATATCGAAAAGCTTACAAAATGAGTCAAAGCAAATTAACCCTACTTTCTGGCGAGCAAGCTCTATCTGTACTTGTTGAGGCACAACTTACAAGACAACAGTATGAAATGATAAGAGCAGCAGATAAACAATGATTTCTTTCTTACAACAAGATTCAAGAAGCAAAGAAGCGCTGTTATCCTAAACGTGAAGCTATACAATAACAAAAAAGAACGCTTCTGTAGGGTTGTAGACTCTATCGGATCACATAGTTAAGCGAATTGTGAAAGTACAGGAAGAAATTTTACACACACTTTCAAAAGAGCAACTTAGTAGCTTAGTATTATTGTTAAAGTGGGGCTGTGATAGGAGTTCAGTCAATACAAACAGAAATTTTACGATGAAGAAGATTCAGGTGCGAGCATCTTTTCCTATTTCTTTGTACCACTTCAAATTATATCTGGTGAACCTAACTTCCAACAAAATTATAGTATGACAAAAACCCCCAACCGTCTTCTCTTCGTTATTGTCGTCCCATTAAGCTCCAGTTTGTACATGAAACAACGGATATTTGCAAGAAATATGTAGAAACTCAAATCACTTCCCTAATTTAAAATCAAATTCATAAACTTTTTCCAACTTCCGCTAAAATCGAAGAAGCGGAAATCTTTATTACGCATACTGTGGTATTTACAATAATAAATGGTAAAGTTTGCAATGTTGCATAAATTTAATGTTGAAACAGATAGATCTTTCAACATTCCGTTTCGGTTTATGTACTTTGCATGCCTGGATACGTTTCTTCGTGTGTTTATTACACGTGAAATACAAACTGCCTATCAAATCGCGACAGGCTCGTGGGGAGAACAATAAAAGAATAGTTGCAGAAACAGAAAAAATTTCAAGATGAATTCAAATCTAAGTTGGGTCTCATAGTAGATCGACCTAAACCTGGTTTTGGAAGTAGTAATGATGGAAATACAGCTCGCCGATTTTTTTTGAAAATTCTGAACTTTCATCCACCATTACAGGAATAGACATAGAGGTTATAGAAAGATTTAAGTAATTTTACAAACAATATCAAGTAGATACAGTATTAATCTACAAAATGTTTGAAAATTATGCTTTGACGACAAACAGATTATTTGCAGAAAAATATTCCTGGTATAGTATGCCAACAACTGTATACAAGATTCTAATACACAGCCCTGCTCTAATAGAGTCTGCGATACTGCCAATTGGGCAGCTTTCGGAAGATGCATTAAATAAACTCATAAGGAAATATCGTGAGGGATATTCAAGAAAATGCTCACGCAAAAAGACTGAAGATGTTTTTAATCGACTTTTATTGTGCTCAGATCTGTCTTGGAACACTTCCAAGGAAGTTGTGGCCTTGCTATTATCTGCAGAAACTGGAATAGGTACAGCAAGCACAGAAGATTCTGAAGAAGACACGCTAGCGACTCTGAAGAAGACTCTGGAGGCTCTGAAGAATATCTTTCGAACTATAATTTCTTCATAGTTTGCAGAATCTCTGTTAAAGGTTTTTTATTTATAAATATTGACATATAGGTATTCCTAAAAATAAATTTACAAATTTTATAAACTAGATTATTTTTAATCGTCAGACATTTCACAAGTATTATGCATTTTATAAGAATCCGAAGTTTTACAATTTTACTCAGTTAAGTTTTGAAATTTTACTCAGATCTTTCGATTTCCATTTTTTAAAAACCACCCTATTTTATCAAAGGGATTTTTCACTATGTTTTCATTAATTCGTGGCACGAATTATATAAGAATCAGAAGTTTTCGACTTTTGCTGAGTTATTTCTATTTACACCCCTTAAAAACCACCCTATTTAATCAAAGAGATTTATTTCACTATTTTTTTCGTTAATTTTCGGGTCGAATTCTATATAATATATATATAATCAGAGGTTTCAGAATTTTACAAAGTTCTTTCGATTTCCACCCCCTAAGAACATCCCTATTTCATCGAATGATTTCTTTTCACTATTTTTTCATTTATTCGCTGGTCAAGTTCTATAAGAATTCGAAATTTCAGAATTTTACTAATTTTTTCAATTTCCATCCCCTAAAAACGACCCAATTTTATCAAACACATTTTTTTCACTATTTTTGCCGTAATGACGAGTTCATTTTGCACCAATTTTATTACTGTAAGATTTTTGGCCTGCTTTTCGGTGATTTCTTCCCTCTGTGGCCGGTTCGGAAGTTTGAAAAAATAAATTTGATCATATAAGTATATTTTTCAATCAGATTGTGCAACGTTCAACTCCCTATGAAAAGCGTTACATGAGACCAACTGTCCTGATGACAGTTGGGTATGCTCCGGCCAGGCAACAGAGGAGACGGGCGGAGTTCCTTATTCGTTTATTACTTCAACTATATATATACATATATATATCTGCACTCGTTGCAGATATATCTAAGCGCCAGGTAAATTTTAGATTATTAGCAATACCCAAAAAAATAAGTAAGGTAACTATCAAACCTACCAAACAAATTACCAAGGAAACGACAAGCTAAATATCACAAATTTATTCCACTGAGTAGTAGATTGACAATATATATATATATATATATATATATATATATATATATATACCTTATATATATATATATATATATATATATATATATATATATATATATATATATATATATATATATATATATATATATATATATATATATATATATATATATATATATATATATATATATATATATATATATATATATATATATATATATATATATATATATATATATATATATATATATATATATATATATGTTGTTTTTCAGGTTTTCGCGGGTGGTGAATGTTAAATTCGTTTTCCGGGTATACTCCCGCGTAGGTGATAGGCCCCGGTTGTCTGAACGACGTTTCGGCAGAATCTCATCTGACATCTTCAGGTTCTAACAGATAACTGCTTACTGCGGCTTCTGGTAACTCGAACTGAAATGACGTTTTCTGGATCTGGCAGTTCTTTATATACTCTACCTATGTTACGCTCTGTTGCTCTCGACACACTCCGGGCGTCATGGTCTGCTGCACCCATCTCCTGATTTCGAGCGCGGCTTCGTGTAATCGGTCCTGTTCGGGCGCGCATGCGTGTGCCTGTGCTTATGTCATGGTCTGTTGCACCCATCTCCTGATTTCGAGCGCGACTCCGTGTACTTGGTCCTATTAGATTAGCTCTGGTTGGTTCCTCTTCGTGTGTTCGTTGCGTTATGTTTCTTGCTTCCTCATGGACAGCAGCATGCAATACCAGAGCAGGCTTCCATGTGGTAGGTAGTCTTTGGGTGTCATCTCGTGTATTTAGATTGTGTGGTCTTTTCTCTATTTCTATGGCCTCTCTGATGATTCTTGACTTGTAATGCTCGATATTGGCTAGTGTTTTTGTTTTGTCGAAATCAATCCTATGTCCTGTAGTTTTGACATGTTGAGCTAAAGATGATGTTCTCTCGTCTTTTCTAACAGCGTTTATGTGTTCTTCGCGTCTTGCACTTATTTTTCTGTTGGTCTGTCCTATGTATGATTTGTTGCAATCTTGGCAAGGTATTTCATATACCCCTTGACTTTCTAGAGCAATCTTGGTCTTTGGAACCATTCTTCGAAATCCAAAGACCATATATATATATATATATATATATATATATATATATATATATATATATATATATATATATATATATATATATAAATATATATAAATAATAGTAAATAAATAAGAAAGCAAGGCACGCAGTACTAGTAGTAAATATACCATAAGGCAGAAAATCAAATTTATATGGCGTCGCTTAAGCTTAAGTTCCCCCTTGTATATAAATAATAAAAAAATATGTATATATTGTGACCAAAGTATATACCAGTACCAGTGCCAAAGTATGGTAACACAAAAAGTAACTTATAACTACCCCTATTTATTTTTTTATTCTTAACTTCCAATATTTGGCAAGATACAGTAATTTTTAGTTCAAATAAAGAAAATTATGTTCTAAAATAAAAAATAACTTGCGTAACTATTGGTCCTTATCATAGAGCAGCGGTGTCCAATCGTTTGGTAGTATGGTCTGAAGAGGCTGGATCACCAAAAGAACGCTGACGATAGATCGCACCTCCAGGTGGCGATATCCCAAAGAGACAACCCGGACTCCCCTCGTCGACAGCAACAAACGAGAAGCGGCTCAATGCCACATCATGATAGGTCCCAAAGCAACGGACAAATAAAACAGCAGATGGAAAATGACTCCCAAAAAAAAAAACCCTATAATAAATATATAGAAAATCCAAATTATTATAGTACATATATCTAATAAATACAGTTAACACGTACCTTTTCCAAAGGGTTTTCCTTAAAATACAAAACGTATTTAACAAATAAAATTTATGAAAACGGGTTCTACACGTTGATGGTACAAAGTGGCAAAATAATCCTCTTAACGAGTGTGATTTTTAATAAACTATGAATCAACCCAAATACCTTGATTCCTTTTACAATCAAACCACAAGTAAAATCCACAAAAGATTGCTCCCGAATCGGATGAATTAAAATATTCAAAAACTTTGAGTAGATACTGCCACTAGCACGATAGAAAAGAGAGTGTCAAAATTCTGCCAGAACACCCTTGAAATTTAAAATCCTATATTAAAAAACCACCCTAGCATTGATAAAATCCCAATAGCCTAAAAATCTATATAAATCAAGCTAGTGTTTCAGCTACTCTCAAGAGATGGCTCCATACGTAAAATTACTTCCTCTAAATATTTACTTTACAAAATATAAAAATGTGTTCTATTGTTACCTATAGGATTAAATAAAGTGTTTGTGTAAAAATAATTGTTCATTAATTGATTATTTATTGATTTACCTTTTTACCTAAACAGTGGAAATAGTGTTGGTCAACCTGAGAAATATTTGACGTCTCTCAAATTGCATAAAAAGTAAAAAGTATGAAGTTATATAAATTTGTCATAAATAATTGTAGAAACTAAAAAGGAATGACTTTTATTTGTTCTCAGAGGTTGGTCTTATGGCTAAAGGTAAGTAAAATATAGACTTTCATCAAAATAACTTACTTACTAGAAATATACAGCTACTAAACAATTTATTTATTCTTTTAGGTATGCCAAAGTTTTATCCCTCGTGGATAGTAAAATGAATTTCAATAGATGCAATTATTCTACAAAACACTGGAATTTTGAGCAATAGAGAGAAAAATAGAAAGATTTTATTTACGAAAATTCAGAATTAAGTTCAACTATGAAATGGTAAAATATATGAATTTAAACATTATTTTTAAAGAAATGTATCCACAATTATTTTAGGTTTTAATCAGAACTACTACATGCAGTTATAGCCACTAAATATGTCTGTTATGTAAAAATCAAAAAATAGAGAAACCAATTTTCGAGGGATTCTGTCACACGAATGTTCAGATCGGAAACTTAATAAATTAATAACCCCCTTCAAAGGTACCTTAAACTACACATAAATAAATTTTATATCTACAACTTCTACAAATCTAGTCTAAACAACAAATTCTGTTCCAGGTGCAGGCTACAAGTAAAAATCCTGTCCCAGGAATCAAAACCAACGAAACATACACACTATTTTAGGTCATTTAAAAGCTGTGCCCTCCTAAATAGACTTAGTAGGAGATTTAAACGTTACAATTGTAAGTTATCCGGTATCAAGGGAATGTTGGTTGGTAAAATATATAAATTGTTAATATTATGCGTACATAAATAAAATAAATATTTAATGTCAGAGCAACTAACTTTCTCTTTGTAATAATTTTAAACAATTTTAGCACATTTTTAAATTTTAAGGAAACACAATCTCTCACGTGATTATCGCGTGACGTGGAGTGTGTTTATTTGTTATAATTCTGACACAAAAGATGGTACCTACTTCTGTCTCTAGAATAAGATATATAATAAATAAAATTTCATTATGAAACTTACGAGGAAAATCATATTATAAATTATTTCATTCTTTGGTAAATTTCATGCCTATGATGTACTGTGTAGTTCTGTCCTGCTTTAATATAGGTCTTATATTAATTACAGGGCACAGTTTCGATCCTGTTTCCTAAATGTAGAGTATACCTAACGGCGCTTCTGTGATATTATTTGTAATTAAATTATCCCAAGAAGTTCTGCCTCCACTGACTCCATATACTAGGTCTTACTCAGACATTTATATTTCCAAAATTTCATAGAGCCATTTCGTTAGTAGATCTGTTTAGAGTTTAAGTTAATAGCGCCCTCAGGAATGCCGTGCAAATTTTTCGAAGTTTACTATCAAATTTCTGTTTAGAACTGGGAAAAATTTAAAAGCATGTTTACTATGCAACAAAACAAGTTCTTCATCAAAATTACGTTGAAAATTTACTTTCTTATAGACACAAATTATGAGGCGCTATTCATTTTCAAATTTGTTGAAGAATTTATTTTCTGATAATTATTCTTTTCTAACTATATTATGGACAGTGAAACTCACATTGAGAAGTTTGCGACTAACTAAGACGAATGCCCTTTGTGGTTATTTATACTGGTTTGAATTGAGATAAATTATGTGCATTTTATCTTCTTAAATTGATATTACTGTAGGGAAATAAGACGATTCAGTTTAATAATTTTAACACTTTATGGTTATAAATAGTAGTAGTATTTATTATAAATGTATTTAACAATCACAAATATCTTTAGAATATGAAGAGGTACTTAGTATTGTAGAACATTCGAGAATATATATCCACAAATATTATAAAAAAGTATAGGTATGTGCTCAATAATCATATTTCGAGATTTTTTCTTTTGACTCTAATAAAAGTATACTTAAGTCTGAAATGGTTTTGCTGATATAACAAAATTACTTAAGAGCTAATATAAAAGGATATTAATTCGAATTTACCATTATTAATAATATGGTTGTTAATAAAGTGTTAATTTCATTTATTTATGTATTCCTTTATTTTATATTCAGATCACCTAAAAAGCTTTACAAAACTTTAATTATTTCTTCAATAAAAAACAGAAAAAACTTTATTTCCCATTTTTATTTCTAGAGGACTTCCAGCCAGGTACATGAACAATTTGTCCTACGTTTCGTCCGAGTTTTCGGACTTTTTCAAGGTTAAAAGCTAAAAATAATGGTTTTACATAAGTCGTAAATTAGATTAGTGACAGAATGCATATCTAAAAAAGTGTTTTCTTACCTAATATAAATTTCCTATTTTAATTTCATTGTATGGGTGGGTTTTATTTTTGTTTTTCATCATTTTTTTATTTGATAGATATGTGATGTACGTGTAGTTCGACGAGTTAGGCAGAGAATGATCAGTATTTGGTTGTCGTTGATGTGTTTCTTTTTAAGAGTAGGTAATTATAACAGCTGAAGTATATTTATAGTCCGAATGACAGAGTTATTGTAAACATTCTCATGATATTGGATAGCCGTTGAGAAGAGGTTTTGCAGTTAGCACATATAGAGGATGTTTAAAAATTGTTACTATTGAATAAGATTGCGATATATGCTACTTAGATTTTCTATATCTGTCTGATAATTTACTGTTTTTTTGTTGTTTTGTATTTCGGCCATTTCCAAAAACATGCGTTTTTTGGTATTTCTTTATGCAGTATGGTTGTATCCGGAAAGTTAAAACTGAGTGAATTATTTATGGCATGTTCTGTTAATGCTGTGCTACATGAATTAGGAGTTGCTATGGAATTCCTAATTGATAATTTATTTTGATTTATACGTTTATTTAAATATTGTTTGGTTTGTCCAATGTAACACCTATCGCAATCTGAGCAATCAATTTTATAAATAACATGGGTTTGATTTAATTTCTCTATTGGATCTTTTAGTTTTGAATATAATTTATTTTTTATGCTGTTATCATTTCTGTATGCTAATTGTATGTTGTATTTACCTAATTCTTTCTGAACTTTTTCTGATACTTGTGGTATGTATGGTGCCGATATGTATATTTTGTCTGTATTTGGATTGTTTTGATTTTGTCCTGGTTGGTGTTGTTAAATATGGGTCCAAAGCAGTTAGGTTGTAAATCTACGTCAACTTGATTTTTATTGCTTTTGTTATTTATTATATGTATTAGGTATACTTATTCATTAAAGGTGGCGGGTAAAAGTTATTTAAAAAATGTTTTTGATTTTAATTATGTTTTCTTTGTGAAACAGTTTATCTGATAGTAAAATGGCCCTGTCCACGAGGCTGTTTATAACGCTAATTTAGTATTTATTACTAGTTTTTGATTGGAAGTTGGTATATGATATAATTAAAGTCAGGTCTAAGAAGTTTATTTTATTTTCATTTTCTGTTTCTAATGTGTATTTTATTTTCCTGTGTTGTTCATTGAATTTCTGTAATATGTACTGTATTTCATTTTTATTAACGCAAAGTAGACAATCGTCTACGTATCGTTTATAAAATGCAATTTTATTTGAAAGTGTCGATATTAGTTGGTTTTCTAGATATTCCAGAGTTAAATTTGCACATACAGCTGAAAGTGGTTGGCCCATAGCTAGTCCTTCTGTTTGTTTATAAAAGGTTTTATTGAACGCAAAGTTTGTTGAATTTAATATCAATTTTATGGTAGAAATAAATTATTTTTCCTCTATGCTTGTAAATTGTTTGATATCATTCCATTTATTTTGTATGGCTTCTATTGTTAAGTCTATTGGTATATTTGTATATAGTGATGTAATATCAAGAGAGATTAATATATAGTTTTCTGGAATGTTGATTTCATCAATAAATTTTTTTTAACTCCCAGGAGTCTTTCAAGCTATAAATTGTTTTCCCTACTACATTTGTTAAGCTATTTGAAATTTTGAAAGTTCGTAGTTCGGTGCTTGTACGCAGCTACATATTGGTCTCATTGGTATATTAAGCTTGTGTACTTTTGGTAAACCATATAATTTTGGTGAGATTCCATTATGCAATATTAATCTGTTATATATTTTTTTATCAATAAAGCCTTTTTTTACGACTTATGTAAAACCATTATTTTTAGCTTTTAACCTTGAAAAAGTCCGAAAACTCGGACGAAACGTAGGACAAATTGTTCATGTACCTGGCTAGAAGTCCTCTAGAAATAAAAATAGGAAATAAAGTTTTTTCTGTTTTTTATTGAAGAAATAATTTCTACTTTAACAGCCAACAACTTGTGTAAAATATCATCTGTAAAACTTTAAGTTTAATAAGTCATTTATTATATTACAGTGTTGTTAAATGCATTATATAATCAAGTGACTATTGGCGGCTTTATAGTTTATGTAGCATGAAATGGTTCTCTTGAGACAGATGATTGTCTAATTAACTAAATCAGTTAAACAGCCATTGACTGATATTGCTAGGCATATTAGTATGGTTTTAACAATGATGATATATCATGTTTAATTTTAGAAATAGGGAAGGAAAAAATAAAAATATTATAAACCATTAAGCTATTAATTATTTAATATGAATACATACTTAATGAGCTCATTGATTTCTACATTGACTATCCAGAATTTTCAAACTATTTCCCTTTTTATGGAAAAAAAGTCATTACTTTAAAGTTGATATGCACTTTTATATCTCAGAAGGTCATTTGGTTGAAATTCGTAAATGTATGTATACTGTATACTATATTTTCTAGATACTGTCTGTCTATTGTTTATTTTAAATGTCCATTTTCCATTAAAACTATACCGTAATGAAAAGCAACAATGACTACGGACTTCTTAAAATTATTTTCCATGTTACGATTTATCATATAATTTAAACATTAAAGACTACGGATAACACAATCAACTTATATTCATAAAATATACATGCACGGGAATATACAGGGTGATTGATTATTTTAAGTGGCACACTCGATTTCATGGTTTTGTTTTTGAGCTAAGGTCACAGAAGTTACAGGTTTTTCCCCAGGGAGTCCGAATATAGGAACAGAGAAATAACTGCACATCAATAAGCAGATATGCAGAAAAAACTAAAATTTTTTGTAAATAAATTTATTTTAAAAGAGGACGTTAAAAGTAATTTATTTTCGTACACGAAATTTACTACTTTTCTCCCGAAAATAATAAATTTATTACGAGACTATGTAATATTTATATACTTATCTTTGAGAAGCTTTTCTTTACAGAAAATGTACTGCCCAAATAGGGTGGTGCTTTTGGTGTTTAATGGGTGTGGTTAGAAATTTTTTTAAAGAAAAATAATATGTAGTGAAGATCGTCGTCAGTTAGAAAGGCCAATTATAATTAAAAAGGAAAAAAGCAAGACTATTTATATATAATGAAATAAGAGATAATAAATAGAAGGGAATAATAATTATAATGTCAGTAAAAGGAAATGCAGGAAGGGAGTATAGTGTTTACAAATAAGTAAATTTGTCGGGTCAAAGAAAAGCATTTATTTAAATTCGGGGGGGGGTGATATTTAATATAAAATTATTTAATTTTTATTATTATATTATTATTTTGTGAGTCTTAACATCTCTAGAATAGAAAATGCTTTATAATCCATATAAATGGAAATAAAATTTAAATAGTAAAGTCCTACATAAGTAAGGTATAATTATACTAGGAGGAAGGAAATGCCATTAGTGATTAAATGAGTAGATAAAAAGGATTAAAATATATAATAATAATATAGATTATAATAGAGAGGAAGATGATGTGTTAGAATGGGTAGAAGTAGGTAGAGTGTTATAAACATTAGTATTTTACAGAGGATACAATTGCAATAATTTTCTTAGTGTTTCGACGAGACAGCTGTCTTGTTAGGATGAGACCTTGAGAGATCTGAATTTCTGTTGCATTCACTTATTAAGGAATTTTCGCATAAAAAAAAAACCAAGAAGATTGGAATGTATTGGAGTGCGTGTATATACGTGAGTTGACTTATTAAAATTTTCTAGGTATCTTCCCAAAAAATTTCGTGTTAAAATTATTATCCTAGTAAAAATACAGAAAGGAAATCGAGTAAATAATCTAAATCGATCAATCTGTATCAAAATAGGACTTAATTTTAATAATGGAATTTTTCTTTTAACGAGCTAGTGTCTTACTTCTCAACTAATAGTTGATAAATTTGGTTTCAGTATTTGTGTATTGTAAAGTATATTATTAATATAATAATTTATAACTATTACACAAACTTATAATCAACAAAAAAATAATTATTATTGATTCTTTGGCATTCTGGTTTCATTATTTTGTATTTAACGGCACTTCCGTAGAAGGGTGTTACACAATTGTAAAGTAAAAAATTGAAATCGTTCAGCAAAATTGTGATTTGACAGTATATATTTAAATGCATCGTGACAGTTTGGCAATCAAAATCAGGGAAAATCTAATATCTTTAAGTTCTGGTCCGAAAATTTAATATAAAATTTAACATACATATATTCGTGTCATTGTCTTTATTCTTATTTACCAGATATTTCAAAAAAATACATTAATTCAGAGTTATTCGCCACAGTTAGCTAAAAAGTAAATACTCCTTGTAAGTTATGTAAATATGACGCCATGTATCCATGTGTAAAATTTAAAACTCAGCGGAAAAGGGTTTTTAGGATTTGCTCATTAAATTTTCATGGCGTGCCACATTTTTGTAATTATGAAAATCTTAAATAGGTACATATAATTTTAGATATTATTTAATAAATTCCGTACAGAATATAATATACGACTACTATAAAAAAAACTGCCTATATGCAGGTTGTCTATTTATGTCAAAGCTTATTTTGGGATAACCAAGTTGAAATTTTGCATCATCTCATTCACTGAGGGTGGGGTAATATTTTAGGTGTTGAAACAATTTTAATAGCCGATTTAATATGTTGACAATTACAGACAAAAATTCCAAAATTGTGACGTTACTTCTTTCCTCTGGTCTATCTGCATAAAAGGGGAAATATCACTTTGGCACTCTTTAATGCGGCGGTATATTGAACTTTTATTACGGTACGGTCTCGAGCGCCAGTTTCTGTTTTAAAGTGTAGAAACATCACTCTATTCAATCAGCTGGGATAACTACAGTATGTCCAGGAGTATGTTTGTATGGTTGTCGGTTTCGTAGAAATGGATAACTTTACCGGCCGAAAATGATTCTTGGTTTAACGCCAGATTTGTTACTTATAACTTTAAATAAAATGCAGAATTTCAACTTTACTTACTATATTTTAATTAAGACTGGTTTCGCAGAAGAATAAGAATAAATACGCATGAAAAGAAAATGTAAGCAACGTAAATATTAACCTATGTTTACAAGTAAGCAACCCAGGAATCAAGCAAGAGGTTATGATAATGCAAGAACGGTGATTAGTTATATCAAGTACAGCTATGTTACGGAAACTACTACTACTGTATTATTATAAGTAGGCAATATTCAACAGTTTATTATAAACATTTACAGAACCCAGCAATCGGTGATATCAAATAAAGTTAAGTTACTAAAACTACCTACTACTACTGGCATCTATAGCAAGCGGCTAATGACCCTATAGATACTTATGCTTTAGGCGGTATTACGGCAGGCGGTCGGTGCAGCAGATATATTAAGCAAAGTAAAGTTATGGAAACTACTACTACTAGTATCTATAACATGACTCTACAGTGATGAGTGCTTAAGGCGATTATGCTGTGCACATAGGTGCATATGGTTGCGGTACCCCGTGACACAATGGCAGGATGTCAGTCCAGGCACAGGCGTTGTATATGACTTTCTAATCGAGGGTGTGCTATATGTTTAGATTATCTCCTTATGCCCCTTATTAGGATTTATTGACTACGTGTGTTGGATGGAACGTCTAATACATTATATCTAGGGAACTTCGTGAGATTCTATCCAAAGATCGAGGCATTAAAATCTCACTCGTGCCATTTAGCGTGAACCTGGCGAATTCATATCCAAATATTAAGCCATATTTAATTTTAAATTATTAAAGTCGAAACTTCTGTTGTTCACCTATTTGTAGTTTTATTTTGAAAAAATATATCAACAAATCAGCATTTTCATACATATTTTTTACGTAGATATTTTTGAAAATAGCTGTCCTAAAATTCACATCTCCATATCTTTCAAAATCTGATCTATAAGATAATGTTTTTTCTTTGTTAGTATCATTTTTAAAATATTTTTTTATTTTAATGACGGGGGTCCCCACACAAATTTTAAAAAAAAAAAAAAAAAATATTGAATCTACTAGTAATTTTTATCCAATAAATATTAAATTTTTGCTTGCTTTTTCAAATTTTCCTCCAAAAAAAGAGTCTTAAATATTAGAACAGTGTCTTCTGCAAAACATGTTACCATAATTTCGATATCTGCTATTAAAATTGCAATAATATATAAAATAATCAACACCGGATCAAGTAAAATACCCTAAGGTACACCATATTTCATTATTCTCTCATCACCTTAGATGTTCTCGATTCTGACCGTCTGTTTTCTTTAATAAAGATGATGACTAAATCAAAAGTTAATCCAGCTTCTAAATTATTTAATACCTCAGGGTGCAACACAATGTCAATCGCCTTGGCCAGGTTTAAAAATAATGGAGTATTTTGTTTTTTTTGGTAAGGACATACCTTTTCAAATCCATAGTAACATTTACCTGTACGTTTTCTCATTTGAAAATTAATGTAATGTTAAGATATTTGTTTTTTAAAAATTTAAATGGCTTCTAATTAGATGCTTTTATTAATTTTTAATAAATAATTGTAATAATGTAATAACAAATTCCTAAATTTTCTAATTATTTGTCTCTTTTATTTTAGAAATTAACGGGAGATGTCAGTTAGTTGAACCACCCTGTGTATAGGTAACTAAAATTAGGCAGTGTAAATAAACAACGCAGATAAGAAAAGAATTAAATTTCAAAGAACTATGTAATTACTGATATTAATAAGATTTGATTCGAGTGTTTCTAACAGTACCTATTTCATACACCTCGTCTTTATCAATTGTAGGAATTAAGTGCAACTTCTACTTTCTGGTTTTAAGATATTCTTGGCTACGCCCATGACTTATTTACTGTCGTCTCCGATTTGCTATCGCAACATCAGGTTGCATGTCTACCATTAATGAATTTTCTTACCATCCGTATATAACTACAAATTGCTATTAGGAGATTTTAGATAGAATTATTTTTTGGAATTAACAAATAAGATATCAGGTGAAACGGTAATGATCATGCATGATACGTGTTTCTGACCACTTTGACTACGTGAATTTGATTTAAACTATATAAACAGTGACTAATATCTTACAATTTTTATTGTTTAGACCAGTAGTTCCCAAACTTATTTTGTCGCGAAATCCTTATAGATTTTCCTAAAATCGCGGAATCCATACCTATATTTTTCGGAAAATCCAACGTACTGTTCTAAAAATGTAAAACATTTTTTAATAAAAAAAATTTTATTAAATTTTATTTATTAGTACCCCAGAACTTCTCGCACATAAAGAATATCTTGCTCTTTATTTGCTTGATTTTTTATACTTGTGCTGTCTCATAAACAATCATTTTTTAGTGTTTATTTCCTTATTCCTGCTTCGTTCTTTGTATTAGCAATGCATCAAGAAGAAACATCTCGAAGTAGTTGAAACATCTGAAATACAACGAATAAGTAGATAATATTAAATGAAAGCAGAATGAGAAGTTTGGCATTGAAGAGAAATCATTGAAACACGTATATTTTCGGCCAATTTTGAATACGTGAGGTAAATCTGGTGCCTTTTTATAGGGATAAGCATTAAATACTGAAAAATATGCTTTGAGTCAAATTGACGACTTTTGTTTGAGGTCTGAATTTTTAAAATTATATTTTGTGCACAATGATTGCCATCATCATTTTATCATAAATTTATGTTGCTGTATTACAAATTTTATATAATAACTAATTATTTATTCAATTACTTTGCCAATGATCAAATATATATGTGTAAAAATTATTATTAATTATTTTAACCCTAATATTAATATTTAAAATGATAGGGTCTATGCACATGAGTGCACAATATAATATATTTGTTATGTTCTATTTAGTTTGAAAATTAAAATGTAAATAAATTATTATAGTAATAAATTAAAATGGTAAATTTGATAGTGTCAATTCATTTATAACGTATACAGTATTTGAATAATTTCATAGCAATGTTTTAATCTATTGAATCAATTACCAATAATCATATAGATACTACGGCATTTTATTAGTTCAGATTGTCTTTTATTTTGAGATTTTGCAGTGACGAAATTTTTCAAAATTTGTATTTAAGTAAGTAAACATTTTCATTGTCAGAATGTCAGGTTACCAATTTGAATTAAAACAAAAATAACAACTAAAAATTTGTTTTTCATAGTAGTTAATACAGTGTAATAAAATCAAAAAGATAGCAATAGCTTGGATGGGATTAAATGATATGATATGTCTGAAGAAGATAAGATTTTGGTTAATGTGAACTTATCAGATATGATCAGTGATCATTTAATATGGACAATTCTCTACAGGTAACTAACAGGGTAATACAGTCATGACTAGATACTATGCGATGGATGAAGTTCAAAAGATAAAATGGGTGAAAGAAAAAAATACGCAATTTTTTTTAACACTGGTGGAGACAAAATAAGGAAAGGAGGTTTATTTAGAATAAAAAATAAATAAATAAAATAAGAAAGAAAATCTGTGCTGGAAATGTTCAACTGAAGGTACCCTCAGCTTGTCTGTCACCTTTAAGATTTTATGATATGTTCAAGAAAGTACACATTTTTTTCTGTTTTCCTTTTCTTCGTTGTTGGTCACATTGTTTGGAACCATCTTTCCACAAATTTTTCGCATGCTCATTTTGGTACTATAGATAACATCAAAAAGGTCGTGACAGAAGAGCTAAACCACTTTAACATTTTAGTTATCTAGGTCAGGGTATTAATCTGGAAGGTAGATATCTCTTCAGCCTGCTAAGTGTTTTCCTTTGGTATTTTATTTTGTTTGATATATTTGGAAAGAAAATAAATATACAGGGTCATCAAGCGAAAATGTCTTTTCCTGAAATAACTTGGTTATTTTTCTGATTTCAAAAATACCCAACATATGTCATGTTATCTTAAACAGTTTTGAGATATTTAGATATTGGTATTAAAATATCGTTAATAATTTTGTTAAATATGGTTGCCTTTGAAAAGAAGAAGAATAATTAACCATGACAGATACTGATTTTTGAGGAATATTACTTTGTTGAGTAAACTGCATTTTTATTTTAGAAATGCAGCTATTTTGTTTTCAAAGGCAACTGCTTTAACAAACCCATTAACGATATTTTAATACCAAAATTCAAATATTTCAAAAACTTTTTTGAGACAACATGATATGTATGGTATTTAGTAATCAGAAAAATGAGGATAAGCGAATTATTTTAAAATATACAGGGTGTCTATTTAAGAAACAAAATAAGACGTCATATTAGTTAAACACGATGCGCAATTGTTTTTTTATTATTTATTTAAAATTTGGATTTTGCGGACAAAATTAGTTACGGACACTTTTTTGATAAATTCAAAAATAACCAGTTATTCCAAAAAAAGAACATTTTCGCGTGATGACCCTGTACATTTTTTCTAGTTTGTCTAACTCTGGATATTGAGTCTTCCCATGGTCTTCAATTTTCATGGGAGTCGTGCCGGCAAATTTAACTAAAGCCATTTTCCACATCCTGGAGGGTTAGTAGCTGTGTATTCCAGAATCACGTGTCTTAAGTATTATTGGAAAATATACAACAAAAAACAAAGAAGTTATATTTTTACACTAGCCAAATTTGGGGTTGGCGTCACACTATAATTTTTCTATTAACTCGTGAACGTATGAAGATATCTAAATTCGGTAAATATATTTGATGGTTTCCTTATTAAGAGCTACTCAGCAGTAGGGGTTGCTAGTCAGCAGAAGAAATTTCAACCCCGTACCTAATAGATAGATAGATACATAGATAATAGATAGATAGATAGATAGTTTATTAAAATCCAACAGACAGAAAACCGTCCATAATTAGGATACAAAATTATTTTAATTACAAATTTACATATATAAAAATAATTAGAAATACGATAAAAAAAAGACGTACAAAAAAAAAAGAGGAAAAAAATTCATTCACAGTTCGTAACGAATTTAATCGCAGGAAGTCTACTAGTGAGACCGACATTATTCTTAAATATCGTGATGGTTCCCAAAAAATCATTAAAATCACTAAAAAAAAAACCATGAATATCCAACAGATGCCAGGTAGTAAACGTAGTATCTCAGTAGCCTACGAAAATGTTAATGGGCTCAATAGTAAAATGCATATTTTTTATCCTAATGTTATGTCACGTGACTGCAATGTTATTCTACCTACTGAAACTGGTTTAAAATCTGGTACTAATTCTAGTTTGTACTTCGACGATAGATAAAATGTGTACAAATGTGATAGGGAAAACTATAAGTGTAAGGGTGGAGGTGTGTTGATTGCTGTAGATGCTAAGTATAGATGGGAAGAGCTGCCTGTTAAATCACCCATGAAGTAGGCTTAGTGGCTGTAGAGATTCATGATCAAAACGAAACTATAACTTTCATAAATATATAACTACCGCCATCCCAACTACTATCAACTTTTGAAATTGTTTTTGATTTGCTGGAATAAAAATTTCAACTAGGAAAATTTATTATAGTGGCTGGAGACTATAACATTCCTGATCTTCAAATGTTTTATGAAACTGGAAAAAGTTCTCTGTTATGTAATGTACTAAACAGTGTTTTAAATATTTGCAATATGAAACAATAGCTGATGGTAATAATAGAATTTTAGATATAATTATAGCAACAGATGATTTGTACTGTAACAAGAGAAAAATTTTTTTTAGTCGATGAAGACGTTCACCACCCAGCATTACTTGCCAACTTATCTTACTTGAGTAAAAATGATATTCTGTTTGAAAATAGTATAAGCAGCAAGTATAATTTCCACAGAGTTGTACTATGCGATATCTCAGACTGACTGGAGCAGCTTATATCTAGCAGATGACATTGAACTTGCTTGTGATATATTTTATGATAAACTGAAGTCGACGTTTGATATCCATGTACCAGAAAAAAGCACCTAGGATCTCCAATTTTCCTCCTTGGTTCATCAGAGACATAATACAGAAAATAAGATTAGAAGACCACTATATTAAAATATACAAAAAACATGACATAATGGAATATGAAGTATAGGGTAGCAAACTTAAAATGTAACATAAAATATAGTATTCGTCATGAGTTTAATAATTTTATCAAGTCAACTAAAAATAACATTAAAAATAATCCTAACCAGAAGTGGAACTTTGTAAATGCCAAAGAACTCATCGAGGATATCAGTAACGGTGGTATATGATGACCATCCCCTCAAATCTCCCTAAGATGTGGTGCAAGGTTTCGCAACACACTTGAGCAGTGTATTTTTAAATAACAATAATACCGTGTTTGGTGACGTCCCAAGTGTCAGTGTGCCTACCTATTATAATGTTCTACATTGTTTCACCATTAATAACTGCGATTTAGAAGAGCAGCTAGGAAAATGAAACCCAATTTTAAAATGGGAGCGGATCATATCCTAGTATTCTTGATTAAAGACTTTATTAGCTATTTTGAGGAACCACTGTGTAAAATATTTAATTTAATACTAGATAAAGGTATATTTCTGAACTGCTTGAAGCTGTTAAAAATTTGTCCAATATTCAAGTCAGGTGTCAAATCTCTAATTACGAATTACAGGCCTATTGGACTGATTCCAAATATGGCAAAGTTTTTGAGAGCATTTTATCATATTTTGTGCATAATCATGTATACCGACAAATATGTTCTAACCAACATGGGCTTTTCAGAGTTAGGTCTACATTGACGAATATGACCAACTTTGTTCAATCGGTGTCGAAAGCCCTTGATGATAAGTTGCAAGTTGATGTAATTTTTACAGATTTTATTAAGGCCTTCGATCAGGTGTATCATGGCAATGTTATTAAAAAACTTGAGTTATTTGGAAAATGTGATAAGTTGATTGTAATATTTCATTCTTTATTAACAGATAGGAAACATTACGTTGATTATAAGGGTTTCAAATCAGGTATATATTGCGCGACAAGTGGGGTTACCCAGGGACCTAATTTGGGCCCGCTAAAATTCTTATTGTTTGTTAACGACATTACGGTACATCTAAGATACCAAGTTTTTCTCAATGCCGATGACTTGAAAATTGTACGAGTTATAAATAATACACATGATTATAATATATTACAGAGTGATATCGATTCCTTATATATATGTGGTGTATACAAAATAAATTAAGCCTAAATATAAAAAAAATGTGAAACAATGACATTTTCAAGAAAAACCAACATGATTGAGTACTATTGTCAAATAGGTCACACTTTATTGGAACGTTGTAATCAGAAACAAGACCTTGGTGTCACACTTGCTCTTGAATTAACTTTTGTTCCACATTATGAGCATATTAATAGTCATTCTCTAAAAATGCTTGGTTTCATAATCAAAAAACAAATATTGACTTGAAGGTATTATATGTTTTGTTTGTTAGAAGCTGCTTGGAATATGCCAGTGCCGCTTGGTGTCCATACCATAATGTCCACATTAAAACGCTTGAGCGTATACAACGCAAATTTTGTAAATATTTATATTCTATCAAGCATAAAAGATATCCTGAACAGAACCATAGTTATAGTGCCTTATTAAACGATTTCAACATTGAACCTCTGTTCTTGAGGCGTAAAGCGTTGAATATTACATATTTGTATAAAATTATTCACGGACAAGTTGACAATCCTGATTTGTTAGAGCTAGTGCAATTTAATGTACTTAGACTTGGAGTTAGACAATCTCCTTTTTTTAAGTATGACAAAAATCGCTCTAATCTTCCACATGAACTCGCTCTATTATCTATGTGTAGGCAATATAACGAACTGCAACCTATTGCTAATATATTTGAAGATAACTTAACGCAGTTCTTTTGGACCATTAAAGACGCCATATTAACGAATTCTATATTTTGATATCTGTTGGTTGTTACTGTAAAATGTCACTTGGCTATTATGTACTTCTATTTCTTTTTTTTTTTTAATTGGTTTTTATTAATATTTTATTATATAAACTGTTGGATGGTGTATCTGAAATAAATAAATAAATAAATAAATAATGAATGCTCTTTTGATTGTGTCAGTTTAGTGTTACATCCCCCAATACTTCTAGTCCTCGTAAAGCATTACTAGTGTCTGGCCTACTATGCCCATATTATTAGTATTATTATTATGTTTTACCTTTCACAATGTTGAATTTTAATATTAAAACGGCAAAAAAACTAAAATTAAACCATTTTATCCTTTTTATATCAATTGTATAAGCAGTTTAACAATTTCAATAAAATACTAAAATTGATCTAATTATGATTTTCTTTGTTTCAATTACCAGTTGAGATTTTTGTTGTAACAAAATGGCTTCGTAAGGAATTTCTTAAATGAATTAAAATTTTAATATTGCACGGCATGACGTTCATATTAATTTTTATTAAACCGGCGATATAACGAGGAATATTATACAAGAAATTCTTTGTGCTTTTAAATTGGAATAGTTTAAAGCACATATTAAAAATATTCAGGTTGCAAATAGGTTAAAGTAAGAGCGACAAGTTTTATAATATTTATACTAGTGAATTTCTTTAATGAATTACAGATGTTATTTTACATTTTTTAATCGCGGGCATCTGGAAAGTAATGTAGGTAACAAAAAGTCGCTCTGCCAAGTCGATTATTATTTCCTTCTTTAAAAAATACCAAAGAAATTAGAAATTTCCGGATCCAAAGCCGTTGTTAAATACACAACTATTTTTTGAGGTAAAAAAAAAAACGTTTTTCAAAAATGTTTGTGAAAGTTATGAAATTCTTTTTTATTAAAATAGTAATCCCCATTTGTGACGGTGCTAATTAAAAGAGCATATTTTTTACATACGTATAGGCACTGGAAATTATAGTAGTAACAATATTTTTGAAAAAAAAAATGTTTTAGATATTTATGAAAATATAAATATGTTAAAACTTGCTTTTCAGAATGATTTCTGTACTCGTAAAGTCTGTGAACCGTTATTTAAAATTTTCGAGAAAAAAAATTAAAAAATTGAAAAACTTTTTAATAACTTCATAAGTTTTTTTTCAAACCAATAGAATGTTTCTATAGTGCAGATGTATAAAAATTTTAGTTCTTTGTAATTCGGAAAAATTGTGTAGATCTTACATTTTTAAGTAATACATTAACCTATTTCAAATCACCGTGATATAGTTTACCGCTCTTTAAATGTAATAAAAACCAAAAATGAGGCACCTAATGCAAAGAAAAAAAAATAAATACTGATAATGATTGGTTTTGGAGACCAGATGCACACTCAGCAAGAGGTAGTTAAAAAATTTATTAAACAAAACGTATCCTCATCACCTACCAATTTTCCAAACTATGGTTAGCCGAATTTATTTTATGTAATATGGCACATTTACCTAAATTGGGATGACCATCGGTAAATGAAGATATTCAGGTTAATGTGCTGCTGTCAGTTATAACAACCCTCACTCTACAGTTAGAAGACTATCAAGAAATTTTGATATGACAAAATCTAGTGTGGCAAATATAATTCATAAGGAAACACACCATCATTCCATTAAAGTTCATCCAGTACATGAATTGAATGGGGATGATTTGGATCGCTAGATCAGTCTTGTGAGGAGTTATTACAGATGTACAACAGAAATTTATATTGTTAAAAACATACTTGTTTCCGACGAATCGACTTAAGGTGTCATCAGAAACGACACTAAGAAAAAAATATTTGTCGTAGAAATGTGACAGTATTAAATAAAAAAAAATCAGAACTGAATAACAAATACGTTAGGCTTAGTGTGGATGAAACCCTCAATACCTGCGGCTGGAAGATGACACATGTTTTAGTGGGCGCATTAATGTTAGTAATATACTTTTATTCTTGTTATCGCTTGTTGAAAATACATGTCGTGTGTGTGTATTAGTGTAATATTCACCAATATTTTCAGCCCTCTTAGTATTAACATTGGATGTTACCGAACTTGCCAAAATAACCACAAGGTAAGATATTGTGTCATACATACATGAAGATATTTACGCGGTGACACATCACCTAGGGCCAACACTGGAATTGACGTAATTTCTGCTGTTAAAGATGTGGAAGAATGTGCTCTTTTAAATGGAACTAGCAGAAATTGATTGCTATTAGAAAAATATTGGTGACGTCATATACATCAAAAAATAGAGAATTATATTAAAAAAATCGATCTATCCAAGCGATCTTTTTTTAGGCTGTAACAATTTTATCTAATTTATAAATTACGTATATCCAATTTTTGATAGTTGAAGTTTTGGAGTCGAAGTTCATTGATGTGGCATATATAGAGTGTTTCCATTTTAATGAGCAGGACTTCACTAGCATATAGAGAAGGTCATTTTAAGAAAATATTCTCAAAGAACATACTCTTCAAATCTCTGCGTTTTTGAAGTTTCAAAAAAAAAAAAAATCGTTACCTTGTTAATGGAAAGAAAGGATAATTTTTTGCGTGGAGAAAATATTTGTTGAATTGCTTTCTACAAACGTGTCAATTTTCACGTTGATATATTAACCAGTGGCGTACTTACTGGGTGCATTTTACTATTTTCTTAAAATAATAACGCGCCAATATCTTAATGGCAATATTCCACCATTTTTGAACCCTCAGATATTTTAAGAAGATAAACTAATCTTTAATTTTTTCCTAAATTGTATGGTTTTCGAATAAAACTGAAAATATTTGCAACATAAATGCACACTGCAATTATTTAATCTCCAACAAAGTTTCATTAATATTAGGTGGTTTTGGCTACAAAATATTTAGATTGTCAGTCATTTGACACAAGTCAACAGTGCTTTTTGTTGTTTATTTAAATAATTTTAACAACTCTTTAACAATTTATTTACTTATTTAGGTATTGTGTAAATTTTTAAAATGCCATTTCGATTTACCAATGAAGAGTACGCAACTATTCATTACGTGTATAGATTATGCCACTGAAATCTGCTGAAGTAGAAGAATAATGTTGTGAGGAACAGAAACAGGACGTTCTTTTGAATGTTTGACAGGAACCCATCTACGAGTATTCGAAAGGCCTCAAGAACTCTTCTCATCCCTGTTACTTTTGTATGGAAAATTACGAAAAGACCAGCGACGTGCATACCACTTGCAGTCTGTTCAATTCTGACATCTACGTGATAGTGAACGCCGTTTAAAATTTTGTCATTTCATGTTGAATTCTGTGAGAAATAATCCTAATTTTTTTAAGAAAATATTATGGACTGATGAATCCTGCGTCACTAGAAGAGGTACTCCCGTTAATTTTCACAATCTGCATGATTGTGACTACGATAATTCACAAAGACTCAAGCCAAGACATTTCCAGAATGAGTTCAGTGTTAATGTATGGCTTGGTTTATGAAGAAACAAAAAGAAACAATATTATTGTCCCCTACTTTCTATCTCCTAGATTAACAACAGCATTATTTCTGGAATTTCTTTGAACAACGCACGCAGACATGTGGGATAATTTTGATCTTGGTCAAGGCAAAATGCTTGGTTCGAGAATGACTTAATGCAACTTATCTGAATCGATGGATCGGACATAGCAGACCAGTTTAAGGCCCTGCCGTTCTCGAGATCTCAGTACTTTCGATTTTTTTTGCTTAGGGCTTTACAAAGGACAATTCCACCCCAGTTGGCAGCAGGGAAGAATTAATTAAGGGAATAGAAACCACCTGTGATGAAAACGACGAAATCAATTATTAAGAGTTCGGCAGTCCGTTATAAAGCGATGCCGAATTTGCATTCAAGAAAATGGGTCTCACTTTGAACATATTCTTTAGTTTAGAAACCAGCTATTTGATTTATGATTTGTCCAGTTAAAATGTTTAATTTTCGAATTTTAAATTTTTTATGTTACTTCAGTTCTCGTTAATAAATGATTAAGAGTGACCTTATTTATTATTGTAGTGTAGGGTGCGTCAAATTCGATTATTTTACCCTAGTTTCGTATCGAGTTTCTCTTTCAGCCATTTTAATATCGTCCAAACAAAGGACCCATAGCCTACTCTAATATCGTCTTTTGCTTAAAATGACCTTCTCTATACGCTGGTGAAGTCCTATTCATTAAAACGGAAACATCTTGTATATTTCAATAAGAGTAAAAAAAAGCTCAAGAAAGTTTTATACTTTTCCGAATAAAAATAAAAGAGTAGACAGATACCTCCTTGTTGTCTCCAACATAAAAAGAAATTGAAGTAAAACAAATGGTATATTTCAAATCATTATATTTCTGTTAATTAAAACTAAAAAAATAAATAAAACCGAGAACAAAACTTTTTTGGATGCATATATTTTTAAAAGACTGAACATCTTGATTGCCCTCATCGCCGGCATAATCAGTTTCTTCAGAATCACAAATGCAGACACTTACTTTTTTTTTCTACTCCAGATTTCTCTTTCATATTCTCTGGAATACTCGATCTGTTTATACGAGGATTACGATATTTTGTACTTTTCTTTTCGCTTTATTTTTTACGGATTTTTTAAAGATATTAAACCATTTTTTTTAAAATTACCTATAACAAAATATTAGGGTCACCTATTTTGATAATGTTTCACATACTTAACATGGTAGTCGAGTGGGTAAAGCGCTTATAGCTATTTACTCGGTACCGAATTTCGATGGTTCGAATCCATCCCGGAACAAGTTAGAAATTTTACTTGTAATTTGTTTCGGGTTAAGATGGGAGAGAACTGTCGATTCCCTAGATGTGGTTCTAACTCCACAATAAACTGTAGGGCCTCATCTTTCTTTACTCAACACAAAATCCTAGGATTTTCTGGGAGTTACTTCGGTGACTTGAGAGGCGGTTAGGAAATAGATATTGGCAATCATTTCACCCAACAAAGGCGTATAAATTTTATGCACCACCGTGCTGTATAAGAAATGGGTGTTATGTGTGAATTTCGGTACAGTTGCCTACTTAATTTTTACATAAGTCCGGTTGATGACTGATTTTTGTATACGTATTCACAAATAAATCATTTTGGCCAAACACCACAAATACCTTCTTGTTGTTTCGAAGTCTTCAATTTGTGTAATCATAAATATATCGTTACGATCTTACTTAAAACTGGGTGTTACTGCAATATATCTATATCTAAACTAAGTTGAATATTTTTGGGTATATCAAAAACCGATCTAGGATAATACCATGATGGGCTAGAATTAACTCGAATAAATTTAATTTGTTCATAAGATCTTGTTCTCCCGTGATGTTATGAAAGCAATAATTGAAATTTTTAATTTTCTTATGAATGAAAAAGTTATTCTCAAAAGTAAAATTAAAATTTTTTATTTCAAGTGAACCTAAATAATATACATAAACATGATTCCGATTAAGGATTTTTTTATGTGCACCGCGAATAAATCAGAATTGAGTTCAGAACTGTCTAAAGCGAACGTTGAAAAAGTGTTTGTTTCAGGAGAATGAACGAACTGAGGAGTCAATAAGTTACCGATGTAAATGTTGGATTTAGAAGATATTATTATAATTTATTCAGTGGCATAATGAAGTTATTGTTGTAAAAGGCACGAAACGCATGGTGGCATCATATAAAAATGTCAAAAAACCACTAAAATAGGCATTTGCAACCCATATTATACTAGTATCTATTTAAAAATGCCTTTTACAAAAATCTTTAATTCTTAATTATAGCTATTGGTCAATAGATAATACTTATGGCCCTGTCAACTATTTTATTTCAATTATTTTTACCTGAATCAACAATACTGATACTTAAAAATTTACAAATTATTATATTTATTATGTTTTACGCAACTTTGATATAAACAACTGGAGGTCAGTGTAGTGTCCTTATTTTGTAAATTTGATAAAGTAAAGAAAAAAAATATTATACTCTTATGTTAAACTTAATAAAGACTGGCTTTCTCTATCACTTTTTCTTGTGGAATATCGGTGACTTTTCAAAAGGACAAAGGCGTTATAGAATACTGACGTAGTTTTTATTCTTTTTAGTAGTTATGAAAAACGTCTGAGAGCTCTTGAACTCTTAGAAAGAAACGAAGATTTAGATGACGATTTTGATTCACCCAATTCTACATACTTCCGCCAATTGCAAATGGTGGACATACCGATGACTCCGGTGACAAAAATAATGTCATGGACCACTTAACTGCAACTTAACAAAACGCAAAAATTGAAGTAAATTTCAATGAAAATTTAAGAAACTCTATGTGCTCTAAATAAACAACTATTCTCTCTAGCATTATTCAATTACTTCTTTCACAATGAACTCTTACTAATGGATACACCAATCTGTATGCAACTCAAAATAACAGAAAGAAAAACACTATTGATGAGATGAAATGCTTTTTGTGGTTCTCCTGCCTCGTACATATGTACAATTATAAAATTGCTTTCCAAAAAGATCAATATACTGGGGAAATAATTCTGATTCCAGTAACAAGTTGGTATACTCTGCTATATTTAGAAATAAATTTAATTATACAGGGTGGTGAAGTAGTGCGTCCAACTTCGACATCTCGAGTTCTATGATACCTAGAAACTTGATTTAAAAAAGTAAACTAGACAAAAAAAGACTATAACCGGAAATTGTTTTCGAATATACAGGATGTGCCAAGACGATTCTACAGGGTCAAGTAACATTTTTTTAAATGAAATGCCATGTATATCAGAACATTTTTTGAATCCTCGTTGTGGCCTTCTTTCACTCCTGTATTATTATCGACTTTCTCCCAACCACTTGGATGTAATGATTTTTTGTTGTTGAAATTATACAATTTACACGTGTATATTAAAAATATCACTACAATCATTTTTAATTTTTTAAACAATGACTGCAAAATTTAGCAATAAAAATTAAAAATGAGGGTTTTTTTCAAATAATTCAAGAGAAGATATTATAAAAAGCGTGTTACATGATGCTCATAAAAAATATCACACCATCAACAATCCAAAATTTGAAGGAGAGAGTAATAAATGCTTTTAGAAGTATGACTCCAGCAGTAAAAACCTCATATCAAAGACACATAGAAATGTGTGTCAACCAAAATGGGCAACTTGTGGATCACTTTTTATAATATCTTCTCTTGAATTACAAAAAATATATATATTTTTAATTTGTATTGTTGGATTTTGCAGTTATTCTTCAATAAATCGAAAATGATTACAAATAGCCATAGAGACATACGTACAAAAAAATGTTCGTTTTTCAATTCTACATCACGTCGTCCAAAAATATTTGAAGAAATTGAGAAAATTCAGTTCAAATAGTCGTAAATTTAAAAATTATTTTTGGCCACCCTGTATACTTTTAGGAAGTGAAAATGACTAAGTGTCATCACACAGATGTCTCATAACTGGTACTAACATATTTTTTCTTAAAATCGATAATTGTGGGTGTAGTAATTTTTTTAATATACACGTGTAAATGGCATAATATCAACAAAAAAAATCATTACATCCAAGTGGTTGGGAGAGGGTCAATAATAATACAGCAGTGAAAGGAGCCTATAAAGAAGTTTCAAAAAATGTTCTGATATACATAGCATCCATTAATAAAATTGTAAGTTGACCCTGTAGAATCGTCTTGGCTCATCTTATATATTCGAAAATAATTTTCTGTCATGGAATTTTTTGTCTAGTTTACTTATGTTGTTAAATCGAGTTTCTAGCTATCATAGAACTCGAGATATCGAAGTGGGACGCACTATTGTCCCACCCCTGAATAATGCAAAACTTTAATTTCAACAATAACATGAATCTAGATTTGCATATTTTTTAAGATAAGATCGTTATTAGAGGCACTGAACAAAAAATAAGTCATCTTTGAACCTGTCTAAGAATGCCATTAATGATGGTACCTTATTTTGAGCGCTGCGGCTCCAAACAAATTATTAGGGGCAAACCAATAACATGTAGCTACAAATTATGGAGAGGCCCATTCGATTACGATATTATCAAATGGTTTGAACTTTATCAAGGTCCAGCAACACAAATATAAGATTTTAAGCCTAGGTGTCAGTGTTGTATTCTGTTTCAGTGACATACCTCAGTCTGAAAATAGACGATTACCTTACCATTATTGTTTAATAGTTTCTTAGTATCTTTACATCTTTGGACTGATCTCAAATTATAAGATGTAGGGAAATAAAGAACACTGGAACCGCTCAAAAAAATAGATTACCGGCAATGAACTGAACTAAAAAAACTTTCCAGAGGATCACTTGATCATACACTAGATGAGGCTGAAAATATTCTAATTTACAATTGGAATTATAGCAATGTCAGATATTTGCAGAAAGAAAATAGAAGCATTTTTATGCATCAACCTAATTTAATTAAAAAATACAATCAGAATATGGTCGATCAAAGCATAAAGTTTTATCAGGGGCAAAAAGTAGTACTTCCCATTAATTTCTAAATGTTTAGATATAGCATGTCATAGATATAGTTAGGTATAATGGGGGAAAATGGTTCAATTAACATTCCCTTGATCCCTTACGCAGACTTCTCTTGAAATTTATTTTACTCTTGAAAGTTAATTTTTCGTACAAATAAAAAATTAAACATCAGCGTTTTCTGTAATTTCACCTGATAAATATAGATTTTATTTATAACAAAATAATTGTTTTTATTTATCAATCAATAGAAAGTGTTTGAGAACGATTTACAGATTTATGCCCTCCGCCTAAAGAAAACACCGGAAAACAAGTATTTGGAACAACAAATTAATTTTGAAGGTGGCTTGTAATAATCATTCATAGAAACTACAGAAGCAATGAAACAAGAAATGTCGAATCTAAAATTGTCAGATGGTAATGTAACCAACACATTTTACAATAATACCAGATTGTTAAAATGATAACAGTATTGTTGCGAAAGTAATTGCTAACAAAATCATTCTTCCGCTACGTTAGAATCCCAATTACGTTTTAACTACACCAAGAAAAGCTAAGAAAATGAGATAAGGCGAGATAAGATTCATATTGTCGCAATCAACGTTTGTCATAACAATATATCTGAAACACAAAAGAGGACAAATGTTAGCGAAAGATGAATGAGCATGAAATAGAAGGTAGGTTTGCATTATTATACCATGTCACTTTGTGTCACGTGCAGCAGGTCTGTGTTGGCCCAGCTGGTTACTATAGAATAATTAATAAATGCCTGAGTATAAGTGATTAACTATATAGAGACAATCAAGAAAGGTAAAATGTAATTGTAGTGAGTGATAAGACAAATTGATCCACTCAAAATGTACGTAATTTGAAACTCACTGTATGTCTACTGGGTGGTTTATCACTGCAAACTGGCAAAGGAGAAGTAATGACTTGGGTACATCCCGATTTGCATGGTTATACGGCGTTTGATAATAAAGGCATCCATTTGGAACACAATTTAGTTGGATAATAGCAAATGATTTTAAAAGGGATACTTAATTTATCTTTTAGGAAGTGATTTGGGAGTTACTTCAAATCAAATCAAATCAAATTTTATTTAACCCAAAGTTACAATACATTTTTTTATATAGTGATAAATTAATAAAAATATATGCACCTGATTTCATAATAAAATCGTTTTGTGCTTTAGCAGATATTATAGTATTTTACATTTGTTATGGGTTATGATTTATTTATCCTAACTAAACTAAAAAAACTAGAAACTAAAAAAAACTAAAAAACATGGTATAATTGTTATAAGCATACAAAAACGCTTCAATTATGAAAATATTTCCTCGAATAGATTAAAATTTTGCATAACAAATATTGATATTTTTTTACAAAATAGGTTATAGTTATGAATGTTTTTTATATTTACAGGAATAATATTATAAATTTTTGCATCAGTGAAGTTAATAAATTTTTTGTATAAACTTGAGTTAGGTCGTGGTATACTAAGAGCCTTGTGTTCTGTTTGTCTTGTATTGTATGTGTGATTAATTACTATTCTCAATTCCTTGTTTTTATAAATATATTTGGCTACATTAAAAATATACAATCCACTTACACTAAATATATTACTATCTGGAAAAAGTTGCTCTGTAGAATATCTTCGGTTTTTGCGAAGTATAACTTTAAGCATCCATTTTTGAGTAATTTTTAGATTTTTTAATTGACTATTATATGTTCTGCCCCTATAGATTCTACTAGTGATTTATATGCCATTTTTAATATATTAAATGGAAGAATATTACGTAATTTATAGAACACATAAACAAGTTTTCTTAATTTTGTGGTAAGGTATTCGGCGTGACTATTCCATTTAAAAGTTTCGTTTATTAAAGGACCTAGATATTTCACGTCTGAAGTATTATGAATTACATTTTGGCAGGTGCAGTTTATTAAGTCACATTTTGAATGATATTTTAAAGTGTCAATTCCAGGCAGCATTCTCGAACTGTTACTGAATGTAACAAACTTTGTTTTTTAGTAATTAAGGCTTAGTAGATTATTGTCCATCCAGCGTTTGATTTTATACAACCTCTTTTCACTGTTCTTAACAACGTCAGACCAATCTGTGCCATGAAATATTAATGCGGTGTCATCAGCGTATGCTATGGTATCGCCACATATCTAATTCTAGCATATCATTTATATAAAAATAAAATAAGTGCGGACCTAAAACTTTTCCTTGTGGAACGCCATATTTTACTACCTCTGAGCTACTTATTGTATTATGAATTTTGACGAATGCTTTTCGGCTTGATAAGTAACTTTTGAACAGATCTAATGCTAATCCTCTAATTCCATATTTTTCCATTTTGTCAAAAAGTAATTCGTGTGATATACTGTCGAAGGCTTTAGCTAGATCTAAAAATATTCCAATAACTTTCTCATTTTTATTTAGGTATTCATGTATTTTATTTGAAAAGTAGAATAAAGCGTCTTCCGTGAAACAATTTTGTCTAAAACCAAATTGCTTTGGTGATATTAGTTTGTGATGAACTGAATGAACCTGGAGTCGAGAGACCATACATTTTTCATATATTTTAGCAATGTTACTAATTACTGAAATTGGTCTATAGTTATGTGTAATAAGTTTATCACCACCTTTAAATATTGGACTTATAATAGCTTGTTTTAATGAATCTGGGAATTGGCCATTTTGAAATAATAAGTTTATCAGGCATATCAGGATACTAAGGATATTATGTTTAATTAGTTTAAGTGTCTTTGTAGTTACTTTATCTATTTCGGGAGATGAATTATTTTTCAAGTTATCAATGGTTTTTAATACTTCATTTGTGGTAACTGGTCTTAAAAATATAGAGTTTTCAATTGTTTTCTTTTTATTTGAGATATTTACTGAAAGAGGATTTGATTTTATATTGTTGGCTAGATTTTCACCTACACTAGAAAAATATTTTATAAAAAATTTCAGAAACTTTCTTCGCATTTGTTTGAATTTCATTATTTTGATCATATATCTGGTAGTTGTTGTTATTATTTTCTGACATCGAGTCTTTTATTATTTGCCAAACTTTTTTTGTATTTTTTGTTCGCATCAGTTAGTTTTTTGAATAATAATCTTGCTTCGATTTCTTTAATAATTTATACTTAACTATTTGTTTAAAACTTTGTTGTAAAACATATGCAGTTTGTAATTGTATATTTTACATCATCTATTTGATGATGTTTTATAGAAATTAACAACTTCTTTATAACCGATTAATATCTTAAATATATAAAGTTAAAAACCAAATTTTGTCTACTAAAATTTCAAAAGGATTTTTCACATTTTGGAAAAGATGTTTGATATATCTGGAAATTACAATAAGCAATAAGAGGTTCTAATAGTTACCTGTTGAATGGAGGTATACTCTACAACTTATTTTTACAGACGTAGATAAAAACTAATAAAACTACAAAAACTATTATATTTTTCATTACCATAGTGGAAGTAATATATCAAATATTAAAAGAAATAAATCTTTTCGACTAGATTCCTTTATTTTTTACATGGTTACCAGTTTTGGAATTTTGTACATAAATCCATCGACTGACCAGCAACAAAATGCATAGTAACATGAGTAAATTTTTAAAAAAAAACTAAGAATATGTTGTAATACAATCGTACATTTCAAATCTCATAATATAGCTACTAACTCATGGCCATCATGCTGTTGGTTTTAAGAGTAGCTTCTAAAGAATTTTACATTCGTTTTTGACAAATTAAATGCATGATGGGGTTAGAGGTAAATTAGCATTTGAATTGAGGGCTTTGGAATAAAAGGGGTATAAGTGGGTTTTTAAATATTCTGAGATATTTGCATTATAAGTTTAAAATTTTAAGAATTCCTAAAAAAAGAGCTAGGATGTTTATTCAAAATTTATTATTTCCTTAATAAATGATAAATTTTAACATTATAATAGTATAAATAAAAACTTTAACAGAAATGTGCCAAAACTTAAAAAAGTACCCTTTTTATCCCAACTTCTTTTGCATAATTCACAATAAAGATCTTTGGTACACAAAAAATATGCATTTAGTTTAAAGAAATATATAAACATTGTTGATAATCTGAATACAAAATGAAGTCAACATTCTCATTTTCAATATTTTGTTCTTCTCTGTCACAATTATTTATTGTTGGGAAAATAATTGTTTAAAAAGATATGTGTTGTGCTTCTCTATAATAAGTTTTGTAAAAGTGGTAAAAATAATTAGCAAACAAATTTTCAGCGTTATTATTTTTGCATTCTACTCTATATTTTAAACTTTTACCAAGAAGAGGAAACCTAATTTATTTTTATTTTTAAATTATTCTACGAGGAATTTCCACTATATAATTTCAATTATCCTGTTCTCTGAAACCTCAATGTTTATTACATTGGGGTACTAGTATTTACTTACTTTGCATCCTTTAAATGAGCTGTCCAGACGAAGCTAAAAGCAGAAATACGTGTTGGCAGATGTTTTAAAAGTTTTTTAAAATGATTGTTTAACTGGTGAGTGTTTCTTGTTTTATTTATTTTTTAGTTTTTCTGAACAGAATAGTTGGAATTAAAAATAACATTCGTGAATCAGTCACACTGAACATAATGTGCATATTATCTTTTTTGTAATCCAAGTTTCAGCGTTTTCGCAAATAGCCGGAAAAATAATTGTTTAAAAATATATATGTTGTACTTATCTATGATAAGTTTTGTAAAAGTAGTAAATAATAATTAGCAAAAACATTTTCAGCGTTATTATTTTTTTATTCCATTCTATATTGTAAACTTTTACCAAGAAGAGGAAACCAAATTTATTTTTTATTTTAAAATTATTCTACTCAACGGGAAATTTCCACTATATAATTTCAATTATTCGGTTCTCTGGAAACCATCAATGTTTATTACATTGGGGTTTACTAGTATTTAGTTGTTTTGCATCTCAAATGAGCTGTCCAGCTAAAAAAGCAGAAACATATGTTGGCAGATGTTTTAAAATTTTAAAGTTACTGTTCAACTGGTGAGTACCTTTTGTTTTAGTTATTTTTGGCTTTACTGAACAGAATAGTTGGAATTAAAAATATTATTATTGGGTTATTCACACTGAACATAATGTGCACATTATATTTTTTGTAGTCCAAGTTTCACCAAGTTTCAGTATTTTTGGCAAATAGTCGGGAAAATAATCGTTTAAAAATATATGTTGTACTTATCTACGATAAGTTTTGGAAAAATTAGTAAATAATAATTAGCAAATAAATTTTTCAGCGTTATTATTTTTTCATTCCACTCTGTAGATATATGTATTAGTGCATTCTATTAAAGGACAGAAATGCATTAAATAATACTACTTAAAAGGAGTATATCACAGATCCTTAATGGTAGTAAGTTAGTTTGTCTCAGCAAACTATATTTTAAACATCTTACTACTTTTAAATGGTAAAAAGGATTTGCCTATCAGCTCTCTGATTATTAGGAGAGGAAATATTAATAGCTCCCTAAAAGCTTTAAATATATAACAAGTACTACCATCCGACTTAGTAGACTCTTTGGTTTAACTTTCTCAAAGGAATATTATACAATGTGCGACAAGTGTGTGTAAAGTAAACGTTAACATAAAATAAAATTTGTAGTGTATAAAGTAGATACATTCTGTGCATATTATGATTCCATTTTGAAATTTTTATCACTGTCTCACTGGGTCAAGGTTATTGTTTTCCAAGGCAATAAGAGCAGTTTCAAAAATGATTTCAAAAATATGTCATAAGTGTGGGGTTACATAAAAATTCTGAGAAAATAATTATTGAAAATCTTACCTTTAAACCAACAAATTTAATTCAGAGAGGACCTGTGGCCCATCGTGAACTTAAATACTGCTTATAGAATAAAACTGTTATGGAAAGAAAATAAAAAAAATAAAATAATAACGTAGGTAGGTTGATCCCATATCAGTAATTATTCATGATAAATCAAAAAAAAAAAATTCTCATAAAATTTCTTTTATTACTGTGACCGGTTTCGTGAAAAAATTAATTACTTTATTTATAAAAATTTATAAAAATTCCTGTGTCTGATGTGAAGTAATTAATTTGTTCACGAAACCGGTCACAATAAGGGAATTTTAATGAGAAATTTTCTTTTGATTTATCATGAATAAAATAATATTTAAAAATTTCGTTAGTAATCTCGTGCCTATATGGTTAAGAATTTCAGTAAAAATTATCCGGATATTTTAATTCAAAATAATTTTAATCGAATATTTTTATTCATCAACAGATCAGTAATAACTGGCATGTGTAAATAAAAACGAAAATCTAAATTAATGCAATGCTTATTATTGTGACACGAATGGCACACGGTAGGTAGTAACGGACAACACATTATTTAGTAATTAATATGACAAAAGAAGTAACAAGTAAAGAGTAAGTCGTATATAACATGAGAATATTGGCCTGGCTGTATCTTTGAATCTTTACTAATTATGAACAGACATACGCCGATGATGTCTACCTATTTAGTTACCAAATTTTCAATTAATAGAGAAAAATGTATTGGATAATTAAACGTTTAATATCAATTTATCTCTAAGAATATATTTTTTTCAGATAATTCATTTTAAATCCAATAAATTGTAGCTGGAAAGTGTTTTTTTTTTTTTTTGGGTAAACTCATTTACCAAAAAAATCCTTTTCGGCTATATTTTTTAACGTCAAAAAAACGTTACTTTTGTAGTTTTGTATTAATAGATAACGTAGATATATGTTATATAGAAATTTAATTCACAAATAAATTAAATAAACCTGATAAAATTCTCTATATATTTTTTTCCGAAAACATCTGATTACAAAATTACTAATATAATTATATTCGAATTTATTAAAATAAAAAAATATATTCTAATGAGCAAAGTTTATTTGAATAAATAGGCACGATTAAATCATTCCTTAAGAATGTATAAAAAAAAATCTATCGATAAAATGATCCGACTAAAATTATTCAAAAAATTATCCGGATAAATTTATCCTAACAGAATTACTTGAATGAACTTATCACAGTAAACTTGTGCGTATTTATATATCAAATCTATTTATCAACAGTAGAATCACAAGAGCTTTTTTTTATCTGATAAATTTCTCTTTGTAACGAAATAATTTTTCCAATCAGTAATTTTATAAGAAAAACTGACATGAAAAAATCGTGAGACCGCAAGCAAAATTTTGAGTTAAAAGAAATTTATCCATAAAAGAAAAGCTCGAGGTGTTTTGGCAAGATAAACTAACGACAGAATATGTGAACGAACAACAACAATAATTATCTTTATTTATACAATTATTTAAAGGGAACAGTTTTAAAAATACGGTTGTTATAAATTGTTTGGTTCGGTGCGACTACTAGATGTACTCTGATTTTGAGGAACAAGCATTTTTATTGGTGATAAAAAACGATGCACCTTTTTTATCGCTGTCAAAGTGACAAAAAATGTGCTATCAGATAGACTTTTTCCTATAGGAGTTAATTTATCACGATAAATTTATCCGAATCAAATTATCGAATGAATATATTTCAGTAAAATTTTCGAGTTAAATTTGTTCAAATAAACTTATTAACTAATTTTTTTAGAATAAAATTTAATGGATAAATTGATTAATTCAAATAAATTACAAAAGCGAATAATTCAGATAAATATTTTTCGATTATCGATACTTAGTTTCATTTTACCGGTATAGTTATATTATTATTCACATTAAATATAGGTAAATAAATATCAAATAAATTTATATTTTCTCGCATAATATGAACATGAACATAATAACCCCCTCTGATGACAACAATAGGAAACTAGGTTATTACTAAGATTAATGGTAATGAAAATTGTAAATATATGTTAATTAAATTACACCCTTTTAACCCTCCCTCCGTCAAGATTATAAATGCACTAAGAGTACCATACGCTTCCATTAGGCCCTAATGCTTTAATAAAGGGTAAATTGTAAAAATGTTGGTATTATTTCGTTATAAAATTTTTGGTTTATACTGATTAAAAACATGCTTTTATGAATGATGACTGATTTATTTCTGTCTAATTCTTCTAGGAGCTTTTAACACTACGTATAAAAGAATATTGTCTGATAATATGTATGATTACCTACATAATAACCTCATTAATGCATATTTTGCGTAAATTTCAAACCCATATTCCGTTCCAAACTATCAATATTGTACACAACACCAAGTACACGTGATGGAGATCTGTAATGCAATAATCCGATTAATCCGAAAAAGTGGACAGAACTCTAAATTTAACACGAACAGTTCTAAAATTATTATTCATAAAATGCAGGAAAAATAATAGAAAAAAAATGTTAACTGGCAACGGTGGCTTTTGATGGGTTGTTATTTTTGGCATTAAACGATTAATAAGATGTGGTCACGTCCGTTAATATATTTACAAGGCTAAAACAGTTCTTGAGTATTCAGATCGCTTTATTAAATTAAACTGTTGCCGCCGTTTCGATGTTTTTTCTGAAGATGATAAGAAGCTCTATTGAAACGTTGGCAATAGCTTAATTTAATAAAATAGTATAAAGTGTGGAAGCTCAAGAATTTTTTTACCCTTGTAAATCATTAACGGTTATTTTGATTAGAACCTTAAAAGACATCGACCACCTAATTCAAAGCATGTTTCACAGTGTTGAAAAGGGTAGAAGATAGTGTGGGGCACCAAGTTGATATTATTTCTAAACCTGAAGCGAGTTGCAACCTTTGAAGTGATGCTAACACTGACGTAGTTTTCTACAAAACACCATATACTGCACTCGGCTCGCATTTCACCAACTAAGTTGGCATCATCTGAAGATGATTAAAACTAACCTTATACTAATAATGTATCCTATTTATATCTAAACTCTTCTCAAGGTTCACCGAATCCTAATTCACTGTTTAGGATTGGTCCTTTGCCACTATTCGTACTGTTTTTACATTTTATGATTTCTAAGCTTTCAATTGCATCTAGCTGTCTCGTATTTGTTAGTGTTCTTATTTAGTCTTTATTTGCTAATATCTATTTTACGGTTGTTCTCAAACGTACATTCGGCAACACTAAACTTATCTGTTCTACCATATTTGAGACGCTCCTTCAATCTAGTTTGAATTGATCATCTAATTTGTTCAACATACTGTTGATTACAATCCTTATACTTACTTTCATAAATCCTGATTTGTAGTTAGTTTCAATTTTGTCTTTTGGATTTCCTAAAAGTTGTTGTAGTTTTCTTCCCGATGAATGAACCGCTGTCGTACCTGTATCTTTAAAAATCATACCAATACTACGGGTGAATCGAGGATTGTATGGAATCGATACAAATATTGGTTTTTCTCTGTCATTTTTGAAAGATTATCAGCTTTAAATAGGAGATTACATATCTAATCCAAGTATACTAAGATTGTACTGTTTGCCTAAGATACACAAACCAGGAAAGCCGGCGGATCCAACTGCTTCAGCAATTGGGTTGCCGACTTCTTACCAAATGTGAAAATAGTTAACAGAAGAATTCGAAAATTTACTCATTGCACCACCCAGTCTCCCTGTGATTATTTTCAATGATTTTATTAGTAAGGTACAAAATATCCAATTGCAAGAAGATGAAACTTTGATCTCCTTTGAAGTTAGTTCATTGTTTTCAAGTGATTCGATACCAGAAAATTTGAACTATCTTGAAGATTTACTCGAATCAAACAATCTCAGTCAAGATGGAGTAAACTTTGAATGAAACAAAATTGCTTTCAATTCAATGATAATTTCTTCTTCGAGTAACATGAAGGGACAGCAATTCATTATTAGTCTCTTCATGAAGAAACGGAGTCAAAGAGGAATTCGAGTTTTTCTGTATGGTTTGGCTTAGGTATGTGGATGACATTTTTACAGTGTTTTGACACAAAAGTCACTGATTTTGAACCCTTTGCTTTTAAATTAAACTTAAATTAAAGTCGTTTCGTATCAGTTAAATTCACATATGAAACTGACTACTGTGGACAATTACCATTTTTAGATTTATTAATAATTAGAAATAGTAAAAATAAGTTAGAATTTGACATAGACAGAAAAGATGCAAGTACTTTAAGATATATCCCTAAGGACTTTCACCATTGTGCTCAACACAAAATAGCGAGATTTAATTTTCTGGTTTATCGCCTATTAAGCTTACAACCTAGCAGAGACCTGAAAAGAAAAAGCATTAATTAAGGATATAGATGTAACAGTTATTTTATAAGTTTTTAAAAAAAAAATTAGGAAACGTAAATTTAAAGACAACGAAATTCTTTGACCTTTCAAAATGAAAGAGAAAATCCAAAATTTGTATCGATTCCATACGATCCTCGATTCACTCGTGTTATTGGTAAGGTTTTTTTAGGTCAAAGGTACAGTGGTTCGTTCATCGGCAAATAAACTTTTAGATAGTCCAAAAGACAAAACTGAAACAAACGAAAAGTCGGAGATTTACGAAATTAGCTGTAAAGAATCTAATGAAACTTATGAAGGACAAACTACACGGACAATTCAAACTAGATTTAAGGAGCATATGACTCATTTCAGATATGGTAGAACAGGTAGGTAAGTCTAGTCATGCCCAATATGCTTTTGAGAACAACCATGAAATAGATATTGGCAATTTAACATTAATTAGAAATGTAACAAATACTAGACAGCTGGATGCAATTGAAAGTTTGGAAATCACAAAGTGTAACACCAGTATGAATAGTGACAGATGGCCATTCCCAAATAGTCCGCTCTATTGGTTAGTGAATTGTGACAAGAGTTTGGGTATAAATATGATACATTGTTAGCATAACCCCTTCTACAAACTCCAGAACCAATAAACCTACCCCCCACTTTCTCAAGAGACCGCGGATATCCTCGCAGAACGCAAGGGCGTGGCAGAAGTTCCGGGCTACTAAATAACCCGCCAATAAAGAAAATGAGAGACGAAATTCCAGTAATTAGAAAGATACGGAATTATCTCAAAGAGTTCAAACTGAAACAAATATGGGATACCCTCAAAAATACAACTAAAAAACAAACAAGATCCTATGAAAAAAGTTTTCATCCTGGTGGAAACACTAGTCACGCTATTTGACTAAATTCCCCCAGGGGGGAAAACAAATACTTAATCCTTATACAATTCAATGCGAGGTGTTACATTTTCTATGTCACATAGTATACATGGTTTTAAGTGGGTGGAAAATCTTGCAAATTAAACATTTACTGTAAGGTATTTCGAATAATACCGAGCCTTAGTTGGGTCCCCCTTTAAACGCTTTCACAGCCACAACCCCTATTAGAAATAGTTATATATTCTGTAAAACTATTCGCTGTCTAGAGAAAGCTGAAATAATCGATCTAAAGTTCTGAGTTTAGAAATACTAGTTAAATGGGGCTTCCCTTGGTTGTCAAATATAAAATAAGGGTTGGATCTGTTCTCCTTTATAGAACTGTCAGGGTATATATTGTGGGTTTACGTTCTACTTTAATATCAATATTTTTTGCTAGGTTATTATTATTTGACCGACTCAAAAGGGATATGTTCAATATAGCGGTAAAAGAATATGCTGGAGAATTTAAAAAATATCTAATAATGAAACATAATGAAACTTACTATTTGCTTATTTGTAAAAGTCGTGAAATAAGTTATTTACCGATTAAGATCCGCAACAATATCTTAAATAAAAGTAGTAAGATATCAACCGGGCTTTGTCTACACTGTCTACCATACCTTGGCATCCTCCATTGCATTACAGATAATATATTTTATAATTGTAATTACGGCCGATTTTAAAGCTAAGTATTAATCATAGATTTTTTGAGAAAATATTACTTGCATTTTTATCTGAATTAATTTTTGCCCCATGTTATAATTTGTTGTGGTTTTCACCACTAATTATGTTTAGCTATTATCATATTGGACATCGTAAGTTGACGGCCGCAAAAATATTAATAAATTTTGACCAAAGATTAAAACGGTAGTGGAGAGAGATAAAGATATTACCGTTTTACTAAAATACTATGTATGTATGTATAATTTAAATAGGAGTTAACACAATACTGTAACTAGGTTGATACGCATGAATATCTTGATGGTTGCCGGAATAGGTATATTATCCAGTGGTGGTGTTTTCTCAGTATCAGGAAGCATTTAAATTTATTAGTAGGTCATTAAAAATGTAGTAGTCAGCTACTTCATTATTGCTTGATACCTAATACAAAAGAGGAAATTTTTAAATTTTAAAATTAAAATAATTTAACTGGAAATATGAACACTTCACGAATCAAAAAATTGTGAAGTAATTGAATGTATTAAATATAATGTAAAATCTTAGAATTTCTGACATATTTATATGTTTTTTAAAAAGCTTTAAAATATGAAAATCTTAAAAAAATTGATTTAGAAACTTTAGTCATGAACAATTTTTTTAATTTTGATGTTTAAAGAGTAATAATTTTCTTTAAAATCAAATTCAAAATTATCTCCAATTCCTGATCTTGAAATACATCAATTTTTCAAGAAATTCTAGCCAAGAAATTTCCTAAATTAATTTAACTGAATTATACACTTTTCTTGTCACAATTTAAAAACATAAGCCCCCATATAATTAATTAAAAATGAGGGAGGCAAAATACAAGCAATTAATTTTATTTTTATTACTAATTATTAATAATGTTAAAATATTTATTAGGCTGATACAAAATTATGCATTAACATATTGCCAGCGAGTTCAGGTTACCAAATGTGTCGGTTTTTGATACATTTGTTTGTAAATAAAAATTTACTAGTGTAACCGATATAAAACGTATTAGTTGTTAGTTTTAAAATATGAAATTATTTACTAAAATTTATTAATCAATTTTACGGAAAAAATATGTAAATGTTGTATACTCCTTTTCTGCAACGCCATTAAAATAGACAATTTAATGTTAACTTATCGAATTAAAAAAAATTGGCACTACTGTAGAGGCGTATTAAAAGTAGATACATCAAGAAATGGCGGGTTATATTACCAGTGGTTGTAATCCACAAAAACTTCAACAAATATTGGCAAAACTGTTCATTCTGATGTCATCCTTTCTCCAGCCTGTAGTACCAATGGGTTCATAGGAAACCGAAACATGTCTACTACTATATTGGTTTTGCACAAGAGGCTCAGTAAATTCGAAATGTAATATGTCACTCATAATAATAAGTCGATTACATTTCGATTATATTTCCTGTATTATAAAACATAATTTTATATGCTTTTCTGTATATCTTTGATATATAAGATATTTTATAATATCTATATTACAGTTGTGTTTCTCTTACAATTTTATTATCTTCGTGGTTCCTACTTTAGTAAATTGCTTGGAAATAGTCGTGCACAATAATAATACACGTTGTAAGATGATTTTTGTATACATTCTTTCACATGATTTTCTGTATACCTTAAGAAACTTTGCTCAGGGAATATTGCTACCAGCAGTTTATATGATAATATTAACATGCTGTAGGCAACCTAAATCTATTAACACACTTAACTATAGTATATTACACCATAAATTAAATTAATTTATCCAGGAGTATAAACTGTTCTCTTATGTGTCTCTATTAATCATTTGATCCATTACTTGTATTTATGCTCTACTGAATAACATCGGTAGGTGATGATTTGTGAAGGCCATAAATATACAAAACAACAAACTTTATAACTATCAATAAATTACACTTATATAAAATGCCATTTCATTTTAATATGCAGATTATGTCAGGTTTTTCAAATGATGAATAGCTAATGTAACAAAAGAAGCGCTGTCATATGCATTGACAATTATTTTGTATCATATTTAACGGTGAGCACTAAGATTTTGAAAAGTTATAGCCATCTAAAATTTAGCAGTAAAACAAAGTATAACAAATGAGATCCTTAATGTTTCCTTAGAGAAATTCAGTATTAATAGAAGGACGTAGTCACTGAACAATTTTGACAAACACGCCTCAAAAATTTCAGAAAAAAAGTATGTAAAAATTAGGCTATATGATTTATAGTTAATTTTTCCCTTAAGTACTAAAGGTGTTTGGAAAACCATTTTCAGTACATGAGTAGATATGTAAAGCAGGTCCTAAAACTGGATGGCCTTGTTCATTGAGAGAGCACAAATTATGTGGTCTATCATTATCGGTGAATTCTTGCATCTGACGGCAGTAAATGATCAGAGAGTCTTCAGCGATATCAAAGTTATCGGCAATAATCGAAGGTGTACAAGAAGTGACTTCATACGGAATTAAAGAAAAAACATGGCAGACTTGGAAAACATGCACGCTGATCCTTTGGTTATTGCCAAGAACTCTTCTCAACTACAAGAAGTTAACGGTAGTGATCGGGAGGATAATGCAATAGGTATCGTCAGGCGACATTAAAAAAAATATGGTGAAGGGATGGGCACTGATCCTTGGCCATCAGCAACAAGAAATTATCTACAATAACCAGAGGATATACAGGCAGGTGTACATCCGGGAGAGACTACGAGGTATGGGATTCCATCATTATTGATGAAGAGCTCTTGCAACTGAAGACTTCGTTTAGGTGAAGACGGTGACCATAGACTCTAGAAGAATTCTTCAATGACAATCGATGAAAAAAAGTTTCAGCATCACTCAGGGGCTCTAAAAGAAGTCTGCTAATACTAGGACCTCGCGCTTTCCACCTTGATCTCTACGGGCCTCTACCTACGGATCCCCGTTGGGGACACCTCGCAGTCCTAGCCCTTTACACCTTAATTTCCAAATAATTTCTTATATTTATTTATAATTATTAAGATCCACTAGTCTATCTCGTTGCAAGAGCTAAACTATGCTTCATTAAATAGTATGTCTGTTTTAAGATATGGGTGGTGCACAGTTGATAATGAGAAGACAAACAAATAATTCATTAGTTTATTTTAGGGGAAAATTGTGATGATATATCAAATTGTGTTATTTATAATTATTATTTAATGGAAACAAGAGTTATAGTCAACAACTATTTTCTCGGTTATTTGCCACAATAAGTATAGAATTGCAAATTATGTTCAATACACTTACAGGTTTTAATTAAGACTATTCCGTTCAGCGGAAAAAAAATTGGTATTAGTAAGATTTCCGGGTTGCTTTCAACGCTTTGAGATGGTCACACTTAGGACACAAAAATGCACATATACATGTCTGTAGATGTTATACAGTTGAAGTGATTGTTATGTTGAGATACTTTTGTTTTATTTATATTTAGTTTTGATGAAAAAAATTGTTTTAATTAAAAATAGCATTGTGCCAGTTGTACTAAATAAAGTGTGCATGTTGTGTTTTTATAATTTGATATTTATTGTGGCGAATATCTGAGAAACAGTTGTTAAAAGATATGTGTTTAGGCTGTTTTAAGTTTTTTTGTAAAATTTAAACTAGCGATTTATTATTATCTTTCCATTGTATGTCTTATTTGATTAAAACTTTTAGCAGGAAAATACCTAATTTATATTAAAACGTAATATAAATTTCTTTATAAGAAACATTATAAATTATTTGTCATGCATTGACTGGGTAGTATAAACAAACATACTTTTAAAAAGTTATCAGGCTATTAAAATATTTACAAAAATATATTTAACAGATACTCTACAGAATTTTTATACAGAGATTATTATTAAACATTGAATAAACTGTATCATAATAAATAAATATTAACTAGACGTTGTAAATTTACCATACATTTCTAGAACCATGACTAATGTATATGTATTTTTAAACCTAAATTGTAAAATCTCTTATTTGTATCTGATAGAAAAGCTATTAAGAAATGATGTAAGTTTAAAAACCGATTCTAAATTATATTCAGGATAATCATAAAATATTCTCAGTAAACAAGAATTTTGTTTAAGAATTAAAAATAATATAATTCATCCTTCATAAGTGTTAATATGCGACATTTTGGTGTCTCCTGAAAAAAGCGAAAAGAAATTCGTAAAACATTGCTTGCAAGAATTTTGTTTCTTTATGCACATACCACCACTACCACCCTAAAATGATTTAAAATATTTTTTATTTTAACATAATAGGTATCTAGATATTTGCATAATTCTCAGAATAAAACTTCAT
>JANEYF010001703.1:0-122500 GCA_029963845.1 Rhamnusium bicolor
TTAAAGTACTCAATTCAATAGTTCCGGAAATATTTCAAGAAATATGGTTCCGTCGTGACATCTTTGCATTTAGTACGGGAGCCATCTTCACTCTTCTTTGAAAAATCTGCTTAGTTAATATCTTATTTTTTGTATCATATTTAAGCTGTGTTTTTACAAAATCGACTCTTATAGGCGCATCAACAGGACAACGTTTGATAGGAACATTTCAATTATGTTAAAAAATAAGTGTCAATGCTATACGCCTTTGAAGTTGAGATTTTTTTTTGTGTTATTTATTGACATCACAGTATGATGGAAAATGATTTCCTGTCACCTTCATTGTAAACCGGCGCGGCGTGTTCCTGTCATTAACATAAACATATAGTGAAAAAAGTCAACTGACAAATGTTTAAAGCCGAGGTTATACTATTTCACATACACCTGTGCGGGCGTCTAGTGTAACTTCAGTGTCTGCTGCAATAATAAAAATATTATGTTTACATCTTAGACGTGCAATGCAAAAAACTTCAAATACTGAAATGGCGTTGATTGAGTTTGACAGGGATGACCAAATAAATAATTCTACGAGTATTTTGTGGCTGCTCCCCAATGTAATTAATAATTAATTCAGTTAGACGTCACTCGTCTTTTCATTATTAGTGCGATATATATATGCGTTCGTGTCTCTGAAATAGGTATTGTTTGAATTTCGTATTATTATTATTGATAAATAATTAGTAATTAGTATTGTGTTGTTGAAATTTTAACATTTTAAAGGTAAGTTTACCCGTTTTATTTTATTTCTAGTAAATTTTTAATACCTAACCTACATCTACATAGAAATTTAAAAGTAATTGCGTAATTACATAATCATTGTGTATTTTAAAAAAATATATTATTTATTGATGTCTATTTTTACATTTTACAAAATTTGTGGTTAGATATTTGGTAATTTTTTGTTTTAGTTGAGTAGTCTTGTTCACAGCATTTAAAACAAGATCAATCAGCTTCGATTCCCGGGATTGTGGAACATTGAAAGGTTAACATGTACTGATTGATTACGTTATTACATATTACTTGGTATCTATATCGAATAGTAGATCTACTCAAGGCAAAGAAGTGGATTATTTAAGGCCTCAAATAAATATGGAGTCTTTATGAATGTTCCCCTATTATAAATATACGCCAATAACATCTGTTAAAATAGAACATTCATTTTCAAGGGATAAATTTATTTTTGCAGACAATCGGCGGATTTTAACAGCTGAACATATGGAACAATTTTTAATAATATACTTTGCTTGTAAGGAATAATACCACAGCAATACCTGTGAATAAATGTGCAGTGCGGCAAAAAAAAATTATTGGTGTAAACTTCTAGTGCCAATATACTTTCAATTTACTCCACTAGTCATTTTTAAACCCTCTGCACTGCAAAGTAAGCGAAGGAAAGATATTAGTTTGCAGTAATATTTGGTTTTAATTCGTAATAAATTAATAACAAATATTTCTGTCCGCTGACACTTTTACTTTATTGTTTATTCTGGGAATAAAAATAATTATTTAAAAATAAAAATAAGTTAGGTCTCCTCTTCTTGGTAAAAGTTTAAAATATAGAGTGGATTGAAAAAATAATAACGCTGAAAAAAAATTTTTTTTTACTTATTATTTACTACTTTTACAAAACTTATAGATAAGTACAACATAAACAATTATTTTCCTGGCTATTTGCCAAAACGCTGAAACTTGGATTACAAAAAAGATAATATGCACATTATGTTCAGTGTGACTGACTCAATAATATTATTTTTAATTCCAACTATTCTATTCAGTAAAACCAAAAATAAATAAACCAAAAGGTGCTCACCAGTTGAACAATCACTTTAAAAACTTTAAAACGACTGTCGACACGTGTTTCTGCTTTTAGCTTCATCTGGACAGCTCATTTAAAGAATGCAAAGTAACTAAATACTAGTAAACCCCAATGTAATAAACAAGAAGAGGAAACCTAATTTATTTTCATTTTTAAATTTCCACTATATAATTTCAATTATCCTGTTCTCTAAAACCAACAATGATTATTACATTGGGGTTTACTAGTATTTAGTTACTTTGCATCCTTCAAATGAGCTGTCCAGATGAAGCTAAAAGCAGAAACACGTGTCTGCAGATCTTTTAAACTAAAAGTAAGTGATTGTTCAACTGGTGAGTACCTTTCGTTTTATTTATTTTTGGTTTTACTGCTCAGAATAGTTGGAATTAAAAATAACATTATTGAGTCAGTCACACTGAACATAATGTGCATATTATCTTTTTTGTAATTCAAGTTTCAGTGTTTTGGCAAATAGCCGGGAATATAATTGTTTAAAAAGATATATGTTGTACTTATCTATGATAAGTTTTGTAAAAGTAGTAAATAATAATTAGCAAAAAAAATTTTTCCGCGTTATTCTTTTTTTCCCACTCTAATAATTATTTGTTCAGGAAATTGCTAGGGATAAAGAAATATGGGAAAAGACTTGCTTACTAAAACTTGTCTTATTTTATAAACATTGTTTGGGTTCTGAAATAATATTAAATAGAAGGGGTAAAAACCTTAAATGTAGTGAGCCTAAGTATATTTTAGATGCAAAGGAGATAAAGAAAAAGACTAGAGAAAAAAAATTTAAGAACGAAGATGAAACGAAAATAATATAAGAAAAAAATTGGTGAAAAAAAAGAAAAATAGAAATTGAAAAATAATTTTCTACTTACTTTTGCAATGGCCTCAGTCAGCCTACCTTAATATTTTGAAATATTGAAACTGACTTCTTGTCGAAAATCGATCAATAAAGAAAACAATTATATAATTTCTGAACGTAGATTTTTAATAATAATCTTTATTTTTTACAACCATTTTTTTAAAGCAAAGTGGCAGGCGCATTTTAGATGCGGCAAGTCCATCAGCGGTGGCTGGTGAATTATCCCATATCTAACAATGGGGTATTTTCATTGACCTGAGATGAGAATGGAAATGCTTATATTTAAAAAATATAATTTTTTTTGTATGTTTGTTGGTGAAAAACATATTACATAGCACCATAAAACAGTTATTTCATTAAAATTAACATTTTTCATAATTACGTCACTAAGCGCAAACTAGGGAAATCACCAAAAAATTTTTTTGGAACACTGGCATGATGAAATTTCTATTATTCTGTTGTGATTCGTGTTTTAGCATTTTTGTTTGTATATTTGTTTTAAAATGTTCTAAAATCACACAAATATGGAAAAAAGTATGTAGAAGTTATATTAGATAATTTATCTGCTATATTTTTACAATAATAAACAAACGAAAAATGAGGTTACAGTCTAATGTCAACTGACAAATATGGTACAAGACCATGCAATTGCAGATTACAGGTCAGTTTATGAGTGTTGAATCTAACAGATTCAAACAAATTTCTCTTTTCACCTTATGTTAAATCTCTCTCCGTCTATCTCTTTTCTTAGTTGAAACTGTTAGACTCAACATGAACAAACCTTATGAAATACCCTAAAATTAACTAAATTTGTCGCTCTATTGGAATTTGCGCTTAGTGATGTCACAAAAGCTTAACTGAATTTTTCTTCAGTTTAAATGAAAAAAATAAAGAAAAGGCATTTGTCTCTTATACCTCAAATTTTCAATTAAAAAAAAGGGAAATACCTCGAGCATGGGACATTTAATTAATATTCATTTTCACATATGTTTATTGGCCCAACAGCAATACTTATGTTCCACCCAGCGGACTACCTTTAAATTTGAGCTAGTTACGCCACTGGTGTTGGCAAAACTGGCTGGACAAAATTTACTGTTCAGTCTCATAGAAAAACACGAATGTTATAAAATTTTAACACCCTGTATCTTTTAAACCAGCAATATTTGTATAAGGCATGTTGGAATTTAGTATCTTGGTCTATATTTTGGTCTTTAGTATCTCCAATTTCTAGATTTCTTATTCTTAAAGAATTACCTTTTATCTACGTAAATCGTCTCTGGAATTTATCGCTACCTCCAGATCTCTAGTTATTACCTACTCGGAAAGGGTTTGACAAAAGTTTATATTATAAACTACTGTTAAATTGAGATATCCGAACATCGAAAGTTTAATAAATTATTTCCAGAGCAGGGTGCTCTGGAAATAATTTATCAATACAATATATTAAATCTTAAATAACTAACATCTAAATAATATATCTGATGCCTGAGTTGTATTATAGTGGGTTCGTAATATACATGCATACATTCAACATACATATATACATACAATAGATAACCGGATTTTCACAACTTTGGTTACCACATCTAAATAATATATCTGATGCCTGAGTTGTATTATAGTGGGTTCGTAATATACATGCATACATTCGACATACATATATACATACATTAGATAACCGGATTTTCACAACTTTGGTTACCACATCTCTTAAAACTTAAAGAATCGAAAGAATACGCCAAAATAATATGGATTTATCACATAAACTCAACGCTAAAAATGTTTAATTTTGGACACAGAAGGCCATGGAATTTTTATTTTCAGTTTTTCCCATATTTCCAGAAATAATTGAGATGTTCTTATGAAATTGGGAAGGTGAACGTTGCGTATGTCAGTACACTTCTCACCATAGGTTTCATCTTTCCATTCTAACCAGAGGAGGAGCGACGGTGAGGGGTGTTGAGGATATTCTTCCCAAAAAAACGAAACGCCACTGACCTAAGCTAGTTTTCTTTCGTTTTCGCCATTTACTATCATTAATACATAAAAAAAGGTTGCCAATAATTTTTTAATGTGCAACGTCGTCGAGTTAAACTCATTTTAAAATCATTCATCCCTTGTATATATCAGTTAGCTGTTAACTCGTGAAAAAAATATGTGGTTTTGCATTTTTCCCTTAATGTAATTTCGAATTGTGAGATGAAAACTACCGTTCGAAGTGAACACCACAACTTGCACCTTCTGAATTTCATAACAATGTCTCAATTATTTTTGGAGAAATGCGCCCCTATCTCGAAAAACTAAGCATATTTAGGTATAAGTTTATATGATAAAACCATATTATTTTGACGTATTCTATAGATTCTCTACATTTCTCGATTAAAATCTGGATCTGAGGTAACTCCACAAAAAGAGTCCAAGGGTGTCAAATAATGCACAGAAAGGCATTATTTTGGACAAATTTCGAGGTGTGTAAGTTATTTTATTCAACATGTTAAGGTATAAGAGCCCAGTCAAGTTTTACATAATGAACAATAGTCCTATGACGTGATTGCCCAGAATACTCGTTCAAACATTTAACTTCTAGAAAAATTGTGTGTGACCTTCCCAGTGTGCAGTCTAATCACTACCATATCTCACATTCTGTTTGTTCACATTTCCATTGAAACAAAAATGTGTATTCATCACTAAAGCAAATGCTCTTTAAGTAATCAGAATTTAGGTCAATTCTTACAGTCAGAACAGACCTAGGGCGTAGATCGTGTAATAAGGCAACTTTTTCTGCCACAATATCAATTTCTTATCCTCCGAAATGGGATGGTCCGTCCATATTTTCAGTGTGGACAGTACCAGTCCACAAGAATTAAAACCTCTGATATTTAAAGAAGATGAGAACTGCGTCGTTTATCCTCATTTTACGAACCATTTTGCATCAAATGCAGGATTTCAGAAAGGATCAAAAACCTAAAATTAAACTTGATAACAAACTCAAAATAAAGGCAAACCGCAAAATTAACTATTGTGAAACTGATATTTGACAAAAAAAACGTTTTTTTTTATATAAAAAAATTGTTTTTGCATGCAATACGATAAATAATACCATAAATCTGATAACTGTCATATATCATTAAGCTATCAAACGACAGAATAACATTGAAACAAACCTCACCTTAACCTAACTTTTGATATTTCCCATGTTTTGTTGTACGCATTAACACAAACACGAAAAGCTGAACATTTTCAGCTTTATGGAGCGAACATAATTTTAAATTTTGCGTCACCAATAGGATCTTGAAACACAAAAACAAAACAAATAAAGCTCTTGTCTATATGTAGCTCTCTCCCACATAAGGTACCTTGAGGTTTCTTCAGGGATGTATTACCTGTGGTGTTTAACTTAATTAATTTAATAACTAAAGATCGGATAATCGGATTCTTACTTTTCAGAAACTAGTGTATAGAGCATGACATGCAATATGACCGCTTGCAACTTAAAATTTTAAGAGTTTATAGTAACTCTGGTGCCATCTTTGAATTTTGAAAAACCGATCATCATCAGAAAACAAATCAATCGATATGATTTAACGTCAATATTGTCGGGTCTTGAGCAAAATTTGTTCAAAAGTTAAGAGGGGGACTTTAGACGGCACTGTATGTGAGGGAATATTTTCATTTAACTATGACCATTTAATAACAATGTGATTTAAATAATTTCGTTGCATGTGCATGTACTCTCCATTTTTAAATGACCAAATTACACCTCAAATTATAATTTTGTTAATTTTAAGGTGTCTATGGAGCAGGAGTGCTCATAACAGAAGGCGCCAGAGGAGAAGGTGGATACATAATAAATTCGGCAGGAGAACGTTTTATGGAAAAATATGCCCCAACAGCTAAAGACCTTGCATCGAGAGATGTTGTCTCACGGAGTATCACTATTGAAGTACTGGAAGGAAGAGGTTGTGGCCCCGAAAAAGATTACGTTCATTTACAGTTGCACCACTTACCAAAGCAGCACATAATTAAGCAACTACCTGGTATATCACAGACAGCTCATGACTTTGCGGGTGTTGATGTCACTAGAGAACCGATTCCTATAGTACCTACAGTGCACTATGCCATGGGAGGCATACCCACAAATTACAAAGGACAAGTCTTAACTCAAGTGGTATGCTAATACTTTCATTTTTGTATACAAATAATATACATACAAATTGAAAAAACTCATTAACACTGAAGTTGTTTCCAAAGACAACAAAACCCTGGGTACTATAATAAACGCGCGTTTCGGTTTTAACCTTCTCCAGATGATATCAACGTAGTTGGGGAAACGAGTGTCGTTTATAGGATACAGTGTTATAGTGTTTGTGGAAATTACCTTAAAGTTAATGCTGTCGCATTAAAGGTTCCAACCCACTTAAGAATAAAAATAATTCAAATTAAAAACGTTAGGGGCATTCAACGTTCTTTATCATTTTTGAGAATAACTACATAATAATACACTCGTTGACACATAACATAATCATGATTTCTTGAGTACATTAAGTTTATCTGGCTACTTTTGAAAGTAAATAAAATTGGATTTCTTATCTTGTTAGGTGGACCATATTAGTTAGATTTAATTGAATGGGTGGAATATACAGGGTGTCACTGAAAGGTCTGATTAAAAAAATGTATTTTCGAATCCAAAATAAAACGATTGGACCCAACCTTATCTCTATTCAAAAGTGCTTCGTCGTTTTCGAGAGTCAACGTTCTTAAAAATTTGTTATGATTTTTTTTTCAATAAAAAAAGAATGCTTTTAAGCTATTGTTTTTTGACATCATTTTTTTGGTTGTGAGTACTACGCAAGTGGTCAAAAGTTGGTAATCCAATTACAAAGAAGCCCAAATTTTTAAACAGTTTATCCAATACATTTAGAACTTTTTACAGTTAGAATATCTTATTTGCAACTTTTTTCTTGCCTTGTTAAGCTCTGCTGTCTTTAGGCAGAGTAAACAATAAACTTTAATTGGAACAGTATATTGATTAACTTTTTATTGTCAATTAGGTAATTAACATTTACATTTGTATATAAACAAAATACAAAACGGAAACTATATACAGAAGCAACAGTTTTATTGTTTCTTAGACAAAACCAATATTTTGATTTTGATAAGAATTTAGTAAATATGTCAGCCACCATATTTGCAGCAGATAAATACTCAATTTCAATCAAATTTTCGTTTATAGTTTCTCTTATAAAATGATGCGTTACATTAATATGTTTAGAGCTCACATAAAATGAAGGATTTTAGCCAGTTTAGTTGACCATTGATTATCATTAAAAATTGTTTTGGGATTAAAATGATTATTGCCAATTTCTGCAATAAATCTTCGTAAAAATATTCCCTCCTTAGCAGCTTCTGTAAAACATATATATTCCGCTTCGGTAGAAGATAATTCTACCGTAGGTTGTCTTCTTGCCTGCTAACTGATAGCACTTTCACCAATTTTAAAAGTTTTAACCAACATACCAACAATAATTCCTACCTCTTTTAATTTATCATGGAATTTATTATACTACTGTTTTCTAGTTTGTTTCAAGTCCATAGAGTGATTTTTGAAGTACACATATATCATATCCTAAATTTAAAACGTCAAGAGCATTTTCTTAGTTTCTACACTTTTTACACTTTCTACTACTATTTCTTTTTCTTCAGACTGAACTATATACTTAAGCATATCATCAGGAGAATCCGATTTTCTTCATACACATCTCTTCTCCCAAACATCCGTTTAAAAACCCTGTTTTAACATCTAGTTGGTGAATTTTCATGTCATTTTTCATTAAAAAAACTATTATTGCGGTTATTGAATTTATTTTTACAACAGGAGAAAAGGTTTCATGAAAATTTACTCCTGGAGATTCTGAGTACTCTTCCGCAACTAAACGGGCTTTATACTTTTCAAGAGAATAGTCGGCCTTGTACTTATTTACTAAAACTGGGCGATATCCCACCAACTTTCGATTTGCAGGTGTTTTAACCATTTTCCAGGTTTTATTTTTTAATAATGAGAAATTATTTTCTTACACTAGTAATTTTCTTTCAGTAAATGCAATAATGACAAAATCAGACAAAAAACAAAAGAAATACTGGAAAAATAAAAGCACGTTCTTTTTGCCCATCCGATGTGTAATATTTAAAATTACACAATTTAATCTGTTCTTTTTCCCTTGAGGGAAATTACACTTTTTGTTCCTTCTTGTGGCATTGAGCTACAATTAATGCGGATTAGTCGTTCAGAAAATTCTTTCATTTCTAATAACAAATTTATTAGGCGGTATTATATTATTACTATAAATTGTTTGTATTTTTTGGGTTTATTGGTTCAGTAAAAAAAGGAAAATTATTATTATATTAGATGACGTTTCGCTGGTGGTCTCCAGCTTTTTCAAATCTTTAACGAATAAATTGGATTATTAATTATTTAACTAACAATTTAAAACAATTGTTATTTATATTATGCCATTCTTCGGGTATTTTATATAACGATTACATCTTGTTTTTTGTATGTTATTAGATATGTGTTTTATTCTTAACCTATTTTTTATTGTATGTTCTGTTTGCTAGTATATATGATAATGATATATTCGTTTAAAGCAATTTCAGTAAAATGCTTTGTTATCTAAATATCACAGTCAATATTTAATCCATCGAATTATAAATGGTTCAGGCGTGTTTGACTAGTTATAATTATTATACATCGAATATTGAAGATCAACAGGAAGTTGCGGCATATTATAACGAGAAATATTTATTTAGCTCATCTCTCGTTAGTCCTTATGTTACAACGTCAATTTCAGCCATAACCATTGAGCGTATATTCTGAAACTGAAAATCATATGCCACTATGAAATTTCACCGTTGGATATATTCTTAATGAATAGCTTCGTGGTTGAACGGTAAGGACACTTGTGTCTCTTATTCCGGAATCTCGGGTTCGATCCCCGGTTGAGGAGCTGGAATTTTTTTCTAAAGCAGCAATTAATCCCAGCATATTCAGATTTTGGGTGTGCCCCCGTGTCTCTAAATATATAGCCCTCTTCCACACAAGGCACCTCGAAGTACCTTCAACTATCCACTGGTAAGACAATCCTAAGTCTTACATGTGCTGCTTTACTTAACTTAATAAGAAAAGAGTAGTCATATAGGTTTTACTTAACTTAATAAGAAAAGAGTAGTCATATAGGCTCTGTGAAAATTCTTTGGAGACTAAGGTTTCCATACATTTGTAAAAAAATAATTTTGTATCAACTATGTAAACGAAAGTTCAAACAATTCTTAAACATGCTAAAACACCATAGTGGAAAAATGGCTGAAAGAGGAAAGAAAAATTCAGTTAATAGTTTTTGAGTTATAACTTGTTTTGAGGATTACATGTTCGAACCATTAATTCTAATACGGTATGGCGATTTTATTTGTAATTTTTCGTGAAAAATTCAATGAAACTAATTTTTAGTGCATTCTTTTTATAAACATAAACAAAACAAATTTTAAATCCATCGAGTAGTTTCCGAGTAACAAACGATTTAGTGTTAGTATTAGAAGAAAAAATATTGAGAACATTTTCACACTCACGAAATGATTTCCTTCAGTTACAATACAAAAAATGAAAACCCCTAGTCTGATATATATCTATTTTCATTCTTCTGAACTTTTTTAGGGGATTAGACCGCGTACAAATTATTTATAAAAACATTTAAATTAGATAATTCAAAATATGAACATTTGTCATATTTATTTTGACATGTCATTATGATTTCCGAAGTTACACTAGATATTGTCTTTCAATTTAAAATATATTTTTTTTTGCTTCTAATACCGAGGACACTATTATTTAATTCAACGCAGTTCTTGGTCCTAGACTGAGTAGTTGTTTTAATAGTTTCTATGATAAAATGTATTGGAAGTGTTGTTTTTGCTTCATTATATGCCTAAAACTGTTATATTAGCACATTCAGATACGAATGTCAGTATAAAATATAAAAATATATAGGTATTTATTATTACGATCATGTTAGGTTTGAAAGAATGCTTTTGTAATTCCCAATAATTATTTTATTATTTTTTCTAGAAATGAACAGTATTTGTCAGCAATTTTTCAATATGGCATCCGAATCTTGTCAGAGATTTGATTTTGTTTACTCAATGCTCTCAAGAAATATCACGTGGATAACAAAATCGTAGTTCCCGAAGAATTCCTATATATTTTGCTTTTTGAACTTTTCAGTTTTCAACTTCCATCATAAAAGCATAAACTTTTTACACTGAATTTTTTATGGCACTAAAATAATAACTGTCGGTGTAAACTTTCATCGCTTTTATTTAATAAACGGGTTTTTGATTTAGGATGCATGGGACACATAATTCACCCTTACGACTATCAAATATTCTTAATGTTTCATTATCAATTACATGCGGTTTCTTCAGATTGATAGGGAGTTGGTAATAATTCTTTAGCGCTAACCCTACATATTGTATAGATTTTAATTTTGTATGTATCTGTATTTATTTTATCATGCTTGACGATATTTGCTGTAAAGTTATTGAATCATATAACTTCCTCAAGGTGCAAAGTTTGCTCGCAAAATCTTTGTACATTGTATAGTATTAAAGTTGTGGATCGCTCTATTTTTTATGCTTAACGAAACATCGTAATAACAGCTTGCTTTAAAGTTTCAGAAAACAAATAAAATTTCATAATCTTTCACGATGTTGTGTGATTCTCGTTTACACTATGAATAACGGAAACGACTGATAGAAGTATTTATATGATGCGTTATACGTATCTACCAAATTTTAAGTGTAAACGACATGTTATCTTACATTATATGACTGAAAGGCTTATAGACACAGGAAAACTTACATCGGAAACGAGTAGTTTCAGTAAATACGGCATTTCTCGTTCTCGACAACGGGTTCAATATTCTCGAGGACGTAAGGCAGCACTAGTATTTGGTTTGCTTCGTACGAGTGTCTTAGGTGGTAATATGACACTCGTAACGTCGCGTTATATCCGTGGACGTAGACCGAATTTGCATATATGGGACATGCTAAAAGTAAGTACATGAGTAGTTCCAGCGCCTGACCAGAGGTCCTGCAGTTGATACCAGGAACCTCTACAAGCCATATGCGACAAAGGTAGACCAAGATGTTGATAACACCATCCTGACAGGCCAAAATGAATTCCTCGGTCTCCGACTTGAACCCTTAAGACTTTAGAAAGACGAATGCCAGCCTGGTCGATAGACCCAATGTTTCTATGTTGTTGTAGCAGACACCATACTGGGGTTTATTGACGGGCTGCCGAAATAGGTCTCCCTGTTCTCAGCTTTAGTTCTGGCTCCAAGATGATTCGGCTAAAGCTCAGTAACCGATTCAACGTTAGCACTTCGCAGACAGATGTCGGCCGTAGGCCCTCAGGACTGATCTTCCAGAGAACTTCTGGTTTTCTGCAACTTACGTGCAGCACATGGGGTTATAATAAATATCCAATCAGTATGCAATAGATTCAGGAAGTTTGGCCTGTCAAGTCGTCCTTCATATTGAGCCTCTCGGTTAAATCTAGCTGACCATACTTCCCGTTTAAGGTGAGCAAGGGATCATGAAAACTGGGAGATGGTGCAGTTTTATTCAGCGATGTCTCGTTTTGGTTTGCACAGCGATAGCAGATGTCTACGAGTTTGAAGGATGTCAGGGAACAGATACAGCTAAAGATTTATCTAACCCACAGTAGTTATTAGAGAAGGCAGTGTCATGGTATGGGGAGATATATGTGTTGGAGGAGCCACCAATCTATCTTCAAAAGGACCATGAGTGAACAAATGTATACCAATGATACTCTCAGTAACATTGTGACGACTTTTCAAGCTGTTACTGGCGGAAATTTTATTTTTATTGATGATAATGCTGGCCCCAAATATTGTTCTCAGCAGGCATTCAACATCCTTGGAACTCACGGAATTGATCACGATCCTCTTCCACTGCGTTCTTCTGACTTGATTGTCATTGAACGTGTGGGATTTATTGGGTAGGGCACTTCAAATCAATCGGCACCAAAGCACATTGTGCAACTGTCAGATATTCTTCGCATTTTATCGATACAAATCCCACAAGATGTTATCAACATCATTATCACAAGCATGCCTAGATGTATATTTGAAGGACCAGAATACGGAGTTGTTGATAGGTTTAGGACATTGTTGGTTCCCAGGGCTAAATATTTCTTAAACTAAAATTGTTCTTCCTAGTTTTTTCATAATTTTACAAAAAGATTAACAAAAGAAGTTTTCAATCCCTTTCATAACGAAATTTTTTAGTTCAGTCACTTCATGAAAATATGAAATATCCCTAACTTTCTGTGCATAGTGTATTATAATAATTATTTTATATGTTATTTATTTATAAATCATAATTATAAATTTATAACTTTTAAAATGCTGACGTCAGAATTTAGAACTAAAATTATAGATATCTTTACATCTTCATACTGGTATTTCTGAGATACTTTTCAAAGAGAAACAGAGAAGAAAGAGTGAGAATGATAGCAGTGTTTCGCAGCTAATGATGCCATTATTCTTTCTTTTAAGACTACATTAATAAATAATTGTTTTTGTTCTTTGTTTGTGATGGAGCTTAACTTTGCTAAAGCTAATAGCAAAAATTTCCAGAAATTAATTATACAGGCTGTTTTAATGATGTTAAGGCAGACTTCGAGGGGTGATTCCTCTCATAAAAAAATTAAAAAAAAAACAGTAACCATTTTTCCCCAAAATGTATAACATTAGACAGGCTTTTTAAATAAACTCAGTGACGGTTGAAAGTACCGACTTCAAATTTAGCAAGGAAAATTGTTTTCATCGGAAAGTTTCATCAAAAACTAATCAGTGGAGTCGGAATTAGAGCGGGTTGGGGTGATAGAATCTTACATAAAAAAGATATTTGCAACTGAACGGATTTTTGATTTGTTGATTTGGATGCACCGTATTTAACAAAAATGTTGCCCTTCTTCAGCTTCTTTCGTACATTGTACCATTCACAAGAAAAAATTAAAAAATCATCGGAATGTCGAGAGAACCGTTATGTGGATAAAACCTATTTGGGACCAGAACCTTGTAATTATTATTATTTCTTAGGTATGTGTTTTTGAAGATGTTTTTTATTTTCTCTATAATTCTAAATTGCGAAAATAAATATCACATTTATTTTCGCAATTTAGAATTATTTTGCAATTTGTTGTTTCTTTAATATTATTTTACCGGGTTCTAGTTTCTCAGGATATACCTTATTTTTAAAATCAAATGTTCATTTTACATTTCTGTTTTTTTTGTCTCTAATAATAAAACTTCTTCAGTATCCCTTTTCTATTTTCCACAAAAATAACACGATATGTTGTCCTGGTTTGATGGAGCCCCATTTATTAAATTTTTTGTAGTGGTATTGTGGGTGGCTGCGTAATATCTTATAAGTTTTTATATAAAATTTTCAGAGATACCCTGTATTTAAAGCAAAGAAACAGCTGTTTTTTGTTCTTAATAATATAATTGCTTTGAGGAAGAAAATATATATTTGTATTAAAGGTCAATTTATAACTCTGAGAATTTAGTATAAATATAATAATTTTAAAACAGTTAGAAATGAAATCACCGACGTACGCTTAATAGTTTAATATTTTCCGTCAACAACTAATTGGTATCTGTATGCTCCTTGTAACTTAACTAATTTAGCGTGAAAGTTTCAGCACAACTTTGTGATCCTTATTGCTTCGGTTGTCAATTATTGATGTTGGCAACTATCCGAACAATTAATACTCACTAAACATTAGACATCCACACAATATTAGCTAACTTTTTAATGAGATAAAATGTAATAGCTCCAATTTTAAAAAAACGGCTATTCGTTAAAAAATCGTTAACTCTATACCGAGCGTCGCGCGTCACTGAGATTTGGTGATCTCTCTTTTTGGATACTTTTTAACTCGAAAAAAATGATTCCTCACACATTCTTCGGGTATTAAGCCACTGGTTTATAAAATATTCCAACAATTTATTAAATAAATCGCCAAAAAGATGTCAGAGGTTGGTTTAAAAAAAAGTTTTTACCTACTCAAAAAATATCTCACTCACACCTAAAAAATGTTAATCTGATAATGCAATTGTTAAATGTAAAATATTTTAGATTATAAAAATTGACGTTTTGGAATACAATCTGATTCCGTCCTTTTTGGATAGGCAAACACATTTTTTTTTAATCCAAACTCTCACTAGTCTTTTTTAAGAATGGTGCGAGGAAACATTGTAAGATGCCATAAATAAATAATATCAGAGAAATCAATAAACGCATAAATAAGACATTATTTTTGATACAAAAGAAAAGTATTTATGGTTTCTGGCTTCAACATTCAAATTAATGGGGATGTCCCACTATGCTAAAAGTTGAATTTCTTTTTATTATATATGATTCTACACTATTTATGTAATCAGTATCCATAAGTGGTTGGGTTTTAAAAACAATTTTAACTACTAAAAAATATCTGATGTGGCCAGCACATAACTTTCTTATACCAGTATATATCATCCTGATATAACAAAATCATTCAATTTAATTCTTCACTTACCTCAATTAAATTTTAATAGCGTACCTTGAAATGTTTCATTAAAATTTTTAAATAATTAATTATCAGGGTCATTCGATACTCAATAATAATAATTCATGTCATATATTTTAATAATTTCTTCTTATTGACATTGACATTTTTTGTAACTAAATTAAACATTTTAAATGTCAAACTGTTAAATTTATCCTAACTCCATCTTATGAGGTCAAATGTGTAAAAATTTCAGTTTACATCAGCTTTATTTAAGTACTTGGAAATATATTTTGTTGGCTTGATATAGTAGACATGATTTATAATCTTTCATCAAGAATATTTTTTTTTGTAAAGGCAAATACAAAAAAGTTTGGGTCCCGTGGACCTCCTTTCAGCTGAATAATTTTTATCATCATCGACTTTATCATTGTCTTTGTCCTTTAGAACATGTGTACCAAATTTGACAGCTTTATCTCAGAAACTGTGGCTGCTATCGCGATACTGCAGACATGCAGACAGACACTTTATTTTCCATAAAGTTGTTTTTTCATTATAATTCGTCGAGATTCTTCCAGAAATGCAATAAAAATTTTTAAATTTTTTTCCCCGAAATTGTACCTTCTTCCTTCTATCATTCATTATGTCTTTCTGGTGATGCCACATTCACCAAATTTAATGTGTCACCTAAAATGTTGTTGACAATCTTAACTGCCAAATTTGGGAAGTTTCCCATTAGTATTTTTTGAGTTATCATGCACACACACAACCACACACAGAGACACACACGCACCAACATACATCATTCGGAAAATCAGAATGGATTCAGGAGGGTATATATCAATCAAAATATCGAGGTCGAAAAAAAAATCACGATTACTATACTTCCTTATATTAGGTATATGAAAGTAAAAGTATGAGAGTTTGGATTAATTTAAAATTGCCGCCAGTTAATCAACCAATAAAATAATACGCCTTGTGATATGGCCGAACGTGTATTGCCATATTTTCTTTATTGAAGTATTGTTTTAGTAGCCGAAAACTACTTGAGAATATTTGGCTGCTTGTGTTTGGTGCCAAACCTAGTCGGTTGACGCTATAAGACTAAAATTCAAAACTTTGTTATTTTTTCAACCTCTTTCCGGGGCTCAAAAAAAATCCGGAAAAAATTCTGTGAGCTCGTATTTATTAATACTATCGAATAAGCAAATAAAAAAAATATGTGTGAAACGCCCATTTTTATATAGAACATTTAATTGTGATTTTGGCAATGTGATTACTTAGGTGTTTGATTTTTTGTTTTTCTTTTTTATTATAGAGGTATAATATTAGGTATTAACGTAGTTAGGTTTTCACAAATTTCAAATACACATTTCAAATGGGCTCTGTATACTGATAATTAATGGTCTTAAAAATCTAATAAGAATTATTCTGTTTACAAGATTAAACTAGGTCAATTTCTTATCAAGACGCTGTGTATTTAATTATTAAATTGTAATCATAATAATAATGCACTATCCACATACATAGATGTATAGAAAGAAATATATTGCTCTTAATCAAAGATTACAATAATTCATTAATTGATAAAATGGATTAATTTTTTAAGGTATGATAAGCAAGGTAATCAGATGGTATTAGTTATTCTTCAGTTTTTATTTAGTTGGATGCAAGTAGAAATTAGTACCATACAGTCATAGAGAAACCTCATACAAAAACAGGAATACCATCTGGACTAACAAACTTATTTGAAGATTATTCCTTCCAGTAAGGTCTTGATTAAAATTTATAACATCGAAGATTTAATAGATAAAATTGTCAGGGTCCAAAATTGAATTATAGAGTAAATATATTTAATGAAACTTAACCTTATACAGAAATATATACACAAAAATACAAAAATAAACTAATTATAATGTACAAAATATTGAGGAAAATATAAAATTTAAATTCACAACCTAGAAAAACTTGAAAGAGAACATACAGAAGATACGTTTTTCATTTATGAAAATAATTGTATTTATGAACGATGAAGATAATAGAAAAAGATTTTTAACTTTTTTCGAAAACTATTTACGGATAATATCTTATACTAGTTTTTAATAAAGTTGTAAATTTTGACAGCATTGTAGCAAAAAGATCTTTGAAACATGGTTGTTTGAAATTTAGGTATTGATAATTTTTGGACGTGTCACATTTGCATTTTGAAAATTGTATCTAAAATTTAGTTTTTCATGGAGGTAAGATATTGTGAAAGAGAGAAGTAGATGATGAACAATACTGAGAGAATATTTGAACAAAATTTTAATATTGTGAGCTTTAAATTCTTTGATTTTGTTAGAAATGTGAATGATTATACTTTCTTAAACGAAAATTAAGTTGACAATAATTAGGTAGTGATTGAAAATATTTGGAAATCATTCAGAATCAAAAACTGAGTATAATGATCCACAGTTTCAGATTTGATCAATAGGACAAGTATGGAAAAAAATTAAAAAACCTTTTAAAAAAGGTGCGCTGCGACTCCACCCAAAACGCTGGGAGATAACCTAACAGATTCGTCCAAATCTTATAAGTCCAAAGTTGTAGGGGACAACATTTTCCAAAAAAAATAGTCTAAGATGACATTTATCTTTTATAGTTTAGCCTTGAGCCGCGCTCAAAGTTGTGTAATAAAAAATCCGTGGCAGGGAACACCTATATTAACACTCTTAGTTGTTTAATTCATTATATACATTTTATAACTATTGAAACGAGCCCAAAAAATTCACGAATGCTCTACGCATTGTGGGAGAAATTTCCTGCAATAGAAAAAAAATTGTCGACCAAAAATTCAAATTTTGACAGCTCCGCAAAAAAGTAATTTCTAAATTTCATCAGGATTTTAGCAGAATGAAGTGAAGATATCTTGGAGATTATTTATCGTAAAAATAAAATAAAAAAAGTGCAAAATGAGGGTCTTTTAATAACTGATAAACCTGATCCCTTGATATTGTAAAATCTGTAGTTTCGCCATAAAAAAATCAAAACTGAATAAAAGTACCATTTTTATCAATTCCTTACATGAAAAGTGTTTTAACAATGTTGATTTATTAAAAACTTTGTCAAAAATAAGTATATTTCATCGTGGACTTTTTTTTTTGGAGAATTTTGTCCTCTACAACTTTGGTCCTATACAATTTTGACAAATCGATTACGGTTCTCTCAACGTTTTGGGTGAAGGGTCGCGGCGCACCTTTTAAAAAAATTTTTAAATTTTTTTGCACACTTGTACTGTCGGTCGAACCTAAAACATTGTATCATTATACTCAATTTTTAATTCTGAATAACTTCCAAATATTTTCAATCATTACCTAATTATTGTCAACTATTTTGAATTTTTTGCAATCGGTGCAAGTTTAGTTTATCTCATATGGAATGTTTTAATATTGGTAAAACTCATAAATGGAATCACAGAGTTGTTTTCGTAGTTTATAGTTTATTAAGCTAATATTACAATAACGAAATTCTAATGCAACATACGATTTTTTTTATCAATTGCATAACATGATCAGAGAAACGTATGTTTTCGTCGAATAGTAAATCAAGATTTTTTACTTTATTCAGAATTTTCAAAGGTGCAATCAAATTAAATTTTACGAAAGGTTAACTTTTTTTTTGAGAAAAGTACGTTTAGACGGATTAAGCTAGAATTCTTTTTTTTTTTTTGAGAGTTTGTAATAGAAAGAACATCTGCATGGTTTTTACAAGCTGTTTTAAGAGATTTAGGATAAGATGAATTAATAAGTTGGGTGTTGTCAGCGTAACTTTGCAGTTTTGTTTAATAGACAAATTTAAATAGGTCTGTTGTATATAGTAAAAAGAGAACTGTACCCAACACTGAGCCTTAAGGAACACGAGAATATATAGTGCAAATCTTGGAACAGGTATTCCCAAGAACTACTCTTTGAGTACGAGTCTAAATATGCCCTAAAGAAATTGGTTAATATGTTGTCAAATCCATAATATTTTAATTTCCTAGAAAGGAGACTGAGATTTAAAGTTCCGAAGGCTTTAGATAAATCTAATAAAAGGAGTTCAGAGGCTCTACTTTTATCTAACAAATTAAAAATGTCATAATAAACATTCAGTAACACAGAGCTAGTGCTATGAGTTTTTCTAAAATTGATTATAGAGGGGAGATAATATATTTCTTGTTGCGAAGTGAAATATTTGAGGCTGAATACATTTTTCCAAAACTTTTGACATTGCAGATATTATGATTATTGGTGTTAGGTCGAACAATTTTCATTACTATTTGTTTTCGATAGAGGTTTTATTAATCGTCGTTTCCACTGGTGTGGGTAATAGCCAATCTCAAAACGGCAATTAATGAAATATGTTATATGTGTAACAATTACGGACTAGCTGTATTATAGAATCTTAGCGCTAGTACTATTGTCACAACCTTGTGCATTTGAATGAAGTTCGAGAATAATATGTTTTTTATTCAACTGTATTGAAGTGATATTTTTTTTTGTTAGAATATCTGGACGAAAAGATCGCCTTTTTATAACAGGTATTTATATTATGTTGTGGTTGCTAGGAGATTACTTTTCCCATTAGAAAAGCACTTTTCGTCCTAGAACGAAAAGTACTTTTCGGACGGTAAACAATTATAAACAAAATAATGGATACCATAATAGTATATTATATTATAAGACCGTTATAGTGTTTAATATGTGATCATGGAAGTTAACTAGTTATCCATGTGAGCATGTTAAACCCTACAACGATCGAATATTGTACAACGTTTCATGTTATCCTGAGTTCTTTTTATCCAAAAGAGAGAGAATAAACTAATAAATTTTGTTAATTATGACGCTACTAATATAGGCGAAAATCTAATTGCATTTTTAGAAAGGAATTGTGTTTTCATAACAACTGGTAACAAGTCTTATTAATGTCAAATCAATATAATATATTGATAAATGTTTTTACCGGTCTAGCCTGTATTTTTACCAATAAAGGGTGATTATTGTTATGGTATATTACATTATAAAACCGTTATATAGGGTTTAACATGCAGGCATGTGAGCATGTTAAACCCTATAATGGTCGAATATCGTACAACGTTTTATGTTATTCTGAAGCTCTTTTCATCAAGAGGAGAGAGAATAAACTAAAAACTTTGTTAATTCTTACGATGATTATTTAATAATAATACTACTACTATACTAATATAGTTGAAAATACGGTTGCATTTTTGGCAAGCAGCTGTGTTTTCATAGCAACGGATAACAAGTCTTATTAATGTCAATGAGGTAAAAATCAAAATATACCGGGAAAAGTTTTTACCAGTCTAGCCTGTTATTAACATTTTTACCAATAAATAGTGATTATTGTTAAACAGTATTTGCAGGTCAGGATAATATAAATCAGTATTTACAGTTCAGGATAACATAAACAAATGAAACAAACTGTCATGATATTCTTATTAGATTTTGCCAAAGTGACAAGTCGATTATGATTAGATTTTTTAATTAAAATAAATATAATAAATAAAAATTTATTTTTCATTCGATTGTATTGAAAAGTGACGTTTTTTGGTTTGGCATGTTGACGAAAAGATCACCTTTTCATAATAGATACTACTGTTTGTTCTGGTTGCTAGGCCACTAAAATTTCCCGCAGAAAATTACTTTTCGGACGGTAAACAGTTTTAAACAAAATAATGATCAATATATAAACAAAGAAACAAACTGTCATGATATTCTTTTTATATTGTGTTAAAGTGGCGTGAAGTTGATTACCATCAGATTTTTTAATTAAAACAAATATAATAAATAAATGTTATCATTTTCTTCTTACAATCGAATAGAAAAATAGTGTATGATACACGGATGAAAATGTACTCATACAGTTGCTGAACTCGGCTTCGTCTTGTCTAGCAATTTTCCGTAATCTTACGAATAACTGCATTTTACTTCTTTATGTCATAATAGTAGAGTTTTCTGCCTCGCAAAAGTGCTTTCTTTTGCGATTCCGTCTGCAATCGATTGTTAAAACTTGGAAACCCCCCAAACTGTTACTTACGCTTAGTGAAAATAATTCCACCTGGTTGTACAAAAATTGTATGGTGCAGGGGGGCTGTAAGGGGTTATTATGGAAAAAAGGGTGGTTTTGAGTTATTTATATAATAAGAATCTACATAAAATTATGCACCGGTTACATTAGTGTGGAACAAAAATTGTTATTATAAATGCAATAAAATAATTATTGAAAATTATATTTTACATTACATCATATGGAGAAAGAAATCATTCAAGACGATTTTCTCGAAACATCTAATTCGCTAACTCATCATTTTTCCGTTTAACTAACCCTATCTTCGTAACGGCTGCATTTCTCGAAAATATGTTTAGAATAAAAAGTTGTGCATCATTTCATGAGGAAAATACTGATTTTTTTTATTTTTCAAATCCCTTGTTTTATAAGGGAGATATTTAGCAAAAACTGAATCAATGTAATGATGCTGTTGTTTCAACGTGACCTAGCGGGAGCTGTGCACTTGAGGACCGAGTGAAGTAGAGCACTATATCGCAATGTGTTGAACAAAGACGCAGTCACAATAAGCAAAACCTAAATTGTTTCCTTTTCTTTCTTTATACATTTGAGCACAAAATTAGTTATTATTTATTGTAATTTGAATATCGATTTTTTTATAATATAGTTCTTATATCAGTCAATATTTAATATTACCAAAGACAATAATAATTATCACATAATTAATAGTTATTAGTGAGTGCAATTATAACACATACAAGGTAATATAATAATAATAATATTAATAATTAGCCATTGTTTTAAAAATATGTAAATTAGACCATAAAAATGGCGAAAACAAGTGGTACAAGTTCAGATAATAGCGAGATAGAGAGCAAAATAAAAATAAAAATTAGGCCACCGAAAAAATATTTTACCTAAATACTTTTACTCGCAATGTTACTTTCATTTTTTATTAGGCATATAAATATTTTAATTTTAAACAAATTTGTTTTTTTATATATTTTTTTGAAAACACCCCCTACAACCCCCCTGCACCATATGATTTTTGTACAACCTAGTAGAATTACTATCTTATGGGATATGTAACAATTTGTAGTGGTCGACAAATTTTAACAATGAATTGCGAACGGACTGAACGATAGAATCGGTTTTTTACTCTACTATAAATAATTATTATTTTATTGTGGCAAATTTGAAAGTAAAAGTTATGTCATTAATTCAATATCAAAGTTTTATTTTCGAGTATTTGCAGAGTTATTTGGGGAGACTATACAGGGTGGTTAACGCAGCTCGTTCGTTAGAAAATGTTTGACATCCTGAAATTGTATTAATATGAAATTTGGTAGCTGTCCATAATCGACTGCTGCGAGTCTAAATAAAATATTTTTAAAATGGTGCCACTTCCAGAAATACCGGAAATCGACGCCATCTTTGTTTTTTAAATAGAATTACCCCATTTTGATTTCATATTTGGATTCTACATTAAATTGTTAGTTAAGAACATCCCAGTTGTCAGCAATTATTTGTCATAGTTTTTGACATATGTCACTTTTTTCGCAAAAAATCAGGGTTGCAGGGGTCTTAATGGAAATTCATAATTCCTGAGTCATTGGAAATAAATAAATGAATTTTTTTTATTCAGTTCCTAAAGGTTTGGCCAATATTTTGCATTATTGCTGACACTTTTGTTATGTTTCATGCGCCTACTGCGATTTTTCAGTTGATAATCAAAAAAATGTCAAAAACTTAATTTTTTCAAATAGCAACTACCATTTCAGACACCAGAAATCAATATAAAATTGAATTTAAGAGCCACTTTTATTAACATTGTGTATGTATCTATGTATGCTTATCTTCAGTTGTTTTTCAGTTATTGACATTTTTTGAGAGAAATATTATTGCTTTTTCCTCAGATGTAGTTAGTTATAATCAGCTTTGGAAACAAATGCCAAATGTCAAACCTAGCCACTGTTGTCTCATTGTTTTCTTATTGTTTCAATTAATTCGTGCAATTTTTATCATGGAACATTATCCGAATGATAATGTCTGATTTGTTTGTAATTTATGGTAAAAATAACAGAACAGTTGACAGAACATGCCGAGCGTTCAATTTTAAATATCCACATCTACCTCAAATGAAAAAAGGAAAATTTCTTAAACTTAAAGATAATTTTTTTTATTATGGGAAGGTAGTTAAGCGTATTGTAAGGACTGAACCTACACAATCATTTCATTTGAATTTTTATTCAAAAATCATATTGCAATAACAAATATTAACAACAAAATAAAACAAATAAATAGATTAAGAAAATAATTATTTCAATACAAATGGTCAATGTGTGCACCATTTTCATAGCCACTACCATACGCTCCTGAACAGACTGCGTTGCTCTCCGAATCTCGAAAGGTTCCAAACGATGAAAAACTCTAACTATCCTTATTCTCAAGTTTTCATAATTTAAAATCGGATTTATGTACACTAATTCTTGAACACGACCACATAAATAAAAATCTAAAGGTTACCCCTATCCGATGATCGGCGGGCCAAAGTGATGGGCCTCTATTTCCCCACCAACGATCAAGAGTTTCGTTAATTTGGCATCTACGGCTCTAATCGAATGTGCTAGAGCTCCGTCCATTTGATACCAACAATTGAAACTCGATTGAGCTGCATATCATCCAGGTAGTTTTTCACAACTTAAAATTCTCAAATAACTCTTGCCATTTAAATTTTCATTATACATGAAATATCACACCTCACTGTCCATTAACAGACGTTAATGGACAGTTACTACGACGTTAATACGAAACTGAATTTGGTTTTCCACCTCCATTACAATAAAAAGGGTTTCTTGAGCCCAAAAATGCCGATTTTTGCTTCGTCTGTCCAGATGATTTTTTTGTAAAAAATACGATCTTCATGAATCTTTATCGAAAATTCTACGCAAAAGTTGATCCTGCATACGTAGTCTCCGGGATGTAGTTTTTGTAGCCTTATAAATGTTTAGGGATGGAACTTATGACGACAAAGAATTCTTTGCAATGAGGAATATGAAATTCCCAAATCAGGTGAGGAGTGACGGAAGGGGAATGTAACACGTCATAGTGTATGCCGTGTTGTGAATCATACGTTTGTTGTGTTCATATTATAATCGTTTTGTGTGGTTATTTGCTATTATTTTGATATGTTGCTTATAGTTAATATTAGTTATGTTATATTATATTGTTATGGAACTCTTTTTATAATTTGTACGTGCTTTTTTGACATTTTAAGTGGTATTTGGATTTTTATATAAAGGACAGTATTTGGTTTAAATCATATTTATTTTGAAAAGATATGTACAATAAGATGAAGTATATTTATTTTGAGGAGGAAGAAATATCCAGTCAATAATAAATAATTGTTTTAAGTTGACTGGAACTATATATAGTGTTGCTATTTGTAAAAGTAAAGCTGAGCAGAGGGCAAAGAAGAATGGAAAAAAAATATATAATTTTTCACGTTTCCTGCTAACATTTTAATTATTAGGAAAGAGTGGATTAGAAAATGTTAAAGAAAAGGAAAATTTAACCCCGACAATAAAAGACTTTGAAGTAAACATGTTACAATTGATGATTTTGAGGATGGAATAAAATCCAAATTGATGAATGTATTGCCAAAAAGCTAAAAAAAACTGGTAGGCAATATAAAATTTATCAACTAAAAAAGTAATTTGTGGCTAACTTTATTATGTTTTAGCTATTCCATCACTTAATTTGTTGCCTGAAACTTTGACAAAAATGTCCAACCCAACTGCAAGAAGTGAACGTGTTAAAACTAGAGAATGCAAAGAGATCGTTAAACAAATTGTAAGTCCATTATTGTCTATAGGAAATGTGGGAAACATTTACGAACCTCGACTACCGCTGAGGAAAAAACAATAATATTCTCTGAAATAATGCCAATAACTTAAAAACGACTGAAGATAGGCATACACAATATTTATAAAAGTGGCTCTAAAATTCAATTTTATATTGATTTCTGGCTTCAGAAATGGTAGTTGCCATTTGAAAAAAGTTTTTACATTTTTTGATTGTCAACTTTGAAAAATTGCAGTAGGCGCATGAATTATAACAAAAGTGTCAGCAATAATGCAAAATATCGGCCAAACCTTTTGGAATTGAATAAAAAAAGATCCATTTATTTATTACCAATAGCTCAGGAATTATGAATTTCATAATGGACCCCACGTTTTTTTGCGAAAAAAGTGACACATGTCAAAAACTATGCCTAATTGCTGACAACTGATATGTTTTGAACTCACAATTTAAGGATCCAAATATGAAATAAAAATGGGGTGTTTCAGTTTAAAAACAAAGATGGCGTCGATTTCTAGTATTTATGGAAGTGGCGCAATTTTTTAAATATTTTATTTAGACTTGCAGCAGTCAATTATGGCCGGCTACCAAATTTCATATTAATACGATTTCGGGAAGTCAAAAATGTTGTAACGAACGAGCTACATGAATAACCCTGTACAGATGTGAAATAATGGGTTCGGAATTTTGTAATGTTTGCGGTAGATATATCAAAATTCTGTTTGGATTTAATAATAAAATTTTGTATGGCTCTCAAATAATCATTTTTATTATTACTTCTTTGATTTGGTTATTAGGTAGACTTATATGCGTTACGATCCTGCAAGCTCTTCGTCTTTTTATATTTGTTACATACTTTTTCACGTTTTACCATCATTTGATTTATACAATTCATAAGCCAAGGTACTTATGACTAAGTTTTCTTTAGATGATTAAATCTCAAGTTTTAATTATCTCCAGATGATACCAACTTGATCGGCGAAACGCGCGTAGAGTATATTATCAAGTGTTTTAGTGTTTGTAGAAACTCTACTTCAGTGTTAGCAAATTAATTCAGAATAAGAGATATCCTATAAAATATATTTATTACTTTTCGTTCTATACGGTGGAGTTTAATAGGACGTTTATTAGGAAATTCAGTTGTAAATTCCTCTAAACAATCTTCTATAAAATATTGCAATTGTTCACAACCTTTTGCCCATTGCAGAAGTACGACGAGCTAGAAAGTTTTGTGCTTTTAAGAAAATACTATTACAAATGTCTAAACACGCTATCTGACATTAACAGTGACAGTGACAGTTTAAATAAAACATCTATCGTTTTTATTTAAATGAGCAAATTGACGTTTCTTTTGAACGCTTGTTGTATAAACAGAAATAAAAACAGATCTATGGAGACGATTATCTCATATGAATGTTTTTGTCTAACCTTTTTATTTTTTGAGTTATTTTACAAGAAGCAAATTTTTTACATTTTTTGCGCAATTTTTTCTGTCATTTTGTTAGTACAGCCAGATTTTATCTTGGAAATATCTCTACAGTCTTTTGTTCGTTTATACAAACTACCTACATCAGAAAACTATGTAACACTGTTGGCAACATTTCACCATTATTTTTTTGCCTTTTGTCCTATTTCCTATTATTAGTCACAGATATATCACAGATTGTGTTGCAAATATTATAGCCTTTGTGAAACTTGGGCTTTCAATTAACAGAGAGGAATATCAAATCTCGTTGGATAAAAATCACGCGCGTTTGTGGTGTTGGCGTTACGTCGTTCTCTGTAGCATAAGGCATAAAGCACAAATGTCACCGTAGTGTTCACAATGCTTTAACAAAGTGACAGTTAACCTCTACATAAATGTTTATGAATTAAATGACGTAAGCTTTAACGCATCTAATAATAATATTTGATAATTTTCACATCGTTGGGATTCCACTTCATAATTGGAATGATTTCTATTTTAAATGTCTTACTCATTGTTTGTATCTGTTTATTAATTTTAAATAGTTCCTACTGCATTATTTATATCGAATACCATTGAGACTTGTTTTAAGTTTAAAAACTAATGAAAGGAAGAAAAAAGTCAAATATGAATAAGAACAAAATGTATGCATTGACGATGTTTTTCATTGACGTTGGTCATGGAGGATTGAGATCATCTTGTATATTAAAAACAATATTTTTGTCAATAACATTGGTATGGTGTACAATTAACATGCAACTAAATTCACAAAACATTGTAATAATACAAAAATGTAATAATATAATAATATAATATTGCAGGGCACCTATTACTGGGTGTTAAAAAATAAAACTTAATTTATTTATAAAAAATGTAGAGGTATAGATAAAAATCACTCACTTGCTTACGGCGATTTCTCGTCGTGTAGTGCAGTCGTTGGTAAGGAAATAAAATGTGTAATATTCTTTGCCAAAACGGTAAATAGGGTGCCACGTAACTTAAAAAAAATTATTTATGTTTTTTATATCCTGCTAAGTTACGGAAAACGGACATTGTTCTACTGATATTATATGAAGTTAAGAAAAAAAATTATATTACCTACTAGCAGCAGTAGTGAGTTAAAATATGCAAAAAAAAATGATATATTTAACAAAATCATTAATTTTCGACGATGAAATGTACGAAAAATATAACAATAAAGACTTTTAAACTTGTTGAAAGTTTTGATGAATAATCAGGCTGAGGGGCTCTATTTAAATAAGGCTCCACAATGTATGGCCAAAAAAAATATACTATGAAAATTATTATATAATATGCATATATCCCACTGAACAGATAGATAGCAGATAACCTTTATTTAACCACGTGTATGTTAAAGAATATTTGTAGCAAGTCATAAAATACATAGCTAGCTAGTTACTAGTCAGCGAAAATGTATAATGGTGCCGTGTAAAAAATAAAAAATATAGGTACAGTATAATACACAATAGAAATATTAACAAACATATACACACATACATATATAGACATATATACATACATACACACATATATAAATTTAAAATTATAGTAATATATAACATTGTCACATACATCGAAGTAGGTACTTGTGTTATAAGCAACAGTAGAGATTATTAATAAACATACATATACAAAATCTGTTAAAAGAAACGATGTTCTGTAAGTGTATGCATCTCAACATTCAATAGCGTTTTACTATAGGGAGTATGTAGATATTCATCAATCGAGTAAAAGCAGCATTCTAAAATAAATTGTTTGATTTTTGATTTAAACGATATTAGAGATAACTCCTTGAGTTCTTGAGGTAGATGATTGTATAATTTTAAGTTGGGAGAGTTCTTGATACTTAATGTTAACTTATAACGAGGGTTTTTAAGAAGTGCTGCAGAACGTGTCTTATATTCATGAAGGTCAGAATGGGTAGAGAAATTGGATGCATCCTTATGGATTTTAATCAGACTGTAATATATAAACAATGAAGGAAGATGCATTATGCCTAATTTAATAAATATAGGTTGGCAGTGTTCTATAAAATTAGTATTTACAAGAATCGTTACCGTTTTCTTGTTGACGAAACACCTTTAATGCATGGTAGGAATTCCCCCATAAAACAATTCCATAACAAAGCTTAGAATGGAAAAGAGCAAAATAAGTATTTCTTAATATATCAGTCAAGAATGCGCTTTAGTTTCCTGAGAAGAAAAATAGTGCTTGAGAGCTTTATATTTAGATATTCGATATGATTTGTGTAGTAACATCACAAATTAGTTTAACAGAGGATAAGATATCTCTTTTCCTACGTAATGAGTTATTATATCAATTTATTTGCCGTTTTTTTGTTAAAAGAACATAGTTTTAGAGGAAATATTTATTTTACTAATACTTTGAATTTGTGTACTACACCTTTTCCAGTTGTATTTCAGAAAATATCAATTTAATTTCAGGAAGCATCAACTGTATTTCAGATTAGTTAATTGTATTTCAGAAATCATCAATTGTATTTCAGATTAATTAATTTAATTTCAGGAAGTATCAATTGTATTTCAGATTAATCAATTTAATTTCAGAAATGTTTAGTTGTAATTCAGATTAGTGAACTGTATTTGAGAAAGTGTTATTTGTAATTAAAAAACTTGTGAATTTCAGATAGCGTTAAGATGTCCGTAGTCTACATAAACTGCACTACACCTTCTACACAACATATCCATGAAAATGCTTTAACTACATACATAGTAACATAAATAAACTCATCTATGTCAACTGACTTAAGGCATTGTCTCCTTAAAAATGTAAATCAGAATAATTATGAACTAACAGATAATTGTGCAATTTGCCGCGTTTCAATGTTTCAATATATATATATGTATATATATATATATATATATATATATATATATATATATATATATATATATATATATATATATATATATATATATATATATATATATATATATATATATATATATATATATATATATATATATATATATATATATATATATATATATATATATATATATATATATATATATATATATATATATATATATATATATATATATATATATATATATATATATATATATATATATATATATATATATATATATATATATATATATATATATATATATATATATATATATATATATATATATATATATATATATATATATATGTTTACAGGGCATCAGACACCCCTGTAAACACGGGGTCTTTCAATTGCAGCCACAAATGTGCGACTGGCTTCCTGTCAGTGGTTTCCTTTTGTGTTGTTGAACCTAAGTTGTACCCTATCCTTACAACTTATAGCCGTCATGATTACGAGTAGTGACTCAGAAACACGTGTCGACGGATTCATCCTTTTTTGCGGGCAATACCCATTATCCTTTTGTTCCTGTTACGTCTCATCCCGCAGATACCTTCTATTCTTTGTTGGTCTAAACCCTGGGTAGGGAATACCACGCAGGCAGCTATAGTTGCCTCCGTGGCCATATTGTCTGATGCCCTGTAAACACGGGGTCTTTCAATTGCAGCCACAAATGTGCGACTGGCTTCCTGTCAGTGGTTTCCTTTCGTGTTGTTGAACCTAAGTTGTACCTATCTTACAACTTATAGCCGTCATGATTACAGTAGTGACTCAGAAACACGTGTCGACGGATTCATCCTTTTTTGCGGGCAATACCCTTATCCTTTTGTTCCTGTTACGTCTCATCCCGCAGGTACCTTCTATTCTTTGTTAGTCTAAACCCTGGGTAAGGAATACCACGCAGGCAGCTATAGTTGCCTCCGTGGCCATATTGTCTGATGCCCTGTAAACACGGGGTCTTTCAATTGCAGCCACAAATGTGCGACTGGCTTCCTGTCAGTGGTTTCCTTTTGTGTTGTTGAACCTAAGTTGTACCTATCCTTACAACTTATAGCCGTCATGATTACGAGTAGTGACTCAGAAACACGTGTCGACGGATTCATCCTTTTTTTGCGGGCAATACCCATTATCCTTTTGTTCCTGTTACGTCTCATCCCGCAGATACCTTCTATTCTTATATATATATATATATATATATATATATATATATATATATATATATATATATATATATATATATATATATATATATATACATATATAATCACCAACACGCATTGACGGTCATTAAACAATTAACACTTGTGGTGTAAACTCATGCCGTATCCTTTACGCTGACCTTACTACCTGCGATGGAGGATTCTATCCCAACGTTCCAGCTTTAATAACCATGCCTAGTAGTTTTACAAATTAAGCTGGAAAAATGGAGGGAAATTTAAAATTGAACTTTTTGGTCTCTTGCATTTTTTTCGTAAGAGTAGCGATTTTCACACAAAACGATAAAAACCAAAGTATGGCGTCCCTTACAATAATAAATCTGTCTAATATTTAATATTGAATGTTATTCACTGTCAAGTGCGTAGCTGACATAGATAAACTTGTATTACTTGTTAACATTATTATTTAATTAGAATTTACGATAGATAATCGCAGATTTTGTTAATTTTCTTTAACTTTGAAGGGCCATACTTTGCAAGAAAGCATTTCCAGGCCGATATTTATATGAACTTTTTTCTTTAAAATCATCCAAGGAAACACCTTCAATTTCGATATCACTTAGGAAACACCCTGTATATGAAATAAATACGCAGTAACTAGGGACATCCTAATAAGTAAAACAAGCAACACGACTGTACTGTCCTCGGTTTCATTGGCATTGTGTTTTAGCGCGAAACTAGTCGGATGTCAGAAGATTAAAATTCAAAACTGATAATATTTTACTTTATGGAGTTAAAAAAAATGTTGAGCTTAGATTTTCAAATACTATCGGATAAGCAATAAAATTATATGATGATACATTATGAATAATAGGCTTTGGAAATTTTGATTGAAACACACTGTATGGAATCAGAAAAAGAAAAATATGCTCTAACATGCAGAGGTATAAAATGTGTATAAAATTTAAAAACTATCCGGTTTATATCTTTTTAAATTGATATTCAATTCTTTTCCTTTTTTTCTATCTCCATAGAAATATTCATATGTATATTTCACACAATTTTGTTGTAACTTTAAAAATGGACCCCAAAGCTGACATTGGAATTTCAGCATGATAACTGTATTGTTCATATAATAATAGAGAAAATGATTTCGTTAATATCAAAGCTGTACATTGGTTAAATTTTAAAATATTCCGATTTGTGTATAGTATATACAAAATGCAATGTATATTTTCAGGCTCCTGGAAAGGATCAATTAATCAAAGGACTTTACGCATGTGGAGAGGCTGCCTGTGTCTCAGTTCATGGAGCAAACAGATTAGGTGCAAATTCTCTTCTTGAAACAGTAGTTTTCGGTAAAGCTGTATCCGATGCGATATGTGAGGTCAGCAGCCCTGGTGAAAGTTCTCCCATAAAAGAGGTAATTATTTACAAATTTTGATTCTAAACAAGTAACATGAACATCCATTTAAATACAGTTGATTTAATTATAACATATTTAAGTAACTTATGAAATCATGCATATTGTCTACAATAATTTGCTTTCCTTTTACCACCAGTCTCAGCTAATCTAAGGGTTCGAATATGCCGAAGATGCCTCGCTGCTCGCGGTGTAGGTCTCGATCGCGGTAGCTACATCGATGTCATAACAATACTGCGTGTTTAAATGCGACCGCACATACCGAGGATGGTAGCAATAGTTCACCCTCGCCGTTTACATGAAGGTCTAGCTGGATGTTGAGGTCGATACAAAGAAGTTGTTTTTACGTCGAGGTAGAAAGGAAAACATCGTGGTAAGATTGCACCTGATTAGTTCTTTCAGATCACGTTAACCACCCTTCCACTCGACTGCACGCAAAATTCGTCGCAGAATTAATTAAAAAAAGGTTTAATCCAAAACGTACTTAAGGTGCACCATCACCATAGATTTTTACCAAATAAATATAAATTCTTCTTAAGGCCATCGCGTATACCATTCGCAGACCGCGAAGGTATGGTTGATATTGTTAAAGTATTTATTTAAATTATAATTTAAACAAATGTTGAAGGACGAATTATTGATATATTTCAGTCCCGCTCTTCGACATTTCGGTTTTCTGTTTTGTTTCCGTTATTCAGTATAGTTATTTTTTTTCCTAATCAGGATCTCATTGTTTGCTAAAAAAATTTTAGAACTTATTTAAATTTTCACTAGGTCTAGGTAGATACAACAAATTTGTTTTTCCGTCGCCATAGAAAAACAGGCACCGAGGTGGCTTGCACCTGACATTTGACACTCTTCCAGTGACCCGTATATATATTGTCGTATATTACACAATCACAATCAGCACGAAACACCGAAATGATAAACCTCTCTGGTATGTCCACTCATCATCGGCATCTACCTCGACCGAGACCGGGACTGCAATCGCGACCTCTTTCTCTAGCAGCGAGGCATCTTCGACATGTCCGTACCCTAAGTTGTTCTACGGTTACCCATACTGTATCGAAAGAAGTTATTATTTTACTTACGCAGTGTTTGCGTAAAACAACTTAGGTTAGCTAAAACTGGTGGTAAAAGGGAAAGAATTTATTGGTATATGTTTTATATATATATATATATATATATATATATATATATATATATATATATATATATATATATATATATATATATATATATATATATGTGACTAATGTCTTTACTACTGAGTTTAGTTGTGCTGGATGGTGGTGTGACTGTGCATTTAGGTATCTGTCAGTGTGAGTGGCTTTTCTATAAACTGTGTGGCCTAGACTTCCGTCTTGCTTCTTCTTGACCAGTACGTCGAGAAATGGTAGCTGACTGTCAGTCTCTACCTCCATGGTGAACTTAATTTTGTCGTGTATACTATTCAGATGTTCTAAGAAGTTGGTGCAGATTCTCCTCTTCCATTAGTCCAAATCACAAATGTGTCGTCGACGTACCTTAGCCATAGGCTTAGTTTTAATGGTGCAGATTGTAGTGCTCGAGTTTCTAAGTACTCCATAAAGAGATTGGCAATAACTGGAGATAGGGGGAGTACATCGGGGCTCCTTCGGTTTGTCTGTAGCGTTGCTCATTGTATACAAATATGTATTATTTAGGCAATGTTGAGTTAGCCTAAGAATATGATCTGCTGGATGATATTTTCGCTTGATAATGTCGATTGACTCCTCTACGGGTACGTTGGTGAACAAGGATATGACATCGAAGCTCACTAGAAGATGTTCCGCTTGGACAGTCTGATTTCTTAATAACTCAATGAAATGGTCTGCATTTTTCACGTGAGGTTGTAACTTCCTCGGCAAACGGTTGTAGTTGTCTGGCTAAGTGTCTTGCTAACTGCTGTGTGGGTGACCCTATTGAGCTAACTGGTGGTCTTGAAGGAGCTCCTTCTTTGTGAATCTTTGGTAGACCATAAAATTTGGGACATCTTGAAGACTTCTCTCGCAGGATGATCTGGTTCTGTATCTCTTTGTCGATTGGACTGGCTTTGATTTTGGCTTTTGTCGTCTTCTCCAGATAAGTAGTAGGATCTGTGGTAATAAGCTGATATGCAGTGTCTCCTAGTAGACTTTCTATTTTTGTATGATAATCGTTCGCTGTTCATCACTACTGTTGCGTTTCCTTTGTCTGCGGGTAAGACTATGATGTCCTCATTTTGTCGTAAGGTCTTCAGTGCTTCTAATTCCTCGTGTTGTAGATTCCTCTTTGGTATGCGGGCTGTTCTTAATATACGTGACGTGTCCTGGCGTATAGTTTCCGCTATGTTTTTATCTAAATTGCCAATGGCCGATTCTACACCACAGATTATGTCTTCTACCGGTAGACGTGCTGGTGCTAACGCGAAGTTAAATCCTTTGGCTAATACATTCAACGAGGCCTCATTGAGATGGTAACTGGACACATTGTGAACTACTCTTGTAGGTTCTAATTTGCTCGGATTTCTTGATGGGCTTTTGTGGTAGTTGAAGGCGGTTAAATTTATTCTTTAACCTCTCTGTAGTTAAATCATTATTCTCTTTCTTCCCTGAAATGTGAAGTTGGTCAATAATGGACCATAATGTCGGGTCGATAGTTCTGCTTAAATAAAGATACTGGTCTAGTAACTGTGTATTGATGTTGTCTAATGTCCGTCTAGTGTCGTGGATTGATTTTCTCATCAGGGTAACTCGTGTTTCGGAGAATTCTTTTTGTGTGTTGATCCTTTCTGTGGAACGTAATTCCATGCATTTCGGAATGATATTTTCATCCCGGCAGCGTTGCAGAAATGCGAGATTGCAAAGAAGTTTCCTTCTTTTTGATAATATTTTCTCGTAGTTTCTTGTCTGATGAAATGTCTTCTCCCCGTAGAGAAACATATTATGTTGTTTTTTCAGGTTTTCGCGGGTGGTGAATGTTAAATTCGTTTTCCGTATACTCCCCCGTAGGTGATAGGCCCCGAGAGGGACCGTGATTTGTCACAAATCTCATCTGCCATTTTTAAGGTTTAAACACAAAAACCCCACGCCGCGGGTGGGCGGGCCGGGAGAGAAGGTGGGGTGTTTGTGTTTTTGACTCCCTCTATTCTCCTTCTTCCTCCCACCACCGCCCCCCCCCGTCGCCCCCACCCCCCGCGGGGGAGCCCCAAACAAACACACACACACATATATATATATATATATATATATATATATATATATATATATATATATATATATATATATATGGGGGGGGGCGAGGGGGGGGGTGTTTATATTTTAGGGATGGGGGGGGGGGGGGGAAGTATATGGAGAACGGATCAACCGATTGCTTTGAAATTTTGGTTACGAAGATAATCGAGTATGATCTCTCCAACTAAAATATTTTTGAAAGTGCGGTGTTGCCACTTATACGTAAAACTGGCAACATATTCATTATTTTAAATGGAATACCCTGTATATTTTTGCGTTTTTTGGATCGTCGTCTCTCTCTAAGTAATTTTTATTAATATTTCCCTATACCTATCTCGAGCCGTTTGCGAGATAATAATTCTTTTCTGAATTTATTGCCAAAAATTTGACTTTCAGTAAATCGTGTTTTCTCCTACCTACGCAGCAATTAAAAGATAATTTTTTAGTTGTGGCTAGGCAAGGCCTGGGGGCATCTCCTCCATTAATCAAATGTTTCGAATATCATACAGGGTGAGTTAGAGAACGCTTTCTACAAGTGACTTAGAAAAATGCACGAAAGTCAATTTTTTTTAAATGGAATGCCCTGTATATTATTACTGATTCGGAAAGGCGATACATTTACCTATTTAAAAAAGGTAATATACTCTATATCTAATGCACACCGTTTTCGATTTATGGGCACTTTTCTGTAACCTTACCAAGAATATTAGTCTTTTGGTATATCATAACGGGTGGGCCATGAAATTTTTGTTTTGTCATTTTGTAATGACAACAGATGTTATTTTTTCTAAATAAATTTGACGTTAGTGATATTTGCACCTAATTTGAATAGCTATGTAGCACAAATATGGCAGAAAATAATTATACAAACACGGTTTTAATTGATTTGTTTATTATCCATGGAGAGTGCAATAAGATTATCAGCAGAAGATTTAATGAGAAATATCCGAATTTGCCGCAGATGAACAACAGAAAGTTTTTACGAATTCAGAGGAATTTTATAAATTTTGGTTCGTCATTAAGAGAAGCAAGAAATTTACCTAAACCTGTGACATCTGACGAGGTAAATGAAATCAATGTGCTAGCATATTTTCATGCAAATCCCCAGTATTCCATACGTTGTGCTGAGCGGGATTTAGCATTGCCATATTCATCCATTCGAAGAATACTAGCAAACCATAAAATGCATAATTACAAATTTACAAGAGTCCAATTTCTCATGCCTCAGGATTATCTACAGAGAATAGAATTTTATGAAATGTTACTTGTACGTATGCAAGAGGACTCCAATTTTTTAAAGAAAATTATATGGACTGATGAATCAAAATTTTCTAGGGAAGGGATTTGTAACACACGAAATCGTCACCATTGGGCCACATACAACCCCACGTTACTAGAGAGGCTGGCTTTCAAGTCAAATTTAGTTTCAATGTGTTTTGTATGTTAATGGATGACAAAATAAAATATTACATATACGACGAAAAATTGAATTCCAGAAAATATTTAGATATAATTAGAACAATTGTGGAAGACTTCCTTGATATTATGTCAATTGGAAAATATATAACTTGTTGGTATCAACTCGACGGGGCTCCTGCACATTGTACACACGAAATTAGTATGGAGTTGGACCGCTTTTTCGATGATCGTTGGATTAGACGTTTGGGACCGTGGAATTGGCCTCCGAGGTCCCCTGACCTTACCCCGTTAGATTTTTATCTTTGGGGTACTCTTAAAGATAGAGTTTATAAAACTCCAGTCCACAACAGGGAAGAATTAGAACGTCGAGTGATTCAAGAGATTGAAAACTTGGACCCCGCTGAAATAAGAGCTGCTACAACAAACGTCGTCCATCGTCGTATACAAAAGTGTCTGGAAGTTAACGGTCTACATTTCGAACAATTATAACAATATTTTTAAGATTTTTATATTTATTACTGTTATTGGTATTATTTGTTATTGCTACTTAGACTTTGTTACTGTTGTTGCTGCTTAGTTATTATTTTTTCCTAATACTGACACTGTTATTGTTCTCTTAATGATGAACCAAAATTTATAAAATTCCTCTGATCTGCGGCAAATTCGGATATTTCTCATTAAATCTTCTACAAGTTCTGCTGATAATCTTATTGCACTGTCCATGGATAATAAACAAATCAATTAAAACCGTGTTTGTATAATTATTTTCTGCCATATTTGTGCTACATAGCTATTCAAATTAGGTGCAAATATCACTAACGTCAAATTTATTTAGAAAAATAACATCTGTTGTCATTACAAAATGACAAAACAAAAATTTCATGGCCCACCCGTTATGATATACCAAAAGACTAATATTCTTGGTAAGGTTACAGAAAAGTGCCCATAAATCGAAAACGGTGTGCATTAGATATAGAGTATATTACCTTTTTAAATAGGTAAATGTATCGCCTTTCCGAATCAGTAATAATATACAGGGCATTCCATTTAAAAAAAATTGACTTTCGTGCATTTTTCTAAGTCACTTGTAGAAAGCGTTCTCTAACTCACCCTGTATGATATTCGAAACATTTGATTAATGGAGGAGATGCCCTCCAGGCCTTGCCTAGCCGCAACTAAAAAAATTATCTTTTAATTGCTGCGTAGGTAGGAGAAAACACGATTTACTAGAAAGTCAAATTTTTGGCAATAAATTCAGAAAAGAATTATTATCTCGAAAACGGCTTGAGATAGGTATAGGGAAATATTAATAAAAGTTACTCAGAAAGAGACGACGATCCAAAAAACGCAAAAATATATAGGGTATTCCATTTAAAATAACGAAGATGTTGCCAGTTTTACGTATAAGTGGCAACACCGCACTTTCAAAAATATTTTAGTTGGAGAGATCATACTCGATTATCTTGGTAACCAAAATTTCAAAGCAATCGGTTGATCCGTTCTCCATATACTTCTAATACTCCACCCACCGTGGCTCACCCTGTATATATATATATATATATATATATATATATATATATATATATATATATATATATATATATATATATATATATATATATATATATATATATATATATGTGAATATATAAAGTCCTTGACCTTACCCTTTCAGATAATTTTAGTCGATAAGTTGTACCAGAATATATTCTCAACTCACAAATCTCATTATGAAGTAAAATTGCTTTTATTTAAAGAACAGTTATTGTTTTTTCGATCAAAATAAAATCAACTGCTCCTTTTGTAATTCTGTGGGGACTCATCATGAGCAGATTAGAACTAGAAGCAACAGAAGAATCTAAGAATTTTCATGAGGTTCTGGCACTCTCTTGTAAAAGTCCACTTTTATCGTCTTGTAGTTGGTATAAAATATTTAAATTTATTTATGACCCTAGTTAGACAATTTCTAACTTGCACAATTAAATTGTAGATTGTCTAGCTAGATAGTTTTAATGAATAACTTTATAGTGAGATGGCATGGAGAAAAAATCCGCGAAAATATGCAAGATCGCGGGAGTTATGAAAGAAAATCCGGCCGGATGCGGTCGAGTTATGTTGTTTGATTTAAGTACGTGCATGCTGTTCTTTGTTGTACCTTAGATGTGATTGATTATTGATTAATGTAAAATCGATATGGTTTAGTTTTATAGTGTGTGACTTGGTAAGCCTAGTAAAGTGCTTGCACAAATCCTTAGTCTTTGGTGCTACGCATGTAAAATTGGTCTCGTATGGAGAGGTCTTAAGTGCAAAACACTGTAAGTGCAGCCATTTTTATTTCAGTTCCAAGGATTCCATTGAAAGAGTTAAGAGCAGCAAATTATGTTTAACCTCACCTTGTTGTGAGCTGTTTATTATTATTATGAGTTGTAACTGTTATTAGCACTGCCCTAATTGAGATGACAATATTGCATTATGTGCTCTTTCTTCTCTGTGGTGGCGTATTTTCCGCTTTGTACCAGTGTGTGTTAACTGTGTGTGGCGGTGTATTTCACCTATAGATTACAACATTTACTTGGGGGCCCCCCCCCCCACCCGCCGGGGGCCCCAAAAAAAAACCCCCCGGCCCCCCCCCCCCCCCCGGCCGCGGGGGAAGCCCCCCCCGGGGGGGGGGGGAAAAACCACCCCCCCCTTTTTTTTCCCCCCCTTTTCGCGCGCCCCCCCCCCGGGGGGGGGGGTGTCCGCCGCCCCCCCCCGCCCCCCCCCCCCCCCCCCAACAGGCCCCCCCCCCCGAAAAAACCCCCCCCCCCCCCCCCTCCCCCCTTAAAAAAAGTGCTACTTCCTCCCCCTACTTTGATTTGGCCTTCTATAACGTTTAACTTTTAATGAGATATTATTTGTAACTTGAATGTTATAAAACATTATTACAACTTTGTTGTATTAATTTACATTTCTATTAATTATATTAGTACCCGGTTTATTTTTAATGGTTGTAAGAACCAGACTTGTATGCATTGTTTTATTTTTTCAAGTCAGTATGTTAAACACAGAACCTTATGTGAAACTCAAAATACGCATCAGTAATTATTATGTAGCCTAATTACAGTACATTGAAAATTATGTGGAACGCTACAAATTTGATATCTTGTCAGTTTAGAAACTAACTTCATATCTTTGTCAGTTTTTAGCAGAGGATGTCCATTATAGTTTTTGTAGATAATAAGTGCGTACTTTCGGAGATCTCAGTTAATCTAAGTAGTTTTACGGTTACGGAGGCTACATCAAATAAAATTATGCCTTTATTTATGCAGTGTAACTGTAAAACAACTTAGATTAGCTGAGATCTCAGTTAGAAATAACGTACCTAATATCAAGATATTACTATTAGGTATAAACCAATAAAACTGGTGGCGGTCAACTAAAAAAATAAAAACAATAAATTTAGTTCTGATTCCACCTACCCATAACTATAGCTATGTTTGACATAAGAGCTAGTTAGGGCATTCTTTCGAATAATTATGAAATTTCTACAAATTAAATAATTAGAATTTTCTAGAAAAGCCCGTCAGTTATACTCTTCTTCAAAGGAATTTCCTGCGATACATATATTTACCTGATCTACATTCTTTCAGAAATATTATTTCGTTTGCTTTCCATTGATACTTCGATGTTTCGACATATTCACATCTGTCATCTTCTAGAGTTCTCTTTAATAATTTTGACTAATGTTGTATAGATTTATTTTTTTAATAAGAGATATTGTTAGAGAATGAAGTGTTTCTGGGATTGCATCATCTAATTTACATCTAGATGTTAGTTAACACTTTATTGGTTTGTTGTTACGTAGTGTGGTGATGTTTGCTTGTGTTTGCTGTGGCTACTATTAGTATTTTAGTATCTTGATGAGAGCAACGGGGTTATATCGTATTAGGTGTTGTGCTGTAGCTTGTATGCATATTTCTTGCCCTTGTTTGGGTAGATGTTTTGTGGGGTGTGTCTGTGTGTTATGGATTGTATGTAGTTTAAGTATATATGGGTTGGGGGAATAGCGAATTTAGGGGTAACAAGATCCTGTATAGTGAAATGTAGGTGTTTTATGGGAGATTCTAAAAGATTTGTTAGTAATCGTAATAGTAGTGTTGGTGTGCTGGTTGTTGTGTAATGTTTTGTTTCCTGATAAAAATTATTAGTCAAAGTTTTCTTGCTAGGGTAAGGTAAGGGGAGCGTATGTGTGAGTATCGGACCTCTGTATATATTATATTGGTTGGTAGCAGTGTATATGGGAGTATTTTTTTTGAATATAGTAGAATAGGCCTACACATTGTTGTAGAACCAAAATTTTACAACAAATTTAAATATTCCGAAAAAAATAATCACCCAGATCACATATAAGGCCTTCAGCCATTAGAAACATTTAAAAATGCCCGAGACCGAAAATATACGGGTTCAGAATATCACATGTCACAACACTTTTCTTCAGCAAATTAGATAAAGAATAAAAAACCACATTCAAAACTTCAAAACGCAATTTTTTATTTCAATTCTCCGATTTTTAAAGGCCGAAATACAAAAATTAATTTCATTAAAAAACTGCTCCGCAACATAAGAGCGACAGCTAGAGCCGTGGTGCACTTACAAACATTAAAATGGCAAAAACCCATAAAGACACTTATAAGCAGTAATTAAAAATCGATTGGAACGATTTTACTGCAATCCGAGAGGCCCCACAAAATTTTAATTTCAGTGGTCGACAGAAGCAAATAATTCAGAGGCCAAAGCCATCATAAAATAGTAAAAGCTAAAGTTCTGCATTTGTATCATACAAATTTTAAAAGATGCTAGTCACACACACCTAAAAATTAATTTTTATAAAGTTAATTAAACAAATTACAATTAATATCAAAGTAAAATAGTTTCAGACAAAATAATAATAATAATTTCAGGCAATAATCATTGTTTCCACAGCGTCTCAATAACAGCTAGAGTTATTTATACAAGATTTAAACTTGTAAAATTGGAGTTTGGTACACCGTGTAGCAGACCAGCCAGTCAGCCACCATATCGGGACCTTTTGACAAATCGGAAGCTTTCGAGCGGGGTAGTTTTTTATTCTTATTACGCGCTTTCAAAAACATGACATCATGTTAACATTCCAATAGATGACGACACAACCTCTATAAATATAAAATTTAAGACAGGTTAAGACAATTACACCACTCGACACTGAAGCATCGTGGTACTAAATTCATTTTTAAGTACAATTTTTCACTTTTTGCATTCATACAGTTAGATGTCATTCCGCGAACGACAGATAATTAACTTAAAACCGGGTGTGAACCCCATTATTAAACACCAACTGATCTAGAGCCCTTAGGACAGTTCCTCGTTGACCGTTTCACAGATAATAGATCTCACACGGGCCACACAAGTCGTAAAGTAGCCACTAAGAAATTTCTCCACGCACCAGGCTGGGTTATTTTTTTGGTGTCCAAGACACGAAGAGGGCGTCGACCACCTATAAAGTATTTTAAAACATTCACCACAGAGAACCAGAAGTACTTCTGCTTTTATCATCCATGGATTTTGGCTGAAAGTGTCTTCCGTCATCAAATTTTACTGTAAAAATCCACATTGTTTTTTATTTATTAAACTTAAAAAACCACAAGCACGGTCCTACGGACGTAGGTTCTCTAAAAATAAAAAATTAAACGTTTATGCAAAAGAACATCATCGTCTGAGATCTCCGAGGATAAGGCAAGGAAATGACTTACATACTTAGAGACAGAATCATTTTTTTTCAAAATTATTTTCTAGGTTTGTTAAGATAAATTGTCGAATCTCAGTTTTATATTAGAAAATTTAACTTGTTTTAAAATTAAAGCTTCACTTAACTTAAAATTCATTTATTCAATGAAATTTGGTCAGTTCTAAGTTTCCCGAGTGTTTACTATTAAAGTTTTAGAATTTATTGAAATTTTTTGAGTTTTAAGGATCGGCAGCCAAAATTTTTACAAAAAAATTTTTTTTCGTCTAAATCATTTTGTTAGTTCACCAGGTCATAAAATTAATTTTTAAATTTTTAATAACTTTCGACTTAGTCGTTTGAAAATAAATTTTCAAACTTATTTTCATTTTAATAAAATAACATTAAGTATAAAAAGATACTGCTCAAACAATTTTTTTTTTCGAATCCGACAAAATTTTTAATATTTTTTTTCTTGGTTTTACAAATCGGTCATTATGAAGAAAAGTGGTGAAGTCTTGAGCGACTTTTTAGGCAGGCTAGTAGTATCCGTGTTGTAGGTCAAATTGCTGTCCAGTCCAGTCAATTTTGCAAGAATTTTTTTTTAAATGTTTTGTGATGGTGAATTTTACGTTCATCTAAGTTTAATAAATAAAAAACAATGTGAATTTTTACAGTAATATCTGATGACTGAAGAATCCTTAAGCCAAAATCCATGGATGATAAAAGCTGTAGAAGAAGGTACTTGTGGTTCTCTGCGGTGAATGTTTTAAAATCACTTTATAGGTGATGGACGCCGTCTTCGTGTCTTGGATACCAAAAAATAACCCAGCTTGGTGCGTGGAGAAATTTATTAGTGCCTACTTTACGACTTCTGGGGCCCGTGTGAGACCTATTATCTGTGAAATGGTCAACGAGGGACTGTCCTAAGGGCTCTAGATCAGTTGGTGTTTAATAATGGGGTTCACACCCGGTTTTAAGTTAATTATCTGTCATTCGCGGAATGACATCTAACTGTATGAATGCAAAAAGTCAAAAATTATACTTAAAAAATGAATTTAGTACCACGATGCTTGCTCTTCAGTGTCGAGTGGTGTAATTGTCTTAACTTGTCTTAAATTTTATATTTATAGGGGTTGTGTCGTCATCTATTGCGATATTAACATGATGTCATGTTTTTGAAAGCGCGTAATAAGAATAAAATCTACCCCGCTCGAAAGCTTCCGATTTTATTTTAAATAAATTTTGCACACATCACCTGATCTCACTAGTAAAATTCAATTTTGTAAGGAACCCTCTGTTCAAACAATTTTTTGGCCCTCAGCGACTGAAAAAATAAACTTCATAGTTCAAAAAGCATTCGCAGGGAATTAAAAAAACATTTTTGCGCAGACCCCCTTGTTTAATTTTACATAAAAACTGATTTTCAGGCTAGAAAAAAATCCATATTACCAGGGACCTCCTGTTCCATTTTTAAGCCTTAGTAAATAAATAAAAAGCTGCTTGATTAAATCCTTCAGCTACAAAGTCTGAGGTAGAAACAAGTCCCTCAAGCCAGGACCGCTGAAGAGGCGTTGCTGAAGTCTTGCTCAGCTCTGCTAGCATAGCCAAAGGTACACAGAAAATTCAACGAGGCTACGAACAGGCTACCTTACTTCTCCATATAATCAAAATCGATCTTGAGAAAATTCTATTTCTACGATCAAATACCAAGGCAACAAAACTAAAATTATTTTCGTGGCAGCAAGTCACGTGGCGCCCAACTAAATAGAAAAGATAATAACCCAGCTAGGGAGAAGTCAAAATACAGGTCTTCTAAAACACAAACAAGGCCTTGCCCTATTTGTGACAACATGAATTATGAATTGGACTTAATGGTTTGTTTTAGGCGTAAGTTGAAATTTAGTTTCCTATCAAGTGCAATATCTAGATATTTGAGAGCAGTATTTCATGGTATTTGCGTAATGTTTATAATTATGCTACCTGGCGGGTATATCGTTTTTTGCTAAAAATAATGAACCGGGTTTTAGTGGGGTTCACTAGGAAATTTCAGTTTTGGCAGATGTTGTTATGTCTTTCTGTGTTTGGAGTACCTAAGTTATTTGTTAGTTATGTTTTTGGAGATTAATAGAAGGGCGGTGTCGTCTGTAATCAAAGATAAAGTTAGTCTGTTGTTCTGCAATAAAACAGGGACCGGAATTTACGAAATTAATTAATTTGTAATAGATTTAAGATGCATGGTATGGTTCTTATAAGTAATGAACTTAATTCCCTAGAACTGTAACAATGGCCGCGGCAAGAAAAAATAATTCTGGATTTGCACAATATCATGAAATTTGTTCATGGGTATGCATTTCTGCGAAACATTTGTGGCCCGATTTTAGTTTTACTATGGAAAACTGTATATGCAATTATTCCAATCAATAAGTCAAAACAGTTTATTTTTAAATTATTACATAATATTTCGATACCCACGCCCAGAGCCAATCAAACATACGACAAATATTTCGTTCAGCTTTGTCTAGTCTAATACATAAATAATTGAAAAACGGAACAAAGAATTGAAAACCCTTATAATTTTAATGACATATTATTAAAATGAATAAATGAATGAAAGGCCACAAATTTTGTGCAGCCAATATTAATGAGAATTTTATGGAGAAATAGTCATCTCATTCTTCCAGTTCGACAGGGCATATAATTAAGTCAGCATACATTTTTTGTACTTCATTTTATTGAATAAATCAAGGATGTGAGGTCCTCAGGAAAGCGAATGCCGGTGTGATTACATCGCTCGACCTAATCTTTTGAAGACTGAGTCTTTCATGCAATGCAATAATTACAGAAGTTTAGAACACACTAGTCAGTAGCAGTATTCAAAAAATCTAAATTATTTTATACATTGTATATTACCTACATGTATGCACTAATCGGTAAGAAGTGCGACTGTCGTTAAAATATTTTTCAACTGAGAATAACGTCTTAAATTTTTTTAAGAGTTATGCATATCATATTTGATAGATTATTTTACAAATATCTTTTGAAGATTCAATAACATATCAGCACGCGTCAGGTTACAAGGAAAAAAAATACACAGCTCCAGATCTAATGTATGTATTCTCAACAGATCGTTAAACAAAACGTGAACTTGTGTTAGTCAGTAAATGTGTATTGGCTATCTCTAGCCTACTTGTTTCGTAGTAATCGTGATATCGCTTCAATCAAATATTGGATAGCTTTCAGGGAAAATTTCTCCTCTCTTCTTACAGGGCTTCTCGCAGGCGTTGTAATGAATCTAGATTCCAAAGGTGTTGCCTGATTCGCCTCCCCGATATATCCCATACGAGATTTATTGAATTAACATTAATTTTCAGCAACAAAAAATTCAAAAAGAAATTTTACTTTGAAAATCGATAGAAAAATATTTAAAAATATATTTATTTTCGGAAGAAAGAACAAATAACATACAAATTTGCATATTACAGGGGACAAATTAGATTAAATTGTACTAAAAATCTAATTAAAAATTTACGAGATTAATACTCTAAGAAACAAATATCATAACATTCAGAATATTTGCTAGTGGGTGTATGGGTGTGTGTGCGTGTGTGCGTGGGTTCGTGTGTGCGTGGGTGCGTGTGTGCGTGGGTGCGTGTGTGCGTGAGTGCGCGGGTGCGTGTGTGCGTGGGTGCGGCTTGTGCGTGGTTGCGGCGTGCGCGTGGGTGCGGCGTGCGCGTGGGTGCGACTTGTGCGTGGGTGCGGCATGTGCGTGGGTGCGGCGTGTGCGTGCGGCGTGTGCGTGTGTGCGTGTGTGTGTGTGGGCGCGCACGCGCGCCCATCCGTCCGTCCGCCCGCCCGCCCGCCATAACTCTAAAGATACTATTAGGAGACTTCCCAGTTTTGGCAGTTAAGATTGTCAAAAACATTTTAGGTGACACATTAAATTTGGTGAATGTGGTACCACCAGAAGAGACATAATGAATGAAAGAAGAAAAAGGTACAATTTCGGAAAAAAAAAATTATTGCATTTGTGGACGAAACTCGACGAATTATAATGAAAAAACATAACTTTATGGAATCTGTCTGCATGTCTGCAGTATCGCGATAGCAACCACAGTTTTTGTGATAAAACTTTCAAATTTGGTACACTTGTTCCAAAGGCCAAAGACAATGAAAAATTTAGTGATGAGCAAAATTGGCCATTATTTGACTACAAAAAAAATGAATTTTTGATGAAAGATTATAAATCATGTCTAGCGGATAAAATATATTTTCCAAGTACTTAAATAACGCTGATGTAAACTGAAATTTTGAACCTATTCGACCTCATAAAATGGGGTTAGGATAAATCTGGCAGTTTGCCATTTGAAATATCTAATTTATTTACAAAAATGTCAATGTCAATAAGATTATTAAAATATATTGACATGAATTATTATTGACAGTATCGAAGGATGCTGATAATTAATTATTAAAAATTTTCATGAAACATTTCAAGGTACGTTTTTAAAACTTAATTGAGGTAAGTGAAGAATTAAACAGAATTATTTTTTAGATCAGATGATATATATTGGTATAAGAAAGTTTTGTGCTGGCCACATCAGATATTTTTTTCTTAAAAAAAGACAGTTAAGTTTTTTAAATAGACTGAAATATGCTGAAGATTTGTACGTCTTTCGAGAAATATCAATTAGGATATTTTTGTAGTCATTGCGAATTAAGAATAACTATATACAGCAGAATCTTAACTATAAATAAAATTCATTGTACAATCAGTAACATATTTATTGTAACAAGACAAATAATCTCTTTGTTCTACTTGGTCAGCAAATGCCAAAAATGCGCACGGACAGTACCAGAGGGCGACACCGATTTATTGCTTTTTCTTCACTAATACTAATCTAAATTATTTGTCACATTTATTGAAACAAGTATAACAGATTATTTATTACCTAATAAAATGTGTGACGTACTTCCCTGCTCTACACAAGAGCAGAAGTGTCACTTTGACGCCCAACACTACGGCGGTGCTCACGGTACGGATATCTCGTGCGCCAGTTTCTGTTTAGAGTGCAGAAACACCACTTTACTCTATCGGCGGGACGATAGAGGCCGGGTAACTACAGTGAAGAAACGGATAAGCCAGGGGTCGGGAAAAGGTAACTTACACACTACAGTTAATGAACACACTCTCATTCAATATATTTACATTTATTCTACACACTAATTATTATTTACACTGTATATACACCTTAGTAACTACAACTTATACTACAACGGTCTTAACTACGGGCGAGCGGGGCAGTAAGCGGGCGTACAAGCGATGCGACACGGTAATACGAAGATTAAGCGGTGAAAAAGGTAACCAGCAATACTTAAACGGTCATAAGCAGACGGCGGACGGATACCAGGAGGGGAAGCAAGCGCCAATACAAGCACACTATGACTATTTATAGCGGTTATTTACTATCGCTTGGCTGATGGTTGATTCCGGACTTATGATATGCCGAATCGAGTACCTCCAAGTCATCCTGCCGAATATGACGTGCTCAGGTGGGCTGGAGGGCACGCGGTATAACGCGGTTACGCTTGGGGGGGGAAGGAGTGGCAAGCCTAACAGTGGCAGATTTAAAACGACTACGGTAAGGTCAAACTCCAAGCTACCCTGCAGAATTTTTACGTGCTCAGGTAGCTCGGCGGACCCGCGGTTACGGACGATACCTCCAAGTCACCCTGCAGAATTTTTACGTGCTCAGGTGGCATGGAGGGCACGCGGTATAACGCGGGTCTGGTTCCAACCTTCGGCCGCTCTCCCCTTCTATGGAAGGTTATGAGGCGGATACGTCTTAGCGCTCGCGGTTCACAGACTCTAAATAAGGTCCGAAAAGTACTCACCAGCCAAGTAATACCGATTATTTACCAAACCTTTATCAAACCTTGCTACCTACTTCCGTATCCTGGGCTGCTTCCTCTCTGGAGCGGTCGGGGTCGGCACGTCTGGTCGGTACGGGCGGCAGCAACGGACTGTCCTGGATGCTCTGAAAAATCCTCAAGCTACTAAACTCTGCCAAAAGCAGAAGTAGGATGAGACGCGGTAGTCATGCGCGGAATATAGCAATACGTCACCCGAATTCAATTTAAAACAAACCTATACCTTTATACTCACAACAAGATTACGTACGATGCTGGTCGGCGTGGTTCTTCAGTCAGCAGCTAAATGGTAACTGACTTATTTGAGAAATCCTCAAGCTACTAAACTCTGCCAAAGGCAGCAGTAGGAGGGCGCGGTAGTCATGCGCGAAATATTGCAACTACGTCACCTTTTACCGACTTAGAACAATGCGCAATTACATTTGTATACCTATGTACCTTTATACTCTCAAGATTACTTACTGTGCTGGTCGGCGTGGTTCTTCGGTTGGCGGTCCGACGGGAACTAACTTGTCTCAAAAATCCTCATGCTACTAAACACTGCCAAAAGCAGAAGTAGGATGAGACGCGGTAGTCATGCGCGGTATATTACAACTACGTCACTTGTTTACTGACTTAGAATAATTCCGCATTAAATTTAAATACCTATATATCTTTATACTCACAAGTTTACTTACTATCCTAGTCGGCGTGGTGCTTCGGTTGGCGGTCAGACGGGAACTCATTTGATTGTTTCCAGTCTCGGAGACCTTTACGGTAGGACGGGCCCAGGAGTGCCGGGGGCAATATGCGCGCTTCGCGTTTCGCGATTCACGTACTGCCCGCAACTTGGCATATTTGGAATGTTTACACAAACAGATCAATACTACCTATCTCTAATTAACAATTAAACTATTATTAATGAGCAGCTGACAATACCACTATTAAGGGCGCAGTATTACAATGTTTAAAATATCTTTTGAAACAGACAAATAGCACCCAGTTACCTAACTTAAGTCTATAAAATAATCACTTCGTTACAAATGTTACCGAATTAATGCGGTAAGATTATTTTAGTGTCGCCTCCTGGTATTCTCTATGCGCATTCTTGACATTTGCTGGCACAATTAGAACAAAGTGATTTTTAGTCTTATTATAATAAATATGTCACTAATACAATATTAGGACTTAAATTTTATGTTTTGTAACGGTCCGTTTTTTAAGATAGACAACTTGGACTACATTCCGTATAAAGTATATGGAAATTGTTTGAATTATAAGTCAGATTCAAAATTCGAATAAAATAATTTTACCAATCATTATTATACTAGCTAGTTAGTGCATTGTTACTGTGCGGGCGGACAGAATTGTTTACGGCTAGGCTCCGTCGCTCGCACGAAGGGACAAATTCGGTGTGTGCTTTAGCGGGAGAACGTTAGAACCAGGTAGGCCACTGCCAGAGAAGGTTGTTTTTGGCATGCAGAATCTGAACGGCTAGCGACGGTGTTTCAAATTATAAATTTTGTGATTGTAAAACGTTGGCCAGGCAATGCCGCTAAGTGGAAGGAGCTGAGGTGTTGGAAGTGTTATTAGGCCCAGGCCTCACACTTGGCAAAGGAGTAAGAATGTTTACATTTATTGACGTCCCTACGACCAGAAAGATACATAATTTCATAAGAATTTAACTTCCAAATCCTTAGGTACTTAGGCACTAGATATTAACTTGTGTCTGAATTAAGTGCCTCGCAAGTGAACAGTAAATTATTAACGTACATTTCGATTAGATTTGCAAATCCGCCCTCTGCATTTGAACTAAAACCGTGCAAGATTTTACTTTGACTTGTGTTTGCTTATTATTGACTGTTTAAATAGCTACACATTTTTTCCATCATTCAATGGTAGCCTTTGGTTAAGTTAAGAAAAACTTTTTATATTTTAACCTTCAAAAGATGGTGGCGGCCAATAACAACTAATTGAGTTGAGTTGATATTTTGTATTATTTAAATTGGCGATTGTCGTGTGTGTCTTTGTTTTTGATTTATTTATTTGTAAGTTTTATTCGATTTTTATCTGGTTAACTACTTCACTTCCCCACCCGGAGAAGAGAGTCATAAATATTGCTCATTTGATATTAATATATTTTGCTATGGGATTTTTGTTTCATCAAATAAAATTTAATTGAACTATTTTAATGATACGGTAACAGACGTTATAGTTTTAGACTCAAGTTCAGATTTAACCCTCTTTTCCTAAACACAATTTTCATGTATGTATTATGTAGCAATTCCATATATGAATTTTACCTTCATAATTAATAAATGGCACAAACCATAAAAGAACCAAACTTAAAAATTATAGAATCCTTGTATTATGTATCTGTTCTACAAAAGTTTGTAAAAATTTTCAAGTAACTTAGATACTTTTCAAATATCTAAGACTTTTAATTATCTTAATATATATTTAAGTATCTTAACATACATTTTAGACATACAATATACTAAGATATTTTGAGAGAGTATCAAAGATGGATACAGTAGCGTATCTAAAAAACTCCTCTAGGTTGACAAAATATTAGCTGTGTCCACGGGACGTGAACTGCAGGGAGTTTGGGGCGAATAATTTTCGCGAAGTTTTAAGGTCATTGTGATCTTGAAGTACATAAAAAATTTCTGCACAAATATAAAAAAAATCGTATGCGGGAAGCGTTTTAAATTTTGGGTAAAAACCGGAAAGAATTTTCTATAATAAACACAGAAACAATAACATTCTTAAAACTAATTTAATTTCAAAGAGAAAATAATGTTTCTCAACCAATACATAAATAATAAGCATTTTTTTAAGATAATGGCTGAATAGATTCTTTTTTATTTGTGAAATTCGTTAAAAATATCAACAGGTGAAACTGGTATATACAGGGTGTCCAAAACAAAAAGTAGGCACCCTGAATAACTTTGGAGATAATTTTTTTTTTGAAAAATTGGTGAAACACGTCGACCTTGTTTCCAAGGGAGACATAATTTAATGTAACTTGTATACCTATTATCATCCCTCTGCTCCTACACGGCCACCCCCTCAAAAAATTTAAATGGCAAAGGGGGTCGAGTGATACATCTTGTGAAACATCTTTCAATTCTCTACATAACTGCGTATTTTTTTAAAACTTTTATCGATTCGTTCCTGACAAATAATTGTTTCATTATTTTAGGTTCGGGAAATAAAAATAAAAGAAGCAGTTTAAATTATCGTATGTATTGTTCAAAATGACCCCCACCGATCCATACAGTAGTATAATCCGTCTTGAAATTCTGTGGGAACATTTCTGAACACATCTGGAGTCAATAAACGGCATTCTCGAACAATTCTTTCACGTAACTCTTCCAGAGATGCGGGTTTTGTTGCCGATATCAAATGCCCTCAAAGAAAGAAATCCAAGGGAGTTAAATCGGGTGACCTAGCGGGCCACTCCACAGGACGTCTCGTTCCAATTCATCGCTCAGGAAATCAATTATCCAAAAATTGACGGACTGCTATAGCAAAATGTGGGGTGCCCCATCCTGTTCGCCGTCCAGTTCGCCCTCTAAAAGATTATCGTCTTCTTCGAGGATTTGCGTAATCATTGGGTCGATGTTATTTTCTAACAGATCGAGGTACCTTTCGCCATTTAAATTGTCAGGAATAAAAAACGGCCCGACAATGTGATCCCCTAAGATGCCAGCCCAAACATTTAAGTTCTGAGGCCTTTGGGTATGAGTTTCCATGAACAAATGTGGATTGGTTTCACTCTAATACCTACAATTGTGCCTGTTTACTTCCCCATTTAACTGAAATGTCGATTCATCAGAAAAACACGCATTGTACATAGATTGGCATTACCGTTTAATTGTTCACTAAAAATCTCACAGAATTCAAGCCGACGATCGGGATCATCTTCGTTTAATTCGTGTACCAATTTAAATTTATATGGATGAAATTTGTGGGCCTTTACAATTCGATCAACATTGCTTCGTGATACACCGCAAGCCTCAGCTACTTCCCTGATGGATTCAGTATTATCCATCTGCAAATAACCCAGACCTGCCACTTCGCCTGCTTCATTCCTAATCGGTCGTTGAGGTTCATGCTTTTTGTTTCCTACAGAACCTGTTTCCATAAATTTGGTCAATAATTGTAAAACATACTGAGAACCAACCCTTCTATCTGGGTGATTTCTATTGAATATACGCTCAGTAACTCTAGCACAATTATCGTTTTTAAAATAAATGCTGACAATTTCTTTTCTCTCCTGAAGGGTATAAGCCATTTTGAGAACTCACTCTGGTAAAATTATCTCCATTTAAAATTGGTTGTGAATAAATTAATGTTCAAGGACTATCAAATACTTGTGAGTCTTTTATTATTCTAAAACTAAACGGACAAGGAAAGTGTTTTTTGTCGAAAAAAACTCGTGTTGATTTGAGAGCACTGAAAAATGTAGTTTTTTTTATAAATTCCAATACACTGGGTATTTTAGATTTTTTAAATGATTTCGATTGTGTGTAATCATCAAAAATTCCTTAAGAACGAATCGATAAAAGTTTAAAAAAAATACACAGTTATGTGGGGAATTGAAAGACCTTTCAAAAGATGTATCACTCGACCCCCTTGCCATTTGAATTTTTTGAGGGGGGTGGCCGTGTAGGGTAGAGGGATGTTGATAGGTATACAAGTATTACATTAAAATATGTCCCCCTCGGAAACAAGGTCGACGTGTTTCACTAATTTTTCAAAAAAATTTTATCTCTAAAATTATTCAGGGTGCCTACTTTTGGTTGGGACACCCTGTATAAAGGGTACAGGAGGAAAACCAAAATAGTCATATTTTATAAATTTTACACTAGACCAAATTTAAACTTCAAAACTTCATACAACTTACAAAAATCGTATTTAACTGATCGATTGCCAATCACCAAAGAATTGTGTTATGGTTCAAAATTAATATTTTGCGTGCAAATTTAATCAATAATGCAATTTAAATGTGCAAACTACTATGCAATCTGAGGAAAAAGCAGAAAAGTCCCTGGACTTTTTTGCCCTTGTAAAGTTAGATACTGGTAAATAAAATGAAGCGAATTTGAGTGAAAATGTGCAAATGTGAAATACATTTTGCAATAATAATACAAATAAAAAAATACATATAAACATATGTAAATATTTATCTTTTCATTATTTCAAAAAATTATTATGTTGTAAACACCAAAATGTTATAGTATTTCTAAAGTCAATTCGAAAGTTATAAAAACGTCAAAGGGGTTTATCCATTAAATGCGTAAATCCCTTTATTGGTCGTTTAAATTCTTCTGTTGGAGTTTTTACAGCGCTCCAAATGATTTTTGAAATACTCTACTAGTGGATTTTATTAGTTTTTCCCCTGTAATTGTCAACTTATTTGGTTCTTCCCTGAATGGACATTCTTTAAACGTAAATTTTGAGCTATTTTAGTTTTTCCCCTGACTATGATCAGTTGATAGGTTATAAATAGGTCATTATGATCTAAAAGGTGGCACTCAAATCACAAAATAAATGGACTTCCTTTGTTCTCACCCCTTTACGCTTCATATTATGTATAACAGGGCTAGTCCAACTAACATTTCCTCACCAATTGGGTTTCTAAAATATGATTTTAAAATATTTAAAATTGAAAATATACTTTCAACAGAAGATGTACTCACACGAAGTGTACAGGGTGGTCATAAGAACATTAGAACCCCATTATCCCTTCGGTATTTTTGAAGTTACGTAACAATATCCAAAAATAAAAGTTATAGATAATTACATATGTTTTCCAAAGATCAGAAAAACGATCGAATATCGCATTTCGGAGATATGAATTACACTTGTGTGTGTGTTTTTTTTTAAATAGAACACCCTATATATTTTTACACCATCTAAAAGGCCTCCAAGAGATTTTTAATGATATATAGCACATAGTATTGATCTTAAAAACTTTACGCGATGTTAATTTTTATATTTTGTTACCAGTAAACCGAGAAATTTATAACGATCACCGAAATTTTTCATTTTATTTCAAATCAAAGTGAAATGCAAAGTTTTCTTCTATTTGCAAAACACTTAATAGACATTATTTCAGAAATAAAAAATATTAATTTATTATATCTTAATTTAGGAGACTCATATTTTATTTAAAAAAAATTACATTGCTAAACAATGCCGGTATAATAATTAGAGTGGAATAAATTTAACAAAAAATGGTAAAATTATAAAAATGATTCCAAACGACCTCCTCGCCTTTCTATATAAAACTGATATCGTTTTCCAAACATTTTTAAGTTGTTTTCTACCATATTGTTTTCATACCTATGATGAACCATATCTATTATTTTTTGTCTTCATCTCAATACTCTCTTTTCGATCGATAAAGTAAACTAGACAAAAAAGTAAAATTCTCAGAAAATCGCAATTCAAAATGCCTTATTTAAAAATTTAAGGGTAATACTTTATTTTGATAGATATGACTTTTCATTATTTTCTGCCTATAGAATCGAGGAAATTATTTTGGGGACATCAATTATTTTAATACTGGTTATCAAAAATATATTAAAAATGTGTTATTCTCTTAAACTGCAAGTTTTTAAGAGTTCTTAGTAATATATTCGTTTATTTAAATTTAAAGTAAAATTATTATACAAATTTTTGTACGAATCTAATGTTCAATGGCCTCCTATGATAAAGAAATATAAAAATTAATATAAAGATAAAGATTATACGTTACATTATTATTAAAAAGCTGTTTTTAAGGCCTTTTAGATGGTGTAGGCATAAACAGGGTATTCTATTTAAAAATGCCCAAGTTTGCTTCATATCTCCGGAATGAGACCTTTAAATGTTTTTGTGTCATGATTGTTAGAAAATTCATATCATTGTCTATAACTTTTGTTTTTATAACTTTCTTTGTATCTCAAATAATAACGAAGTTAAATGAGGTTCTAATATTCTCGTGATCATCCGGTACCTACGAAAAATTGCTAGCAGTACATGAATATTTTTAAGTTCCATAACAAAAAATAAAAGAAAATTATGTGGGTTTGGGGGGGAGGCAATTGCTCCCTTTGCCCTCCCGAATGCTCCAGTGGAAAGATACACTTATTAGGGAAAAATAAAGTACCTTGGATATTATGAATTAAGATCCTAAATGTATAAGATAATTAAAATACATTCCCAGCTGTCTTGCTATAAATGCGTGGTCAAATAAAAATGTATTTTATTCTATTCTGAGAAGACAACTGTATCGGCTGACCAGAGAGGGGGTAGACAGGGCCTGGCACCCATCGGTATTAAAAGAAGTTTATTAATTATAAATAAGAATGTATTTTATTTTTAATTTTTCGTAAAAAAATGCGTGTTCGGATGCACACGTTACACGTTTTTTATAGAAAAATTAAACAAGTAGTAGGTTACACACTCATAGAAGTGTAGCGTTAACTACTGCAATTTGTATTAGTATTATACTTGCTGTCGTACGCGAATCAGTCACTACCACCTAAAAACAAGGCCTCAGTGTTGCGACGTGACGTCACAACCGTTAGTCCAAGCGAGTCAGTGTACTTAACATAAAACACACCACTTAAATTGGTCAATCCCCAAACCAAAGCCAAAGCTGCACGGACAGGGATTACACAGTTGAAAAAACCGCGGACACACATAACCAAACCCTTCGACTTTGTCAGAATCGAAGCCGGGATTTGAACCCGGGAGTCGATAGACATTAAACCAGCTACGTTTGAACGCTCTGGCTCACTACGATACCAAGCCCAGTAAACCGTGTTCATAGTAAAAGCGAATAATAATAAACAGCGCTAAATTACTTTTAATATTTAGTGAGGGCTTCCTATAAAAACGGGGTTGTCAGTCGTGAACTGAGCTCTTATATCGAACCCCATTCGTTTTTTTTAAAGGGAAAACGAAATTTAAAAGCAAAAACCTGGCAGAATTCATGTATCAAACTATTGTGAAAATGAATATCAGAATAGTTTTTGGATTTAAATTTCAAAGAAATAAATTAGAAAATCAGTACGATAAAATAAAACACATTTTAATGAGAAATTTTAAACACGGTTTATGAGTCAATAATAGGACAATAAACAGAAGTTGTTATACTAGGTTTAACAATTAAAATTTAAAAAAGATCAAAGTTTGAATGATGATTGATATGTCTAATTTGTCATTAAGTAAATAACTGCCGGGGCTATTGTTAGAGAAACATTTCTATGGATTCTAATTTTAATTTTAACCTTTAAGCAAGGAAAGTTTTATTAAAACTTTTTTCATTTTGTATTAATAAAATGAGCATACTTTATTTAATATTCCTACTATTTCAAATTAAAAATTATGAGTAGTACTTTTGATTTGTCCCGATCTAAGAGGACCCGTCAGTTTGATTTTATCCCTGGGACCGTAACGGCTCTCCATGGCCCTGACTATATCAAAAACTAAATCCTTTGTTATTATTTCCGTTATTTTGTGCAATTATGTCCTAAACTCCTTGAACTATTACAGTAATATTACATTCTAAAATCAATTCCGAATATAATATATTCGTTCCCGATCATAGCGACATGATACATTTTTTTTAGCGAAACTATTAATATACATATATTATTCTTATTTTTAGAGATTGGGCCTGAGCTCGCTGGATAATTTCGAGAAGCTTCGATATGCCAAAGGAGAATACACCGTCGGAGCGTTAAGGCTTAAACTTCAAAAAACAATGCAGAAGCACGCCGGCGTCTTTCGCACACAAGAATTACTCGAGGAAGGATGTAAACAAGTTTCAGAACTTTACTGTGAATTAAAGAACATTCAAGTTACGTTACTATGAAAGTATACAGTCATGATCTGGCCTAGTAGAGATGAGGCTCCTTCCAATCTTTCTCATACTTTCTAGGTCGATAAGATTCTTCTTTAAAGACTTGGACTCTTGACTAAGCTTTTTTTTGAAAATGGATGACTGTTATTTACTTAATGCATTAGTCGGATTTTAAGTAATTTCTTTAGAGCCAAGACGTTAAGTTGCGTAACTGGAACGTACACATCTAAAGGGCGGAATATATTCATTTAAATTCAATCAAATTATGCCCATATATATGCATCATTTTTATTTAAAATATGCAATTACATGCATTTATTTGGCCAAATATGCAATAATATGCCTTTATTTAACATGTAAAATTACTTAACACATAAACATTGATTTTATAGAAAATATTTCGAGAAAAGTTTAAATAAAAGATATGAAATACAATAAAAGAAAATTATAAAAATATTTTAATTTGAAACTGTATAGTAGGAATTTATAATTAAATACTTTTCAAAATTTTCCAATAAAAATGATTGTCTCCTGTCAGTAAATATATGTTTATATATAGAAAAGGTTGTAATAAGACAGTATTGCAATTTGGGCAGTAAACTATAAGGCCAAGGTGTAACTTCGTTGGATGATTTACCAACAAAAATACCATTTAAAGACTGTAAAGATTTGAAACCTTCATTCTTTTCTACAGTAGCATCTAATTTTTTCCTAACTTTAATATCTACATCACTGGGAATCTTTTTACATTTAACGGAAAAAGATTCAACAAAATTAATCGATTCGCTTAAACGTAAATTTATACTTTCTAATGAAACTATTATATCTGGTCTAAAACTAAAATTAATTTTAATGAAAACAAGTTGCTTAGCTACATCTGCACTTTTCAGCATTAATTGACTGAACTACACACTGCGAGTTGTCTTCTATAATAATAATAATAATAATAATAACACCACATGAAATTACAACCTCCTTTATCCCTGAAGGTCTAGAATGACCTTGTGTGGGAGAGGGCTACACATTTAGAGACAATGGACACACCCAATATCCGAGTATACTATGATTAATCTCTCTCACAGAAAAATCCCAGTTCCTCGACCGGAAATCGAACCCGGGACCTCGAGGTTTCGAGGCAAGTACGTTACCTCTAGACCACGGAGCCATATCTATATCTAGAATTAATTAATAACCTCGAAATGTTCTGCGTAGAATACAACGGCTTTAATCCATGTTCCCCACTGGGCAATTACGGGTTCCGGAGGTAAACACTCCTGGCAATCGCTCCTTATACTGCACTCTCAGAGGTGCCTTTAAAAACACTTCTTTTACATTTGAAATAGTTTGTTTACCAAGGGATATTCAATTCTGACGATTTCTACAACTCTGTTTATCCCATGTAGAAGACAAGTGACATGCACCATATTGGAATAAAATATTTTTAAGTTTTGGCCCACTTTTACCGTATACGGTGCTGCATCAGACAAAAACACCAAGAACTTTTCTGCTGGGATTGCATTTGGCAAGAAAAATTCTGACATAGAAGTTTTGAATAAAACGGGTAACGGTTACATTGGTTGTTTTGTCTAACTCTTTTGAGCTATTAAATATGGTTTACTTAGATTATTTCCTTGTAGGGCTCCAATAATGAGATGTGCGATATATCGATCACAAGTATCTGTGCTTTCATCTACAATAATATAAAAACTGTCATTGTCCAGTGAAACTTTAATTTCCTGTATGACCGTTTTATATCCTGCATGCACATTCTTCTTCCTTATAGTAGATTCATCAGGGATGTTTTGGTTACAATATTTTTGTAAAAATTTTTCGAATGGGGTATTTTGAAGCTTTTTTAAAGGAATGCTCGCCGTGACTAAACCTTTGCATAAGTCTTGATGAAACACCTCCGTTTCACTTCTTGTTTGATTTTCAACATTTTGAAATGTGGTCTTCACAGACTGCTGAACGGACTCAGATTTCATTTTTTGCAACTTGGCTTTATATATAGATGTTTTCAAGTGTTGATCCACTTGGAACTTCTTTTCACAGACAATCTGAAATAAAAATCATTTAAGTGTTAATGAATAGTTCAAACAAAACAATCATTTATGTGCAAACTGCATGTCAATAGATAGAAAATAAAAAGATAAGATAGGAAAGTGAAAGCCGTTACAGTTTTTCTTATACAGCTCAAAACATAATAAACTGAAAATGTGAATCGTTGAATATCTGAAAACTGATCTGTTTTAAAAAATAAAACAGTAACCTGTAAAAACTGATAGGTACTTACGATTTTTGCACAAGCTTTGCAAAATACTTTATCTCCATTAAACTACAACTCAGGAACATTTTTAATCCATGAAGAAGTTTTTGGCATTTTAGACATTTTGAAATCAAATAAATATTCTCAAAACACTATTTTCACACTGAACTCTATCGACAAACTGAACTGGGAGTATCTAAGCGTCTAGGCTGAGCCATTACAGCGAAGAATATTATCTTATAATTGGGCAGGCAGATTTAAGTCTCTTGGAAATTTAGTGACCCTATTTAGGTACTTATAACCCCTCCAGGTATTCAGAACTTTTTTTATTGGAAATGCTCAAAACCCCAATAAATGACATGTAACAAAGGCAGGTAAACCCATAAATTTGGTGCTCAGTTTACGCCTCGTCCACGGGGCTCCGATAATTAGTTAAGGCGAAAAATCTCCAAATATGCACAAAATACAGTTTTTTCAGAACCATGCAATGTTTCATGTAATTGGATGAAATACGCAAAAATGCATATATATGCACTTTGAATATATTCCGCCCTCTACATAACATAGAGTGTTTCACGTAAAACACCATGACAATTAATTAATCTAAATCTAAAAAACGATTTTATTCTGCAACCGTCTAGAGAGTTAACTGTTTTTGGTAAAAAATACATCTTTACGGGACTACCCTGGTAAATAGACTTAAGGGATCGGTAAAGTCTTTACTGAACCCTTATGTAACTTTTGGTTGACAACAATAGGGTAGGTACTTAATTAAGCACTCTAGACAACCACGTCTGATATCTTCCAACTGAATTTTATGAATTTTGCTTACAGAAGATTTCAGCTTAAAAAGTATTTTGAGAGTAGCAAAACGGTTACAGAAAAAAACATTGTATGCAACACACCTGAAAAGTGTCTTTACCGGGCTCGCTGGCTTCCAGGACTAGCTGGCGCTCACTTTTGGAAGCTGTCAGCTCGCCCTGTAAAGAATCACTTTCCAATCTTGTTATTTAGGAAAATGGGTCTTGTGGACAACCTATAATTTTATACATTATGGACAGAATTGACACTGATTAAAACTAATATTTGATGTTATACATTTAAAACCCCTTTGTAATTTGCGCATAACTATTATTGCGTCCATATTTTTTCCTACGTGAACCTCTTAAAATTTTATTGGCATATAGTATAGGTCTAAATAGAGAATTTCATACTTTATCAAAAACTTATAAACCAAAAAAATAATTCGAATTAAAAAAATGATGTTATCGCATAAACTATCATTTTTTAAATTTCTGTACTAAAAGATGTACAATAGAAAGTAATAATCGACGTGTCCGAAGGTTTTTCCGATAACCTTGTACCAACGGAGAAAATAAACTTATCCCACTCTATTGTTGCACACTGTATAGGAGATTCTACATTCAAAAATAAGACAGATAATATTATGACAAAAAAAAAAAGAAAACGGTAATGGAGGATCACTCACTAGCAATAAGCGCGTGTACAGAAAAATAGCATTTCAGTGATATGCCAGTCGGTAAGAGCATTATGATCGGGAATAATCCGAATAAACTGGAATTAATTGTAATCTATTTAATTGAGTCACATAGTTTAACCAGTCGGCTACTCTTACACAACCGCCATAGCTATATATATATATATATATATATATATATATATATATATATATATATATATATATATATATATATATATATATATATATATATATATATATATATATATATATATATATATATATATATATATATACTATATATATATATATATATATATATATATATATATATATATATATATATATATATATATATATCTATATCTATATATATATATATATATATATATATATATATATATATATATATATATATATATATATATATATATATATATATATATATATAAACTTAACCAAACATACAAACTATGAATTAACCTAAAACCTATAAGCTAGAAACATGTACTAGACTATATAAAAGATTGGTCTAGTTTTGAAAATACTGAAAATAAGTATACACCTAAAAAAACAAAAAAAAACAAAATTTCATATTGTCTGTTACAAGAAAGAAAGTGAAGGTAAACAACATATATAAAGAAAGTAATAATAATACATAACAATTATATAAGCAATATTTCTAATTTGATAGAAGATGCGACTTAATTCTTTTTCCTGAACTGACTCACAGAAAGATCTTTGAAATTATTGGGTGTCGTGTTGTAAATTTGTTCTGCATTGAAACTAAATGATCTGGTGAACATAGCCGTATTGTGTAAGGGCATTGTAAGTGTGTTGGGAAGCAAGCTTCTCTTTAAGGTAGACAGGTGACGAATTTATTAGAAGCTTTTTGAATAAAAATATGATAGTGGTATCTAACAAATTTTCCATATTTAACCAGTTAAGATTAGCAAAAGCAGCGGAAATATGATCAAATTTTCTCAAGTTGCAAATGAAATGGCAATATATATTTTGTACTTTTTGTATACGGTTTTTTGTTATTTGATCCAAGCAGGGAAAATATGCTAAATCACAATTACAGAAAATAGGCAACGCAAGTGACCAGCAGAGTTTTTTCCTAAATTTGTAATTTACTAAGTGTCTATTAGCAAATAAAACTTTAATTTTTACGAAGGATTTTTGAAGCAGTTTACCAACATGAGATTTAAATCTGAGGCTATCGTCGAAAATGACACCCAATATTTTAGATTCATGTGACAGAGTTAAGGGTACGTTATTTATATTAAGGCGTAATAATTGATTTATATCTTCCCGTTTAGTCTCTGAGCAAACTAGGAGCATACTAGTTTTGTTTGGATTTAATTTCAAATTATGCTTTATTGCATAGGAGAAAACAGACTCAGGTTCTTCATTAATTTGTAATGAAATCATTTGTACTTCCATTGCCTGGAAATTATATTGAAGAATTATATCGTCTGCGTATGCTTGAGATTTGCAGTTTCATAGATTTTATAAAATCCGACGTATAAATTAAAAACAAGAGCGGGTCCAATATTGACCCTTGTGACACTTCAGAAACAACCATTTTTGATGTAGATATTTGATCGCAAATATACACTCTGATATCAATGAAATAAATAAGATTTAAAGAACATTATTTCTCTTTTCCAAAAAGCCATAAAAGTTTAATTTGGCACAAAGTAAATGGTGTGATCAATGGTATCAAGGCCTTTGAAAAGTAAAGAAATTAATACTGTAGCAAGCTTTTTATCATAATTTCTTAGTATATTGTCAGATAAATTGAGAAGTGATGTGGTAATACTATGTTCTTTGCGAAAGCCAGATTGGTGAGCAGGAATTATGTTATTTGTTGATAAATATTCTGTTATCTGAATGTGTACTGTTCTTTCTAATATTTTGGATAGAATTGGTAACAGACTAATGGGACGTAGATCGGCAACGGTTTGTTGATCATTTATGTTAGGCAGAGGACAAATCAGTGCCTGTTTCCAGTGTATTGGAAAATAACCTAACTCCAGGCAACAGTTTATGTTGTTTGTAATGTAGGGCGTAATTATTAGAAGACACAATTTTACCATATGTAATGATATTTTATCTAGTCCATAAGAAATCGATTTTAAAGATAGGATAACTTTATTTATATCTTCAACTGTAACTAATTCAAAATGAAATGATATATTCGCATCATATTTTGTATTGTTATAATAATTAATACTATCCGTACAGTTGTTGGATTTTACAAAAAACATATGCAAAAAAATCATTTGCTTCTTGAATATTTTGGTTTTAAAACGAATATTTAGGGTGTTTTTAAACCTTTCCATAAATCTTTATGAGAATTTTTATTTTGTAAAAAAAAGTTTAAATATGCAGCTTTTCTCGCCTAAGTGAAGCCAATGCGAAATTACGCAAATGTTTATAGTTATTTAAGTTCTCACTGCTTTATCACGTTCATTGAAAATTAATTTTAAATTGTCGGTTAACCAAGAGGTTTACTAACCCGAAAAGTTTTTAATGGCGCATGAATGGAAAAGAGGTCTATAATAAGTTGTCAAAATTAATACGTTTTGTTCTATATCGGGGTTATAAATAATATTATCCCACTGAAAAGTTGACAAATCTTCTTGAATTTTTCTAAAGTGAATTGCTTAAAATCACGAAATGTAACCATTTTTTGAACAACATTTATAGAAGCAACTTTTGTTTTACAGTATACTAATCTATGATCTGATATTAAATCTGCATTGACTGTACCAGCCTCGGTTATTAAATTGGGATCACCTCGAAAAATAGAATTTATGCGGTGTCTTGAGCTATCCGTGTGGGGTCATTTATGACTTGTATGAAACCTAAATTGTCAAAATAAGTAGCAATGTGGTTACCCATTATGAATTGGTTAATATTTGCATCACCAACAAGTATCACTTTATCGTTGGTAGTTATAATTTGTGGTAACATGTTGTCTAAGACCTCGATACATTTTGTAATAGTAGTTGTTGCATGCCGACGATATATCACTCGTAAGGCTACGTTATTTTTTTTGGATTTTAATTTGAAGCCAAAAATATTCAAGATCACTATCATTCGCAAAATCTACATCAATACCATGGCAAATAAACTCATTTTTAATAAAAAAGCCCAATCCCCCGGCACCCCTACCACGATCTTTTCGGAAAAGCCTGTACCCAGGTATGTTAACAACATCAGATGGTATATCCTCAGATAATCGTGTGTATATCAGTTAGTGCCAACTTAACAGAAAAACATATAGGTCTCAAAGTTAAAGATGAGTAAATTCTCTATAAAAAAATACTCTATACATTTTTGTTCTAGGGCTGTCTGTTTCAGAGAAATACCCGTCGAAATATGCCACTAAATATCTACATAAAGTCGAACGTACTACTTCGTTCTCTATTGTTTAACTCTCCCAATTTCGGCTATCAGTTGAAAATTACTTTACTGTTCTACATAATCAGTCTCATTTTCCGAGTCCACTGAGATCGGTCGGAATACCCCAAAGTGTTTCCTTTTTACTATCTATTCCATTCCCGCTGTCCTCGTCCAATTCATAAACATCCACAAGATTTTTTCTGGCAGAATCCAGAAATAATTGAGCAACGTAAACTTGCTGTGCAACAACTACAACTACAATCTGCATTGCAACTTTTGGTGCATTTACATGAAATGAGCTAATAACTCCTGAGGGGCTGCTTCTTGTAGACTCTAGATAGGTATCAAATCATTTTTTGAATTTTTCTATTCCCAGTCTAAAGGTGATTTTCTATTTCCATACCAATGTTAAATTTGGATGTATGAGCGGATAAACCTAAGCGAGCTTCATCTTTGGTTTGTGGTAATGATGATAAGTGTGACCGTCGCCGTCTCGATGATACTTCTACCCTGACACTATCCGTATGCCAAACATTATATGGAACAATATATTAGATTTTGGTTTAACATTAAGAAATCTAACATGTTTGTTTGCCTATTACTTCGAACCTAGTAGACGCACAATAGAAATGTATAGAACATTTTTTGTAGAGAATTTATACATCTTTAACTTTGATAACTACGTCTTTCTGTTAGGTTGACACCAACCGGGATATTTGCAAATATTTCAAAACATTTTATTCTTAGAGAAATTTTTTCAAGATGGCAGCAAAAGCTCATGCTCTCAGGGAGTGCAAAATTAGTATGTGACTTCTGGAGACCTAATTAAATAGATTTAATTTAAATCCAGCTTAGCACTCGGCTAATTTAGATGGCCTGCCGATTGGCCTAAGAGTCGTTTTTAAAATATTGAGAGACCATTTTATTTTTCTAAATATATTTGAACACTATTATGATCGATGATGGTGTAAACAATAGTTTATTGGGAAAAACTTTTAGTTTTGTAAAATGATTCCACTGTGTAAATTAAGCTCTTCATTTTAAAAAACTGTATAACAAATTAACTGGAGAAAACTTTTTCTCTTATTTCACAATATTTCTACCATTACATCAGATAAGTGAGTTGGGTCAGGATACTAATAACTTAACAGTGGATTATAAACAGATGCGTAATTAAATGTAGGAGGTGCTTACCACTTTGCTTAAGCTTCCTGTTTGTATTATTGCAAACATAATTTCCATGGCTCGTACCAGAATTTTATCACAGGTACCTTAGGTTTCAGATCACACTTTGATATGGAATACGGATCTAGTTGAAGCTTTAGAGTTACAAAGTCTCTTCATAAATGCTATGCAAGCGATACAGGGCATGGAGCAGAGAAAGGAATCTCGAGGAGCTCATGCAAGGGAGGATTTTAAGGTAGAAAAAATTATTATTAGTTTTTAAAAGATTACACTAATAGTCAAGGAAAAAAATATAATAGAAATGAGTGTTTCTACCTCTAATGTGGGAAAATTTGCTTTACAGTCGAAAACGCTATAGTAAACGTTATCATTCTTTATAGTTTTATACTTTGCATGTCCAGTTGGCTTAATGTATAAAGTGTTTTTTTCTGATGACAGAAAATAACAAAAAAATACCCCACAAATGAACAGAATCTTGTTATGTAAAATTATCAACGTATGTGAAAATTTCAGTTGGATTCTTGCAAGTTAGAGATTTATCCAGAAATTTCAAATTTCAAGAATCCACCATATACATATTTGGTAGAAATGCAAACATTTTTGTAAAATAAAAAGCATTATATTTTTTAAACGAACGTGAATTTAAAAGTTATTAAATGTTTTATTATTTTTTCTATATTACACATCAAAATTAATTTTATTTATATTTATACACAACAATGAAACTGAGAAATCTAATCAACGTTACCAACGGTGAATTGTCAATAACAGTACACTTTTGCGTCCATTCTATTTAAGTTAAGGTAAAATTTTTAGAGGACCAATCATGTTATTACGGAGGCTTTTGTTTTCTTTCTTTTTCTAATTTTAGGTACTTATAAACGTTACTTATTATTAACTACTGATGTGGGGCTTGTCAGCCAAGGTCGAGGTCCGTAAAGGAGTAGGTTACCTCTTAACTATTGACCAGTAGAATTATTGGCGGGGAATACGTCATCTGTTGTATGCCAAATTTACATTTACATTGGTAGTGCTTCCGTTTAGAACTCTAAAGTTTATGAATTATGTTAATTTTACGTATATACATATGTTTATTATTGAATTTAACATGTATTTTAATAATCAAAAACACTATAAATGACTCATAATGAAAATAACTGTGGAATAGAAATACTAATTATTGAATAAACTTGCGTACATTTATTTTCTTGGCGTTACATGTTTTGTGTATGATTAAAATAAAACTACTATTCTCATCAAATTTTATGTTGTCGATTATAAATTATCACCAAATTTAATAATTTTCTTTAACAAATCTTCACAGGTTACAACATATAATGTTTTGGCATGGTTTTTAAAATAAGTATGTTTAATTGTCTGTTATTTGATGAATATTTACTCCCCACTTGATCTCTAGAAAGGCCAAAGCGATTTTAATGAAATATAGTTTTGAGCAAAGACGAAAATACAAAATTACGTTTATACAAGGTGGTTTTAGAATGCCGACCAAACAGTTCGAAAATGTTATAATTTATAATATTTCTGGCATGTTCCCATTCATTAATTATGATTTCCGATAAAACGGGGATTTTCACATGTTATAGCTAATATACTCAAGGTGATCGATCCTTAAGTACATTCATCGAGAAAATTCAGGAAATGATTCCCAAACCTATATTACGACGAAAATTCAAATGATGTTTTGTCAATAAATTTATTTCGGAGATACGGTGAGTTGATTTAAAAAAAAATGTTTACAACAAAGAAGTCTCTAAAAAGTACTAATTATGCACAGCAAGTTTGTAAAAAAAATCCTCAAGCATTTCAGAGATCTTCAGGAGTTTTTTTTAATCAACACTATTTCCGAAACGAAGCAGTTACGGGCAAAATTTTATTTAGCTTTTCACCTCAAAATAGGACAGTGGCTTAATAGTCAAAGAAGGCGAGAAAAAAACGTTATAGAATGCCACAAATAAATAACCATAGACATCTCAAAATATACAGGTTCAGGAATCATCAACTGCTTTCAGTTTTGTAAATAACCCATCATAGTCCTTTATAAATATTATGTAAAAGAAGGAAAGAGGAAAACTAAATGGACCTATCCTATTTCACCAATTAAATATTTAGGAAATATTACCAAAATAACTTGTATACCAATATAAAGGGTGTTTCATTGGGTAAGGGAAATATTTTAACTGTGGATAAAGGTCACCGAGGTGGTTCCAAATAACCCATACTTAATGGATCTTTCGCCCATTACATTTCATTTTTCTTTGCCCTCTGCTCAGCATTTCTCTTACAAATTGCAACACTACATATAGTTTTAGTCAACTTAAAACAATTATTTATTATTAACTGGATATTTCTTCTACTCAAAATAAATATACTTCATCTTATTGTACATACCTTCTCAAAATAAATGTAATTTAAACCAAAAATTGTCCTTTATATAAAAATCCAAATGTCACTTAAAATGTCAAAAAAGCACGTAAAAACTATGACAGAGGTCCAGAATAATATAATATAACATAACTAATAATAACTATAAGGAAAATTTCAAAATAACAGCAAATAACCACACAAAATGATTATAAAATGAACGCAACAAACGTATAATTCACAACACGGCATACACTATGACGCGTCACATTCCCCTTTCGTCTCTCCTCACCCAAGTTAAGATGTAACCTACTCCTTTAAGAATATCGAGTCAAAGCAGCAGTCGTTCCTAGTTATTAATGTTATTATTTAATATTTATGTTGAATTACTTTTTGTAACTGAACAAAATGGACTTTCATTTATTTCTAATAATAATTTTACAGATACGAATCGACGAATATGATTATTCGAAACCTGTTAGAAACCAAAAAAGGAGACCGTTTGATGACCACTGGAGGAAACACATTATCATGGATGGACGTAGAAACTGGAGATGTGAGTCTAAAAAATATATTTCTGCATGACCTAAATTAACATTTTCAGGTATGCTTTACTTATCGACCGGTGATCGACTGCACACTTGACGAAGATGAATGCCCTAGTGTTCCTCCTAAATTAAGAGTGTATTAGTTTACAATACAGACAATAACTTGTTAAATTTAATAATAATTTATTTTACATTTCAATTTCATTTTTCATTCAGCGAGTGTAAAGTTTGGAACAAATTCATTAAAATCGCTACGATTTAGTTTTCTCGAAAATTGATCGCACAGCGAAACACTCATTTTGGTTTTTAAAATACACTTAATTTTATGATTTAAAATTGTTTGAGGTCTTGTCTTCCTTTAAAGTTTTTTTTAAATAATGAAGTCAGTCATTTTTACTTTCTTATACCTAATATAAGGAAGTATAGTAATCGTGATTTTTTTCGACCTCAAGATTTTGATTGATTTATACGTTTTGAACTATCCTGAATCCATTCTGACTATTTTCCGAATGATGTCTGTCGGTGCGTGTGTGTGTGTAAGTGTGTATCCTCGATAACTCAAAAAATATTAATGGAAGACTTCCCAAATCTGGCAGTTAAGATTGTACAATTTCGGGAAAAAAATTAAAAATTTTTATTGCATTTCTGGACGAATCTCGACGAATTATAACGAAAAACATAACTTTATGGAAAAAAATCTGTCCGCATGTCTGTAATATCCCGATAGCAGCCACAGTGTTTGAGGTAAAGCTTTCAAATTTGGTATACTTGTTCTAATAATAATAATAATAATAATGATAACTTAGGTGGTGGTCATACCGGCCTGCCAAAGATCAGCTGAGTGGCTGGCTGGCCAAATGCAGAAGGCGGTCATTCTTGGTTCTCTCCGTCTACTTAGGGCACACGATTCCGGAACCTACAGTCACTAACCCCTGCGGGATGTGGGGAGTGGCTGAGGTTAATGTGCTGACGCGTCTCCCGTGAGGCGTCGGAGGCCACGGGAGGACTGTCCAGCGTCGGGCAACCGAAAAAAAAAAAAATAACAGGGTGGTCGAAGTATACACGCGGGCAATTGGTATGGAGTTCGGGTTGGACAAATGTGCAGTCGTCCACCTCAAGAGAGGACGATGCGGGGAATTTCCTGAAGATGCGCAGCTCGCAGACGGAAGCATCCTAAGACATCTGGATGCTGGAGAAACCTATACATATCTGTGTGCAAACTAAATGAACATCCAGGATGTAACACAAATAAAGGATTCTCTCCGCAGCAAGTACAGACACCGTCTCCGAAAGATTTAGTCTTCCGACCTTTCGGGGAAGAACAAGGTGTCTGCAACTAATATGCTTGCCGTTCCGGTTTTGCTCTACTCCTTCGGAGTAGTAAAGTGGACGATAGATGAGCTGCGCCAATTAGACAGAGATACCGGCAAGATGATGAATATTCACAAAAGTATTTATCCTAGATCGTCAGTTCCTCGTGTGTACCTCCCACATCAATGGGGAGGCCGCAGACTCTTGAGCCTGGAGTCTACGCATGGCAGAGTAGTTCTGAGTATGGCATGTAACATCCTCAGGAGCTCAGATCCCCTCTTGCGGTTTGTAAAACATCACGAAACTGTAGGAGTGGGAGCACGATTGTTCAAGGCAGCAAAAAGAGCCGCAGATGAAATAGGTCTCGCATTTGACATCAGGCGAGGAGGCCGGCGAGATGCTGATGTAGAGTCAGTCACCGAACTTCAGCCATAGCGTCTGAAAGCCCGATATCCTGAACAGGAAAATCTGTTTCGGCAGCACGTCGATAAACCCCAGCATGGTGTTTTTTATAAGAAAATAGGAACACTAGGTTTATCGACCAGGCTGACATTCGCCTTTCTAAGGTCAGCCGGGCTTAATTCAAGCCAACAAGCCTGGCATAGTCCTCTCGACCATTAACTCAAGGTGATGTATGTCATCGAGTTCTCGGCACCTGCGGAGAAAAACATCACCTTGAAGGAGGAGGAGAAACGGACCAAATACCGCGATTTCCGGTACGAGCTCCAAGTGCTGTACCAGGCTACTCGGTCGTCCTAATAATCGGTGTCCTCGGAGGGATAAAGCCTACGCTGCTCTCGAAACTAAAGATCATACCGGCCTGCCAAAAGAGCCGAATGGTTGGCAGGCCAAATGCAGAAGGCGGTCATTCTGGGTTCTCTCTGTCTGCTTAGGGCACAAGATTCTGGTATGTGCAGTCACTAAGCCTGCGGGCGGTGAGGAGTGGCTGTAGTTAATGCGCCGGCGCGACTCCTGTGAGGCGTCGGACGCCACGGGAGGACTGTCCGGCATCGGATATTCCAAAATATAATAATAATTTATTGAAGTAGGAAATCCTAATATATAAAAAGAAATTTTAAGTTTACATACTATGGGGTATTTATTTGCAGAGTAGGTATATCTACATATAAGCACATACAGATATACACATATAAATATAATAAAGACAAAAGAAGAAAATATATATAGCTTACTTGAATAATGATTACGTACTAAACTAAAAGTAATAATAATAAATTAGAAGCATATATTTATATCAAAGACTCATTTCTAAATGACTAATTAATTTAGATTTAAATGTTAAAAGAGTTGGACTGTTTTTTATATCAACTGGCAATTTATTGAATTGGTCACAACCTTTAAAGAACAAGGAATTCATAGTTTTTTTATAGTTAGTTCTAGTTATGTAAAAATTATTATTGTTTCTAGTATTATGTAGATGGACTTGATTTGAATAAGAAATAAATTCATTAAAGTAGGATGCTAAAAGCGAGTTAATAATTTTATATATAAATATCATTGACATATAGAATAGTCTATTTGATATAGATATCAATTCCAAAGTTGATAACATAACTGTAACAGGTGTATATCTGTTGCATTGTAGTATTATTCGCATACCCCTGTTTTGCAATTTTTGTAACGAAGTTATTTTGTTCAAATCAAATAAATACAGTAGGGATGCACAATAATCAAAATGAGGTTGTATTATTGTATTATAGACAAGTATTCTATTTGGAATATATAAATTTGTAGAAGTTCTAGAAAAAAACAATTTTTTTGATATTTTCTTTTTGATATATTCAAAGTGATTATTTAAACAAATTATACTGTCCAATATAAAACCTAAATATTTTATCTCATCTACTAATTCTACCTTGTCATCTTTAATTTTCAAGTTAATAGAATTTAAGTCAATTTGTTTTAGCTTATAAATAGTTGTTAATATCATTGCTTTTGTTTTAGAGATATTCAATTTTAATTTGATAACATTTAGATAATCAGAGATATCAGATAGTACAGAATTCATTTTGGTAACTGCAACTACAAGATTTTCATCACTACAAGCTAAAAGTGTCTCATCTACAAATAGGTTAATAAAGTCACAGTTGACATGATGGTATATATCATTTATGTAAGTAATGAAAAGCAGTGGACCTAAGACACTGCCTTGCGGAACTCCATACTGATTTGTTATTTCACTGGAAAATGTATTATTAAATTTTTGTTTTCTGTTTGATAAATAATCGCTTAGCCATTTTAATACTGTTCCTCCTATACCATAATACTTCAACTTTTTTAATAATAATGTCCTATCTATTGTTTCAAAGGCATGTTTAAAATCTAGAAAGATTGCTACAATATATTTACCTTTGTCAATTTTATTTTTAAATTTAGTTAATGTCAATTGTAGGGCTGTCTCACATGAGTGTTTTTCTCTGAATCCTGATTGATTACAGAAGAGTAAATTGTTTTTACTAAAATAATCGTTCAGTTGGAAATAAACTGCCATTTCAAGAATTTAAACCTAAAGGCCAAAGACAATGTAAAATCCGGTGATGAGCAAAATTGGTCAGCTAAAAGGCGGTCCACGGGGACCCAAACTTTTCTGTATTTGACTACAAAAAAATATATTCTTGATGAAAGATTATATATAAACCATGTCTACTATATCAAGTGAATAAAATATATTTTCCAAGTACTAAAATAAAGCTTATGTAAACTGAAATATTTTATACATTTGGCTTCATAAAATGGGGTTAGGATAAATTTAACAGTATGACGTTTGAAAGGTCTAATTTAGTTACAAAAAAATGTCAATGTCAATAACAAAAAATTATTAAAATATATGACATGAATTATTATTGACAGTAACGAATGACGCTGATAATTAATTATTTAAAAAATTTTAATGAAACATTTCAAGGTACGCTATTAAAATTTAATTGAGGTAAGTGAAGAATTAAATAGAATGATTTTTTTAGATCAGGATGATATATACTGGTATAAGAAAGTTATGTGCTGGCCACATCAGATACTTTTAAAAGGCCACCCCCGATTTTTTCATAATTTCTTATTTCTTTAAATTGCCTGTTCAACGATAAATTTTTACTTTCTTATACCTAATATAAGCAAGTATAGTAATCATAATTTTTTTCAATCTCGAGATTTTGATTGATATATGTTCAACCTCCTGAATCCATTATGACTATTTTCCGAATAATGTCTGTTGGTTCGTGTATGTATGTGGGTGTATAAGCACAGAAGGAATTCTGTAAGTCACTTTATAAATTGGTGTGTATTCCAACCAAACTAATACTAACATTGTGGGGCCCTGTATGGTGCTGCTACCTACAATTATCTATCATAGTTTAGTTCTAATTTCCGTTCTCTGAGGTATGTTAAAATAGATGCACTGTGTGGCTTTTTAAAATTAAGTTTAAGCAGGTTTTGAAATATCATCTTTATCAAGGTGATTATTTAGGTTTAGCTTAATATTTAGTTGAATATTTTTATCGTCACATTCGATATTGTCGTTTTATTTTTTAAACTATGGAGAAATAATCTAAAATTTGGTTTATAAATTTTGTTATGAGGAAACTTATGGAAATAGAAAAACAATTAAAGAACAAATAAAATATGCAGAAAAAATACATGCAATTTTTTTATTGCTTAGTTGTAAAAATGATTAATACCGTGTAATTTTATTCTGCACTCATATCATATTTTCAGAATAAGTGGAGTGCGTCACTTTTCAACAATAAAAATAATACGAAATTATCTGGTGGGATAATTAAAATAATAAATCTGGAAATTAAGCTTAAGCAGGTTAAACACTTCAATAGAGATGTCTCAAAGCTGAATTCGGAAAAGGTTAATTATCCAAATTTGAAAATATTTATTTAGTTACGAGAAAAATAAATAATAGTCATTTTTATCTAAACCAGAAGTAATGAAATATTGTAATATACATGATTCGTAATTACGCATAATAAAGATGATACAGGCTCTCAAAGACTCCTCATGAATGTCACTTTTCTTGGCGATTACTTCTAAGCGGCTTGAAATATCAAATTGTAATTTTAAGCAGGAATAATAAGAGTAGTAGAACCCATTTTTCGATGTGCCTCTTGGAATTGTCCTCCATTTTTAAGTTTTTTTGGGGACCACTCTTTTCCCCCTAACTTTTCAACATTTGAGATAAAAGTCGACAAGCAAAATATTCTTTTGATATAATAGGCTCAATAAAAGTATTTTTCTTGATATACGGTACGACGAGTCATTCTTGAGTTCTTGATTTTTTATTCGGGTATGTTCATTCCAAGAATTTGCATATTTTTATTTCAAGAATAACATGATTTGTCGTGTTAGGCTGAAATTCGTCGAGTTTCTAAAATTGTATAGCACTAGTAAATTATTTCATTGTTCTAGAAAAATATACGGATATACTACGGTGGAATTAACAGGTATGATTTTATCTCTACAGGATTGTATGAGTAATGCCCCAGCTGTAACTAGGCGCTACGAGAAAAAAATATCACACAGACATCTTCCAAACAGGAAAACATTTTTAAAAACAGAACAATGACTTCTCGAAACGGGAAATGTAAAACCACAAAGTAAAAGTAGGTATATTATAGTATATTATGTTTATTGTTTCAATTTCAAAATGAATGTGTAACATCAGACTGAAGGACTCTATTGTATGGCCTCTATGTGTCCTCACCAAATATTATAGATCTATATAAGCTTTGTCCTCACGAGTAAAAAATGTATTTTACTATTGAAATGATAAACAGGAAACCTAGAAAAGAAACTGTTGCATTCACAATCTGTTTAAAAGAAAAAAATTAATACATAATGAATGACGTAATTTATAAATAGTGTACTAAAGAAATTGTTGACGTTTTGAGTAAAATTGTGAAATAATTGTGTGTAATGTCACATAAGGTACTGGCCTGCTCCCACGGGCACGGGGGTCCGGCCCCACAAGTCGATTTGCCGAAAAGTAATAGAGGGAGGGAGTGTATCAGATTGAAACAAATAGTAAATTCGACAGCTAGAAAAATATAACCACACACTTATGACAACTCCGAGGGCCACACTTGTCGGTAAAAATACGGGGTTTCCACACAATGAAACACCTGAATGTATCTGCGTGCGTACGTGGTTGCGTACGTGCGTATGTGCGTGCGTGGGTGTGTGTGGGTGCGTGGGTGCGGGTTCGTGCGTGCGCGTGTGTGTGTGTAAGGGCGCGGACGCGGATGTAGGCGTGTGCGTGTGTGTCCAGGATAACAAAAAAATTCTAATGGGAAAATTCTCATAAGAAGTGGCCAAAGGCGATGATAAATTCGGTGATGAGAAACATTGGCCTGCTGAAAGGAGGTCCACGGGGATCCAAGCTTATTTGTATTTGACTTAAAAATATATTTTCGAAAGTTTATAAATTAAGTCTAAGTATTATATAAAATCAATAAAATATATTTCCAAGTACTTAAATCAAGTTGATGTAAAACTTTAAATTTTGTGCACATTTGACCTCATAAAATCGGGTTAGGGATAAATTTGACAATTTGAAATGTCTAATTTAGTTACAAAAATGTCAATATGTTAATAAGAAGAAATTATTAAAAAATATGACATGAATTATTATTGTTAGTATCGAAGGATGCTGATAATTTATTACAAGGGTCCGTTCTAGGTCTTCTTTTGTTCATTATTTTCATAAATGATATCGTTTGTGAACAAATAGCGAGGATCATGAAATAACCAACCATGAAAATTACTTACTGGTTTTAATATAACGACTATTCTCATTATTTTAAATACTACAATAAACATATTAAAAAACGAATTTTGTTTTTAAAGTTACATTTATTAAACTCAACTACAAAATGACTCTTTTTCTTCGGTGGGGAAGTTTGTAGCTACTAGAAAGGTCTCTTTCTTTAAAATAACTTATTACTAAACAGTAAAATAAACCGTCAATAATTTACGACCTAAAATTAAAAATGGTACACTTTCTTAACCAGTCTTGTTAGGCACCATCTTTTTTTAATTGTTTTTTCTAAAGTTCTGATTGATCAAAACACCAGTTACAGTTTAAGAAACGGAAAAACATGTAACTACGTCTATAAACCATCGGAAAGTTAAATAACTTTAATCACACAGGCCAAAGACGCTAATAGATTTCCAAATATTTTAATTATAAGTTTCAGTTGCCATTTGGCGGCGTTGCAGCTGGACATAGGGCTTTACCTCGTCATTGCACTAGGTAGCTAGATTTAAGTAAAATCAGAAGGCCTTACCAGGGGTTTCGTTCATCTACCATATTTTATTTCCTCATCACTGAACTGCCAAAACTTCAATTACACATTGCAACTATAGCTCAGAAACAAAGGCAAGGTAACGTAGATCTACCAAGGCCCAACAACAACAGCGGCTTCAACTCGATCACCCCAACGCACCGTAGCAACAATTTCTCCACACTACCTATCGCTCACGTGGCTCTGCATACCTCCAAAGGCAAGATAACACAGAATAAATGCAAAACGGTACAACGAAAAGGTAGAATAACGAAAACAACGCAAATAACATCAGGTACTTCGCCCAGCGATTCACACCTGACCGTGGCCACCCAGCGTCTGTTAGACGCGCACCAAAAGCCATGCCCCCTGCACTTCGTGAAAAACATTCGACCGGCGCGCTAGTTTAAATAGTTCTAGACTCGTGCCATTCGTACAGTAGCGTCATTACATAGGGGAATACAGTAATTTATATTAACATTATTTTAAGCGATTCTGGAGGTTAATGTATAATTCAAACCATTTTAGTTAATCAATAACGAATGTGTTACAAATTACTAATTCAAAAATGGACCGTTACATTAAGAATTGGTTCCTCAATTGGGAGAGACGGGAGACGATTTGGGAAGTCGTCCGTCCTCGCTTATAAGACAAGGTCAGTTGCCATATTTTACAGAAACGCCGAACTTGTAAATGTACTTCCATTGGAACTTAAACCGCAAAGGTCCTTCGAAGATTTTCAATGTTTTTGTAAAAGCCCGCAAACTGGACTTGGTTAGGATATCTGATTGATTATCTTGACCGCTTTTGTATTAACCATTTAACCCGTTCAAGCGTGTTGCGTTACTGACAGTGACAAACATTAAGCATAATTTGAACTCAGCCGGCATAATTTTGTTTAACTGTCACTTTGGCAGTAACATATGTCAAACATTTTGTAATTTGTTGGCATAGTTTTGTGAATTGTCATATTGACAGTGACATACGTTAAATATTATTTATTCTTTTGTCAAACCAAATCATTTTGCTAATAATTATCATAGTGACTCCATTCACAATTTATTAATTGGTTACCTATCAATGTTATCATTAATCCCAAATTATCTCCCGTGTTACGTCAACATTTATGCATTAAAGGTTGAATGAAATTGATACTTAAACATTTCTTTTGTTATTGTTTATTTTCTAATTGGAATATTTATTTTGTAATATGTCATTGAATAAACTATATTAAGTTGAAAGTTATGACCTTTAATTTCTTGATGACCCTGGAGTAATTATTTCTCCACAGTAGCTGCACCGAGTTAAACAATAGGCCATTGATTTTCCTACGACAGAAAAAACTTATATCCATTATTATCTTACAGTTTAAAACTGTCTATGAATTATTCAATGAGGATTACCTTTAAACTTCTATTATAGTTATTAACGATATAAGTGATTATGGCATTATTTATGAAACAATTGCTAGAACGAGGCGATGATACAACCCTCTGTATCCCTGAAGGTACTTTAAGGTACCTTGTGTGGGAGACGGCTACACAATTAGAGACAATGGATACACACGCGTATGCTAAGATTAATTTCTAGTTTAGAAAAAATCCTAGCTCCTTAACCGGGGATCCAACCCGGGACACCAAGGTGAGAGGCAAGTATCCTTATCACTCGACCACAGAAACCACACTAATTATAATCAAACGTGTATTGTTCAATATTTTATCTAGTCGGTGAAAATAATAATTTTCCATTTTGTTATTATCTGCAAGACAGGTTAAAATTACAAATGTCAATTTGGCATGTCAAATTATTTTTAACTTTAATAAAGTGACGTATATAGATATTGCTATGGTAATGTATATAAAGAGCCTTTAGCTAATTTTGAGAATGAATTTATTATTGTTAAATATGAATTGCCATCCACTACGAAGGTGTATATGTGTAAATTTTTGAAATGGTTTTAGACATGTTTGTGTCAACAAATCTTTGATAGCAGGTGTATGTCTTTCATACTTGCTACTACGAAATTTTTTGCAGTTATTTAGATATCGTATCACATCATTTTGAAGGCTTTGCCAATAATATTTATCTTTTAATCTTGTTAACGTTTCTGAAATGTATTAAAATTAGAATATGTTGGTGGTTGCGTTGTAGAATGATTTCTATTAACTTGATGATGTCTTGCTATGGGTTTTTGATTATTTTTCTGTGCATTACTATTCATTGCTGTGTGATTTCTTACATAAGGATAGTTTTCTACCTCAATAGTCGCCTGGAATTCTCTCTTCAAGGGTTGTTGGAGACTTGCACCTGAGTATTCGGTTTAACTCGGGGTGTATCCTTTGATAAGTGTTTGTAATGCAATATCACTAAACATTGTGGTTTTATATATAAAAATGGCTGTTACTTCTGTGATTGCAATTTTTGAGATAATTAAATCTTCAAGATCTTTACATCTTTCCACAAATTCTAGAGATTTTTCATTGCGTTGTTGGGTCAAAGTTAAAAGTTCTGTTATAAGAGTATTTTTTGTGTATTGGTCTCCAAATCTTCTTATTTATTTAATTTGCTGAGTATAGAATATTTAAGGGCTCATATAAGCGGAGAGGTTATTGAAAAAAATTTTTAGGATAAGAATTTGAGCAATTTTACTCACCAAATTGTTATCATGTCCACTTTTTCCAATGTAAATTTTCTTATAACTTAAAGTAGAGGTGTAGCTGAAATCTTGAAAAATCCTTATGATTTTGTTATGAAATGTTGATTTTTCTTAATCCGCGGTGAAGATTTTTATCTTAGTCTTCTTTTGAACCAGATGACGATTTGAGTCTTCTAGGCTTTGAGCGGCTTCTTGCAGTAAAAAAGTGTCTTTGGATGATTCATCACAGAACTGAATGTGAAATCGACATACACTCGATACACAAATCACAATTCGAGCAATATACTATGCAACCGTTTTTGGTTTTCCTGGAAATCAAAGATATGTAGAATAACTCCATTAACTTAAAATACATGCATATTTCCTTGTTTTCTTCAAACTAAAACTAATTTAAACATCTGTCCTATTTAAAATTCAAGAAACTTGCATTAAAATGATCCTCACAACAATGTTTAGGTGTTTTGCTGCCTAGAAGATCAACAATATGTCTAGCTTTTTGCCACAATTGGAATGAAACTTTTCATTCTAGTCAATGATGTTTGTTTGTATTGTTCTTGATTATATTTATTTATCAGTTTATGTTTATGTTTAAGTTTTTTGAAAATATATACCTTTACAAGGAAAACCTAATTTAAATAGTCCTCAGAGGATGTGTCAAAATAAACTTTGACTAATTAAAACTTGGTTTTCTCCTTTTCTGCGGACCTTATCCCACCAACTAATTTAAAAATAAATAAATGTGTTATCTGGCGTTGTCATAGTAGTATTTTTATACCTGGGAACTGGGAACTACACAGTATTAGTTTTTCCTTTTTATTGTCCATATTACAATAAGTATTACAACTAACAAAATAGTAAACAAAAATACGAAAACAGCCGCTAAACACTATATCAAACTTTGATAAACGGCTCAACTGTGTGCCCGTCTTTCAATTGGCACTGGCTTGTAGCCCTAGAGTATATTGGAACTGATGACGTTCAATAACGAAGCGATATTCAGCTCACTTTGCTAAACACAGTGCAAACTTTCAGAATATGCAATAAAAAAAATAATGCTAAAAGAGCCTATTGATATTAAAATGCACGGAATGAATTGCACTGATTAGTGATTACTATTATCTTGGAAGAACAAAAACAGTAATTTTTTAGGTGCCAAAGAACTTGGAAAATGAAATGATAGTCTAATTCACTATTCAATACAATCATCGGTTACAATAATTTTGTGTTTTTGAGAACACGTTAATTAATCCTTTCGAATATATGTTTCGTTGTTGAAAGCCATTTTCGTTAGGTATATGTCAAAAAGATTTACTGAATAGGCAATTCAAAAAATGTAACAAATTATAAAAAAAATTGGGAACTGCTGTTTAAAAAATTGTTGACTTCATTACTCAACAAAAATAGGATTTAAAACAAACTTAATAGGAATAATTTTGTTCCGGAAGGTGTAATTAGATAAAAGGGAGCATTAAAAAAACAACCTTTATCTAACTGATTCTCTTGGGTAGCGATTTATTTAATAAAAACCTGTGGTTAATACCCCCAGAAAGTTAAAGAAAACAATGTGAAAAAATGTTTTTTTCTGATTATGTAAATAGACCCTTTAAGTTCGTTACAGTTAGAGACCAGGAATGAAGCTATGTTGCTGTGTTATAATCTTTAGATTTGAAATGTTAGCCTCATTATTCACACGACGCTATATATTTCTATTTACCAACTAGACTTGAATGGCACCAACCCCTGCCAGTTAATTTTAATAGTGAGCTCGAAATGACTTCTTAAATCAAACCGAATTATAAACTAAACAAAGGATAAAGGATATGTTTCCTGCTTCCTTAATGTAAATAAAGCGTCCCGTTGTTGTAACTCTAGCGCCTGCGGCTTTCAATTGCTAAAATTCTTCCTGGATGAACGTCGAGCACCAGACGCCAGTCGTCTCGCGTGCGGCATTATTGTAACCGCGTGTGGTTCTCTGATCTCTAACCTCGATCTCTACTACGATAAAAAGTTTTGTGAAGTTTTGGTATTGACAGGAAGAATATTTTAAGGTAGGATTTATGATTGCTATGGAAACTATACCTATTTTTAGGTAAACGCGCGTTTTGAAAATATTATTTTGTTGGTAAACATTAGTTGGAATAAGATGTTAACAAGTGTTTGAAAAAAATGGGGGTGGGGCTAGTATCATCATCTTAAAAGTACGTAAATAATGATTACAGGTATTATTTTTTGGTATATATTATTTAAATAGTACTTTGTTATGCTCTACACTACGAGTTTCGAATATTTCGGCACGACTTTCAGAAAAGCTAATGTAATATACTTTGTAATAACTGGCCTCGTTTTCTGTATTATTAGTAGTGTAAAATTTGAAATGTTTTTTCAAGTTTATATTAATGCACGCTCATAGAAGAAAAGAACAACGCCCAGTGTAATTTTTATTGTATAAAGCGTTTACTAGGTAGGTATTGAGTGTGGTGTCAAATTCTTCAGTAAATGTGTTGGGATTCCGCTTAGTAAGAAGCAGTAAGCATATTTTTGATTTCCTTTAAACATTTAAAAAACAACACATTGTAAGATATTTAAAATGGTTTAATGGCTTTTTTATTGGCTCTAATGACTGTAGTAATATAAATTATTAGTTATTAATTTCTGTTGTAATTGAAATTGGTGATTCGACATTGTAGCAATGAATGCACACTTTCACTGTTAGATTAAAATTATTTTATATATCATACTCTGTTAGGTTTTTTAAATATTTAATATATCAAAAAACAAATGCTTCTCATTTAATTAGCAAAATCCCAACAATAATAAAATTGATTGTAAATATCTCATAAACTAGTCCACGGGTTGATAGGTATTTGGAGGCGAAGGGGAAAATTATATGTTTATAATTATTTCTAAAATGTTACTTAAACTTTTTTTAAAATTAGCGTATTATCTTGAATTCAGTTGTTAACTGAAAATGGTAATAATTTCTAGTCTAATATCAATATGTGGTGTTGTACCTACATTGAAATAGAAGAGAGTATACGTTATTATGATTATGAGCTTTACCTAGAATCTGTACCTAAAATAATTATTGTAATTGGCATAGCTGTCAAAAAAATATTATACTATACTATAATAATTACTTAACTGGGCATTTCATACTGTATCCAAAAAATGTGTCAACTAAAAAAATATTAACCTGAAAGTGAAATTATTGAATGTAAAATATTTGGATTAGAAATAAAGTTGAAGAAAATTGTTTTGATAGTATTATTTGACTTTTGCATCAACATCAAATACGGCAGTTTTCTGTTATGTGTTTCTATAGACAAGTGAGACATGTTACACTAATGTTGTTTCAAGCTACACGTCTCTAAAGATTGTTAATCAGATATAACAAATCTATAGAACATTTTTTTTATAAATAATAAATATACACCACAGAAATTAGACAACTTACGAATCCAAAGTCGGGCGAGGGTTACATTAATGAAAAGATGTGGACACAACTATTCCCGCTGATATTACCAGTGCTGGTGATGGGATTACAACATACAGCTACGATAGAAAATTTTCTAGTTACATTTGTCATTGCGCGCTCTAGCCAACTACAGCACTGAGCTGGTTTAAATATATTATTATTCAAATAAAATACCCACAAACACATTCTATAATATTCATTTTTATTTTAGTTGTAATTATTTTGGTTTATTTAATGGTTCTGAAGTAATATATTTTCTTCAACTTGACGGTCTCAATATTTTCTTTTGTATGTATTATGTATATACAATTTTACACACAACATACATATATTTTTTGTGTCAGACTTTTTACACGTTTATCTCAAATTAGACCATGTCTATGACTAGAAACTTAACTGAGTTAAGTTTAAGCTATTTCAAATAAACCACTCACTGTTTGAGTGTTGCTTTCATTAATTAACCATTTCTGCTAATGAAATTAGCAGAAATTTTACATACATACATATATTTTTGTGTCAGACTTTCTACACGTTTATCTCAAATTAGGACCATGTCTATGACTAGAAACTTAACTGAGTTAAGTTTAAGCTATTTCAAATAAACCACTCACTGTTTAGTGTTAGTTTCCATTAATTCAACCATTTCTGCTAATGAAATTAGCAGAAATTTTACATACATACATATATTTTTTGTGTCAGACTTTCTACACGTTTATCTCAAATTAGGACCATGTCTATGATTAGAAACTTAACTTAGTTGTTTAAGCTATTTCAAATGATCCACTCACTGTTTAGTGTTAGTTACATGAATCTCAACCATTTCGCTAATGAAATTATATATCCACTTCCTCAAAAAGTGTAATTTATTTGCATAAAATATTTTCAGTACACATCTAACAATTTAAAATCAATAAAAATTATTTATTATGCGGGGTGGACAGATTTTAATCGGGAAATTTAGAGAATCAATAGAATGTGCCAAAATAATATGGGTTTATCGTATAAACTTATAGTTAAAAATGCTTAGTTTTCGAGATAGCGTGCGCATTTCTCCGGAAATAATTGTTATGAAATACAGGTACAAGTTGTGAAGCATTTCTGAACCATAGTTTTCATCTCTCCATCCGAAATTATATTAATGGAAATATGCTAAACCATGTATTTTCAAACGATTCTCAATTAACTGTTAATTGATAAGTAGAGGATGCATGATTGTGAAATGAGCTTTACATCAAAGACGTTAGCATCCTATCAAAAAATTATAAGAAAACTTTTTGTGCATTAATGATAGTAAATGTCGAAAAAGAAAGAAAAAACAGCTTAGCACAGCGCATCCGGTTTTTTTAGGAAGAATATCCTTGACACCGAGGCGTAACGGTGGATCGTTACACCTCTGGTTAGAATGAGAGATGAAAACTATGGTAAGAATTGTACTGATGTAAACAGAAAACTAAGCATTTTTAGTTATACGTTTATATGACAAATCCATATTATTTTGATGTATTCTATTGATTTTTTAAGTTTTCCATTTAAAATTTGGCCAACCCCTGCACATATTCAAATACTTTATATGTATATAAGAAAGGGCAAAATTATTTTGCATTTATAATTTTCGTAGGTGATGTGTGATGTGTTTTAAGACTAGTGTTGTTATTTTTAGTGACATTATATCATAAATAAAATCTAAGATTAAACATCATGCAATACAATGTAATAGTTTGTTTAACTAGTTAATTTATAATCGAGTTTATAATCTCAATTGTAAAAAAAAAAAACTGCCTTTTGATATACGTTTGTTAAACGGGACATTCTTATGGAATTCAAATGTACTTTTTTCTATTTACCACTACACACCCACCTCTTTTGTTTTTTCACTAAGATCTTCGTAATTTTTTTATTACGAAATTATCAGTTTGCAAATATTACTTTTTAAAAATCACTACTATTTAACTATACATGTCTTTAAATTGTAAATTTAGGCATTTAGCCTGTTGTACTTTTTGTGACCATTTTTAATAAATATGATAAAGATTTTGCTACTTTTATTTTAATAAATTATAGTTTTAAATTTTAACAATAAACAAATTATTATCATTATTATTTGTTCTCTTTTATTTCACTTTTGCAATTAGATGGATTCGATTAGGTTTAGATAATTATTTTTATTTCTCATAATCATTTTTTTTACTATATCTATTGCCTTATTAGTATGCCATTATCTTAAGTTTATAAATTTTGCTGCTTGTCAATAAACGTGAGTAAAAGTAGCGTTTCTTAGTTGACCAAAACAAGTTCTCTATATTTAAATAGGAAAACCGTAGAATTTATGTTGAGTCTGTCATACCAAATAGTGAGATTAAAACATGAATTTGACCTCATATTGTCACTGTCACCCCTTTACTGTCAATGGCTTTGTATCATTTCGATTGGTGTATCGACAAAAAGGCGTAAGCGACTTTTACCAAATTTTACAGGAGAGCAAAAAATTGATGAACATATAAAATGTGTTATTCCAAGTTTAATTTTGTTTTAATAAAATTAAAAATAGTTAAACAAAAAATATCTTGTGCTGGGTGTCGAAATAATCGCAGGTGAGCATTTCAACCCGTACCACTATGAGATTTCGGCGTTTATTAATTTATAATCCTCACTTTATTCACAACGGAAATTATCAATTACGCTTATTCAACTTCAATTTTAACGATTCTCGAATTTTTAGTTGGATTCAACCGTAGTGTTATCGGAAAGGCTTATATCTTACGATATGTTTTCGATAATAATCTCATTTGCAGATTATTGTCGCTTACGTCTTTTATCGTAACACCGTCGATTTACTGTTTTTTATTTATTTATTTATGGTAACGATCAAATTGTATATGAATTTTTATTACACTATATACTGCTTCTAACCCAACTATATCCAATTTCAAATATAAAGTGGTGGTTTTAATTTTTATATCCGTAATAAGCAACTGATTGAATGTGGCTTCCGTTCAACATTTATCTACCCGTTTAATTTGTTTTTCAAAATAACTATGGTGGACAGAAAAAAATCTCATCTCACCTATTGAGAAAGATTTTTTACAGATCAAAAAGAAAAAAATGTGGCATGCAATGGTCACAGTGAGAACATAATCGACGAGAGGCATCGAAAAAATGAGCGAAATCGGACGGCGTTATTTGTATGGTTTTCCTTACAATTCGTAGACAGCTGAAGATATCTAAATTCTATAAAGACGTTTGAATGTATTGGTGAATGTTAACACTAACACACACATATATTTTTAACTAGCGATGAGTAAAAGCATATTACTAATATTTATTGTAAAATGTTCGGGAATTAATTTCCGATGCCTCATTAAAAAACCATTTGTATTATGAGAAGGACCACTCAACGTCGACAGATGTAATTGACGTATACTTAAAGTATGTGAACTTTTCAGAGATTCCACATTTATCTTGTGTAGAAAAGTCTACTCCTTTTGCCATTTAAAAGATCATCTGCCACTCCGCAAACTGGCCGGAGAAATTCATAAACAACAAAGTTTTAAAAAATCTTTTAAAACATCGAATGGATATTAAACATGTAAAGTATAAAGTGACAAAAACCAAAAAAATTCTTATAACTTCCCCCAAGGGATGTATATATTGAAAAAAAATAAATGAAAAAAAAAACCTCACACTCTATGTCGACTTTGGCAGCCTACTATCCTGTGCAAAAGTCTCAATCATCTTGGATGAAAAACAAAAAAGTTGTAAAAAAATACTCCTTAAAAGATCCAATAGATTTTTGTTGGCTGACCACAAGCTCTTTAATTCCCAGTTATGCCTCTGCTGTAAAAACATTTGATTGGTTCTTTTGTTATTGGCTACTCAGCGGTAAAGGTTTCAACCCCGTACCTAATGCCCTTCTAGTTTCTAAATTTTTTGTTTATAAGAGAGAATACTTCCAGCTCTCTTCGAGTGAGTGTTTATAATAACTTGACTATCAATTTTGGATATTACGGAATTCCCTAAAACAAATACAAGGTAAGGAATTTTGTGTCATACATGCACGAACATATTTACGTGCTGACATTATCAATAGCATAAACTCCGAGCTCTACTCTCTCATTTTCAATACAAAATGCTAAATATCTCAGCTCCAATGGGAGAAACGTTCTCATGAATTTTCACTATGGTTTATAAAATAAAACTTGTAATTAACGATGTTTGAGTTTCGTGTAGCAAATAATAGTGACCGATGTTTTTAACTACTGTAACTTTACAAAAATACCTATCTATCTATAATTAGAGAGAGGGATGGCTAAGGCAGCATGGCTATTCGCACAGTGCCATTTATAAAAGTATTAGAGAACTATTTTTTTATGATTTACAACTGATAATAAAATAGTTTACTAATAATGACGATGATATGGAAAAATCACTATATCGTATGTCATCCGAGATACGGGCTCTACTCATCGCTAAATGTGCCTACTTGCTTCTATAAACTATTGATGATAACCTGCGACAATATTCTTGGCTTCTAAGATGATCTGAGGCGACACGGGTTGAGCGGTCTCGTCACTGTTAAAATGTAAATCTCAAAATATTAAATTTTCTAGATAATGCAGTTACAAAGTACAAACGTATTTGTTTATAAGATGGTTTGATATGTCGAACACCTATCTCTAGTATACATATTCACAACAGGCTTATCTAAAAAAGAATGTTTTTTTGAGATACGTCCCTTAGTCCCTATAGTGACGAACTATTGCTCTTTCCCCTCGATGATAACCCGCAAGAGGATTTGACCTAAATTGCAGATTTAGATCATATCATAAATACGTTTGAATTACTGGTGCATCCATTTAAAAAATATATAAAATAGACATTTTTAAAACACAAATGCACGCTGCTCTTTGATTTTTGCCTTACCGCTGCCAAAGTCTTAGCAGTGTTATTTCGCAACGTACACTAGTTGATTCAAATAAAACTCTTGTGATTTACTTAAGGCGTTGAAAATAATATCTGTTTCTCTGAGATAACGAGAAATAAGAAAATTTTTGTTGAACATATTATTTTTTGTTTACAATAGCCGGAGAGCAACAAAAAAATATACACAGTGGGATAGAAAATAACATTTTGTTTTTGATTATAATTCAGCAATTTTTAAAAATATTTTATCCAAAGTATTATCCACGATATTAAGTTTTTTACAAATTAATTATATTGACTTTATAGCTAAAACGTAAGTAAATTAAGGTCAAGTATTAAAATATCTGTATCAAATTAATTTTTACATATGTATTTCTGAAAATATGAAGTGTTCTACCCAAATAATTTAATAAATTTCAACAAGTTGAACTGACTTGACAAAACTTTTCAGATGTTATATTTTTTCTTGTAGCCAAACAAATACGGTACAACTTGCTATTTAACGGTAGTATTTTTACGTATTAACAATTTTCCATTTCCAAGAAAAATTACTTATAGCAATTCTTTGATTTTTCAGTATGTATGTGATGTTTTTTAGTCACTTATTTAACATCGGCTTATTTCCGTCACCAAGGCCAATTACCAACTCCAGAAGATACGTTCATCAATGCTTGTGTAATTTTGCCGAAGTTAAACTTTGTTGAACGGTAGGAATATTTAACGTGCTCACATCGTAGATACACAGAACCCACAGTTTTATATCTCTTTCGAAATATTGGTGATGCGAGCAAGTCCGCTCATTCACTATATCTCAAAAAATTGGTCCTGCCATGTTTTGAACCCGGACGATTTATGTGGAAGCACGCGCCACTATCCCTCACACCACCGAGTCGATATGTAATGTTTTAAACCTATCGTTTTAAAACGTACTCAATTTTACATACCAGTATACCCAAAAAATCCATATTTCAGACAATTTTATTGAGCAGTGTATTGTTCTAGAGGACATGTATTTACATTATATAAATCTAAATGAGGTAAAAAACACGATAAGTAACTTGAAATCTAAAAAAGTGCCTGGCATGATAACATACGTAATAAAATTTTAAAACAAATAGCAACTGAAATAACTTTCTTGATAAATAAATCCACTGAAAAAGGTTAGGTTTCCAAAACATTGAAAATAGGTATTATTAAATCCATGCACAAAGATGGAGACTTTCTGGAAATAAGTAATTATAGACCGATTTCGATCATATCCACTATTGCTAAAGTATATGAAAAAATTATAAAAAATAAACTAATAAAATGTTTAAATGAAATTGGTATATTAGCTGAAAGGCAATATGGCTTTTATGGAATGAAAATAAACAGAAAATGCCACTGAATTCCTAACATAATACATCTATAATACCCATTTTAGGCATTTTTATCAATGGCGAAAATCTTCGATACAGTTTGTCATAAAAAGTTATTAGCAAAATTGAGAAATTATGAAATTAGGGGAAATGTATTTAATGGAAAGTTACTTGTCAGACAGAAAATAATAAGTTTAAATAGACTGTGAAATTAGTGAACCACAAATAGTAACATATGGAGTTCCACAAGGGACTGTACTTTTTTTTTGTTTTTATTACATATAAACAATTTGTTATCATTATATGTAACCGAATCTATAGTTAGTTTTGCAGAGGATACGACAATATTATTCCAAGCAGATACATGGAGTGACCTAAAACAAACGGCCGAAAATGATAAAAAAAAATTGGTTAAATTACAATTTACTTACCATAAATTATTAAAAAACATTGTATCTACCTTTTTGTTCGTATGCTAATAATCTACTGAATTTTACCTCTTGGAAGTAAATGGCAGCACATCTATTCCAGAGGCTAAATCGATTAAATATTTGGGGATTACCGTGGACAGACATTTGCGATGGGACCTACACATAAATAACATCACTAAAAAAATTAGAGTATTATTACCACGCTTTATATACCTCGACATTTTTGGGAAAATCAAACTTAAAACTATATACTATGCTCTTTTGTTTCTTTAAAGAAACAAAAAGAAAACATACCATCACAACTTATGGTATTATGGGATGGGGCGGAGTAAACGCCAATCATCTGAAAAATTTAGAGACAACACAAACATGGATTTTAAAAGTAATATTTAACAAAAACCTTAAGGTACCCAAGTGATGATTTATATAAAGAAAGTGAAATACTTGATATTCGATAACTATTTCGCTTGAGTATGTTAGTAAAACTTTTTAAAAATAAAAAATAAAATTAAATCTATAGACCATGTTTATTCCACTAGAGGTAAGCAAAGTAGATCAAAAACCAGTATCGCAAAACACCATTGGCCAAATAACATACAGTTATCTTAATCCCAGACTGTATGACAGATTATCACCTGAGATAAAGAATACTGGTAAACTAAATATATTTAAAAAACAGATTAAGCAATGGATTACGAGAACACCTCGATACAGAATTCTTGCAATTTAATAAATCAAATTATATGAGACCTATTTAGAAAAAAATGTAATTAAAGAACAGTATTTACTTGTACTGGCATAGTAAGGTTAATTTTATAAAAAATTCTATATGGCACACACACACACACATCCACATACACCTATATATTGTGTATATGAAAATGTTAACAATATTATCGTTTTACCCAACACTTACACGCATATTGCATATTCTATAGTAGTCCTATTAGTCGAATTAATTAAATACATATATGAAATTAAATTATCCTAATCAATTATCTTTATTATTCTAGTATTTTTCTTTCCATCACGCACAAGTAGATATTCTAAACGTATACTACTTCAGTGATTTGTCTAGTTTATTTCTATGGAGTAATATTTTTTAAAAATATTTAAAACCACTGCCTACCAGAAAATGGTATTAAATTTGTAAAAAAGATTCACAAAATTTTTAAAAATATTTACCGTCTTTGAACTTAATTATAACTACGGTTATAAACATCTTCTATAAAAATACTGTAGTACATACGAAAGTATTCCTTCATTTGTTAGTTGTTTCTTTTCTAATCTAACGTTAAAGTTTCCAAAATATCATCTTTATTTAACATTGTTTATTTGAAGATGCTGTTAAATAATTTTAATTCTTTGACAGTTTAATCCAAATATTAATAAACTATAATAACATATTTACCTACCATACCATAGAAAATAGTATTTTAAATGGTTAGCACAAATCTCTTATTGAACAGTCGAGTTATAAATCTTGAAAGTATTAAGTGGAATACCTGGTACATAAAAACTAATTTGCGTAGTTGAGGTAAAATGAAAACCAATGCCGTTGAAATGTTCCTAAATTTTTCTGACCCACCGAGTATCCTTCCACCCAAATATAAGATGAACTGATGTGAATTCTAAATAATGGAAAGTTTAGATACATCAGCAGAATCTTTTCCCAACAGTTCGTTTTGTTAGTGTATTCAAAGTCATCCCCTGCACTTTTAACTTTACGAATAGTAACAGCTTGTGAAAGATCATTTTTGTTTATCTTTTTACTAGTCGTTATTCTGCATTCACACAATAGCAATCTTTCGTAACGTTGTCTATTCATTTCTTCGTTTCTTTTATGGGGGAAGGTTGGAGAGAAATTAGTCGGTATAATTGTCATAATTTACTTTTTATTTTTTTTAAATCAAAAGAAGTAAACGCTCGGTTTTAGACAAAAAAATACACCTAATTCATGATTTCTCAGTATTTATGCAATTGCCTGTAACTAAACAAGAATTAATTAAAAACGCAGCAATAAGCCTCATATTCGTTGCTATATCACAAGTAGAATGAAAAATATGAAAATTGAAAGCTTTTGATATGATAGTGTAACAAAATACCACTGATTATTTTCTCTTAAAAAAGAATAGCAATATTGCCAAACTTTGCAAACAAAGCAAATGTAATTAGTACTGTTAACCTCAATTATTCCATTACATTTGTTTAAATAGTATACAGAGTGTTTTTCGATATTTGTTAGAGGAAATCTGGAAACCGTATTATTCCGTTAGAGGCCTATTATAAGATTCAAATGTATGTATGTATGTATGTATATATAATTATATATTTTTTAATAATTTATAGTCTTTATACGGCGTATTATTTACCGGGACTTACGGTTGACCTTGCATTATGCTGTGAATAGGTAAGCGCGGCACGCTCTTCGCCCTCTATCTCAAAAACGGTTGAGTATATAAAAAAATGTTTGGGACAAAAGTTGTAGAGAATTTTATTCTCTACAACTTTTAATAAATGCAAATGGCATTAAAACCATAGGAGGCGAGATATTTGCAAAAAACCGATTTTTGTGACCTTTGACCTTGAATATCTTAAGACGCGGACACGAGATTTTATGATACTTCTGAGACAACTTTTAGAACGCCAAAATAAAGGTTTATACAAGTTTACAGCTTATTATCTCTCATTCCGAGGTAAAACCTCTAATGTGACTGGACTAATTGGTGTTCATTTAAATTTAAACTCTAATATCTTATTAAATATGACAGATAATGATAATATATTATATACTGCTGAATTCAGAAAGAAATTTTCTTGAAATTGAGCTAATTATACGCTTAAAATAAAAAAGTTGAAGTAATTTCCGGTTAAACCGGAGGTGACAAATATGAATGTGATAGGCATTTACAATCACTGATATCATATGTTCATTTCAGCATTAACATGCAGGGTGTTAATTTTTGTATTTTTCAATTTTTCGGACATTACTTTTTTATTTAATGTTCAATTGTTTTTTTATTTTAAATTTGGATTTCTCAGAATAAAATACAGTTCTTGATTTTTTCCTAGGTAAAAAAAAAGCAGTGAAATCGAGTGAGGCACTTAAAATGGTCACCCTGTACGTATTTCAATTTGTGTAAAAAATGAATGTTGTTGTTATTATTACTCAAATAAATAAATTCTGCTGTCATTTCTTGTTTTAGAAAAAAAATAGTACGGTTAAGGATTTATAACAGTAATAGTGCGATAAAAGAGATCTTAACGAAGTTCAAATTAATTAGTTTAATACCCTATAACAATACCGACGTATATCAAAAGAATTAAAAAATTTTGCGTTTATCCTTCAATAAACCACTCACATATTTAAGTCATACCGGTTACGAGGAATTAGTAATTTATACAAAAAAATACTTTTTTTTAACGATAATCTCACACACTTACCTGTCACCCCCGGAGTCCCGGGTTTGATTTTCGACTAAAGAGCTAGGATTTTTTTCAGAGACAGAAATTAAACACAATCTACTTGAATATTAGGTGTGTGTGTCTATTGTCGCCAAATGTATAGTCCCTCCCACACAAGGTTACTTTAAGAATCCAGAGGGTTGTATTACTTATGGTGATTAAATAAATTAATATTAATGCAAAACGTGTCACTGTCATACCAATTGGTATGTTCAGAAAAAAATTTTTCTATTGAGCATTTTTCCTCCGTGTTAATATTAAAATGTTATGCACGATGTACTACTGTAATAATTCTAAATGTAAGTCTTAGCTATTTAAAAAAAAGTGTTAGTTGTTAAGGTTAAATAAGTTCATGCAGAACAGGTGCTTTTTCATTTAACTATTTTTTTATTCATGATAAATCAAATAGAAAAATTCTTTTTATTTTCTGTTAGGAGGAATTTAAATGCCCGACAGAGGGATTTACTCATTTAATGGATAAATTCCTTTCTCGGCATTTTTATAGTATTCCAACTGATTTTGGAAATACTATACGTGGTTACCAATATTAAAAGAAGAATTGAACAAAATTAATTTTGTATAATTTTTAGGTATCAACAGTTCTATGTAGTTTCACGTTTCACATAATTCTACAAAAAAGATAAATACATAAGTTTGAAAAAAGGAAACAGATTTGTTTCGGAAATATTATTTTTTTGTCTTATATTAGTCTGACTCATCGTTTGACGTAAAGTCACACATTTTATGTATCTCACCTCCTTCGTACCGCTAATCAGAGGGGTATTATCATTGATCTGAAATGAAAGTGGTAATAGTTATATTTTGAAAATATATTTTTTTTTTTTAGTATTTTTTGTGTAGAAAAATAGCTATTTGTATAACAAGGGAGGAAAGTGTACCATTTCATCCCGCGCCATTATTTTTATTAAAAACAAAAGCTTTTATTCTTCTAAACTGCTAGCTTCTGCTTGCAAAATGCTCAACAGTGCAGTATTAACATTAATATGTAAAAATAATAAAAATTGAAATGTTAGTTAATTATATTTCTAAAATAAGCCATATCGTTTAAAAATAATAAAACATTATAACACCGTACAGTTAAATTATTTGCCTTAATTTTGACGTCTATTTTAACAGTTTAGTAGACATTGAGATTTCAAGGTAACTATGGTAAGAGTCAAAAGTGCGGGTAGAAAATACCTTCCTCCCCAGGGAGAGAGAGAGTACCATTCTCTGCACACATTTGAGGGAGGAAAATATTACTTTCTATAGAAGTCGTAGAAAAAATATATTACATAGCACTATAATATAGTTATTTCAATTTAAAGTTTAAATTTTTCATAATTACATCAGTAACTCACCAAAAATTGTTGGAACACTTGCAAGATACATTCTAAAAGTACACAAATATGGAAAAAACATATAGAAAGAAGATTATATAATTTATCTGCAATATTTTTACAATAATAAACAAGCAAAAGTGAGAATACGGTCAAATGTCAATCTCTTATTTTTATCTCTGGTTTTCGATTTTCAAATAAAAAAAAATGGAAAATCCCTCAGTGCCACTAGATGGGAGAACTCGAAAGAGAAATATCTATAATTTTGATAGAAAAATATATTGTAAATAAATGCAAATCATCGTATTGTTTAGAAAAAAAAATATAAACGGCAAAATTTTTTTTTCAGTCTCGAAAAGCCCTGTAGAAAAAAATTATACCACACAATAACCTTGTTTAATTTTCGGTATTAAAAGTAACTCACCCTGTATAATAGAATTACAAAGATTATAAGGTGTAAAGACATTATGGACGATAATTTGAACATGAACCACTGATGATGAGTTTAACTATCTAATTTCTGATAAACATGAAGCAAATATAGCAAATATTTATAAAACACATCACGGTAAACATGGAATGGCAACCATACAAGATAATTCTGAACAAGAATGGCCAATTGTGAAAAGTTTGAACATTGTAAGTCCAAGATTAAAACTTTAAACTTTAAAAAATAAGTCTCCTATGGCACAGCGCATTCAATTATTCATGATGTTGAAGTTCAATAAAGTATTAACAAGAGAGCACAAAAATCCATTCAGTGGCGTATCCTTCATGATCCCAAAAATTTGAGGAATTGGAATTTCCGTTAAATCTGTAAAAATGTTTGATTATTTTTTTTCGTAATATGTTAATTTTCCATTCACTCCATTGTATTTGTTTTGTATAAAGCTGGGGTCTGACGTTTGTGTGAAGCTATACGTATATGATTAAACGTTACACTGATTAGGAAAAGAAATACCCAATTATATCTCTATACACAGGTGTGCCATTTTTAACGTGAATGTATGATACTATATGTCATACTTTATTACTAACACTATAGATGATATAACAATGAGCTTGAAACATTTGATGTGGGATTCTACCATCGAATTTCAGTACAACTTGACAAACTTATGATGGCATATTGATATGCCCACAAAACTGACAAGGATGGGTGATGTCCGACAGAGATAATGATTAATGCTGTCTCGTGAAGTACAATCGTCATTAGCTTAAAGTCACCATCTTCCGAGATCCTCTCTTTCTGGCACGCCCTATTACAAATAGTACTAGAAAGGGAGCATCTCTGAAGGTGGTGACTTTAGCTTGATTATGATCGTACAATCGATGAGAAAATTTTTCAACACGCGTTATGTGATAGTTAATCACAATGGAAACTTGGTTTTTAAATATAACTAATTGCTATTCGTACACCATGATAATACATATGAGTATTATTCTTTTGGGAAATTGAGCAAATTGTGTTATAACGCCTTAATTAATAATTAAAATTAAATTATAAATTGACAAATTCATTATATAAATTAATTTGTACATTTTTTTATTATTTTTAGACATATGTCCAGCCATGTACAGTAAAACACGAAAGAAAAAGTAAAAAAAAAATGCACAGTAGAAAAATATTTAACTGATAATAATAAAAAAAAATTATATTGATACATATTTTAATCTGCAATGCTTATTTACAGTATCTGGTCGGATGTCCATTGTTTATGTGTTTGTTTATATTTATGTGTACAAATGTAAAAATCCTACTTTTGTCCAGGTATTTTAATGTTTAAAGCAAACACGGACTACTAACATGTAAGAATTCTGAATAATATTATTAAATAATTATATCGAACATAAGTTAGTTAAAAACTTAGTTTTGCCTTAATACCAGAGTTTCTGTCTTCGGTCATAGACAAATTTTTACACCGAAATAATAACTTCGCGCGTCTAGCCTCTCAGTACCCTGCCATTTATTTTGCTCTTAAATATGGTAAATAAATATTAATTTAAGTAAATTTTTTGGACATACAAAAGAAAATCTAATTCGAATAAGAATGTTCTTAGATAAATATTTAACTGGCATAGACATAGGCAAATGAGATAAATTAGATAAACAAGATAAATACGATGATTAAAATAAATAAAATGAATAAGAAAAATAAAATAAAAACAAATAAGATAAACAAGGTAAATAAGACAAAAAAGATGAAAAAAATAAATAAGTTAAATAAGATAAATAAAGTAAATAAGATACGTTAGATAAATACGAATAATAGGATTAATAAGATTAATGAGGTAAATAACATAAATAAAATTAATGAGATAAATAAGATTAATAAGAATAAGAAAAATGAGATAAATAAGATAAGTAAGATAAATAGGATAAATATGACAAAAAAGGGCACATTCAAGACGAGAACAAGAATGTTGAAAACTTTATTTCTTTTTTCTTTTTTTTTCGTTTAAGTTCTTATTTGCAATTTTATTGACAAATGTGTTTGTTTTCAATACTTTTCATTTAATTTTTTTAATGCATATAATAAGAAGATTTATGTTCTAGTTAAATACGTTTTTATTTGATTTAAAAAAAAAACTGTTATGTTCATCGCAGATTTTTATCTCATTAATCCTAGGAACGCCTTCATTTAAAACCGCTCATTTCGGAAATAGCACTATATATTGATATCATATTTATATTTCGATTTAAGTTTTGCTGAAACTTAAAATGTATTCTTAAAATTTTCCTAACCGCCTCTCAAGTCATCGAAGTAACTCCCAGAAAACCGTTAGATTTTGTATTGAGAAAAAGAGACGAGGCCCTACAGTTTATTGTGAATTTTGAACCACATCTAGGGCATCGACAAGTTGTCTCCCATTTTAATCCGATACAAATTACAAATAAAATTTCTAACTTGCTCCGGGATGGATTCGAACCATCGATATTCGGTACCAAGTAAATAGCACTTTATCCACTCGACTACCATGCCAGTTTGCTGAAATTGCTAATATATTTTCTTGCCACAGACTCCCTTTAAGTTGAGGGATCTTTAAAATGTTGATAATACCAGGAGTAAGACATTTAATATATTCTGAGCTAAATTTCAAACAATAATGAGTTTGTTGCAACAGAAAATATAAAAGACCTGAAGTGGGTTGGAACCTTTGATTTGAAGCTAATACTGACGTAGTTTTCCATGAAACACCATAATACATATACTGCACTCGACGCACGTTTCGTCAACCAAGTTGCCATCAACTGGAGATGATTAAACCTAACCTTATGCTAACAATGTATCCTACTTATACCGAAACTATTATTACGGCACGGTGAACTGTGACTTACTAACCAATAGAGCGGACTATGTGGGGTTGGCGCCCAATCACTGTTCATACTATTTTTTTTCCAAGCTTTCAAATGCATAGTATTTGTTACATTTCTAATTAATCTTAAATTGCTACTATATATTATATATATATATATATATATATATTTTCGGATGTTCTCAAACCCACGTTGGGCACCACTCTAGACATCTGTTCTACCATATTTTTGTGGTGAGCCATATGTTCCTTGAATCTAATTTGAATTGATCATCTAATTTGTCCAACATACTTGTGATTACAGTCCTTATAGCTAATTTCATAATTCCCTCGACTTTTCGTTTATTTCAATTTTGTTTTTTGGATTAAGTTGTAGTTCAATTCCCGATGAATGAACCACTGTCATACCTATATTTTAAAAGCTTTTTCTAATACTACGGGTGAATCGAGTATCATATACAAATTTCGGATTTTCCCTCAGGATTTTCGAAGTGTCTCTTTAAATTTACATTTCCTAATTATTTTATCAATTAAATTTACATAATATCCATTATTCGCGCTATACCATTCATCAATGCCGTTTCATTTTCAAACTTCTCTTTATTGACAGGGACGCTTAACAGACGATGAACTAGAAAATTAACAACTCGCCATTTTGTGTTGAACACAATGGTGAGAGTCGTTAGGAATATATCCTAGAGTACTGGTATATTTTCGGCATATCTCAAATTCTTATTATTATTATTCTTATTTTCACTATTTCTAATTATTAATACACCTAAAAATGGTAGTTGTCCATAGTCTTCAATTTCATATGTAAAACGACTGTTTAATTTAGAAAAAAGTTGTCAATATCAGTAATTTGTATCAAACACTGCAAAAATACCATCCACATACCTAAACTAAACCCTGGGGAAATACTCAATTTCTACTTTTGCTTCTGTTTCGAATCTGTTCATAAAGAGACTGGCAATGAATGGTGACAAAGAGTTACCCATTGCTATTCCCTCATGTTTGAAGAAATTATCATTGAATCGAAGGCAATTTTGTTTTATGCAAAGTATAGTGAATTGAAGATATTTTACTATATCTTGAATGAGATTGTTTGATTTGAGTAGACCCTTAAGGTAATTCAAGGTCTGTGGTATCAGAACACTTGGAAACAATAAACAAACGTCCGAGGAATTCAAAATTTCAACCTATTACTCCAACTTTAAATAGGAGGTTATACCATGTACCAAGATTGTACTGCTTGCCGAAGATATATAAACCAGGAAAGTAGGTGCGACCTATTGTTTCAACAATTGGAACGTCGACTTACCACCTATTAAAATGGTTAAAAGAGGAGTTCGAAAGGTTATCCATTTCATAACCTAGTTTTTCTGTGAATAATTCCAATGATTTCATTAATGAAGTGAAAAATAATTACCTATCTAGAGTGAAATTCATACATACAGTATATCTACTTAAAACCAGGATACCTACAATGTATACAGGATGAGCCAGATTTTAATCGGGAAACCTAGGCACTCGATAGAACACCAAAATTATATGGATTTGTCATATAATCTTATAACTAAAAATGCTTAGTTTTTCGAGCGTTGAAGTTTTAATTTATTTTTAGTTTTTCCCATATTTTACCAGAGATTGAGATATTGTTATGAAAATTGGAAGGTGAACATTGCGTACATCATAGTTTTCATCTCTCCATTCCAACTTTTTTATTATTATATAAATATTAGTAACTGTTATTTTTTAGACAAAATTTGAAATCCTGGAAAGTTGTATACAACAAGATTTTACATTATTTACAAAGTTCTGTGTAACGTTGACGAAATAAAATACACTACGACTTTAATAAAGAGTTATTGCAAAGTGAAAGGTAGCTCACTTTATTAAAAGAAACTTCAAATAAACTATCCTGTATTACAATTTTTCATTCAGTTTTAAAGTGTGTTATTGCGACTGCTTTCTTGCTTAATACTTTATTTTAACAAGAACGCTAAATTAACGGCATTGACAGATATGTTAAAGACATATTACAAACTTACAAAATTCATTATTTATTTCACAGATTTGTTCTGTTTTGTGTGCACTGTGCAGTTTTGTTTAAACAAAAGTTAAGATTGATTAGGATTTGTTAAAATCATTCCCCTGAAAAAACTTACTTTTTTGACTCATGATGTTCTTACTTGTACACGTCGATATATTTGAAAAATAACATAAATTGTGACAGAAAATAAAAAGATAATTGGGTCTAAAATCAAGTGAATCAATATTCCCTTAAAAAAAGATATTGTCCATTTTACATTTCTTCGTAAGTAGATAGGTATACTAGATCACAGTTCCTCCATTTAATTTAACAAACAAAACAGAAAATAGTTATTTTTAAATAATTGTCCACGTATTTAAATTTGAGATGTAGAAGTAAAAATTAACTTCAAATGATGGTGATGCATTAACAATTGATTTTTGACGTAAAAATTTTATTCCAGCACGAATTAAATCGACCAATAGTTATTATTTTTATAGCTAAAATAATGAATACAGTATTTTAAGCATTTAATTAAATTATGGTATAATAGGGTGGGATGAAGTAGCCAAGACTCATCTTGCTACACTCGAGGTCTTACAAAAAAGGTTTCTAAAAATAATGTTGTCAAAAAAATCATAAATATCCAAGTGACCTCTTATATACAGAAGCACAAGTCTTAGATTTTAGACAAATATTTTATTTTCAAGTAAATATAAAACAACATTACCAAAAAAATTTTTGCAGTATTACCTAGATACAATTACAAGACAGAAACAAAAATTTATCTATCCTCTAATGTTAAAAACTGTTGGTCAGCGATCATATACATTTTTAGCTCCCAAATTATACAATACTGTCCCGGAAGAAATAAGAAATATAAAAATAACTTGCAAATTTAAAATAAAACTAAAACAATTTATATTAGAAAAAGACAGAAACATATTTATAGAATACATCTATTTAAAAAATAATTAGTCAGGCAAAAAATAAATCTAAACAGGCACAGAATCCATCACAATAGAATACAAATTAATTTATTTATCTTTGGGTGTTCATTACATTATTTTGGTAAATTTTTTAAATTTATTTGTGTACAAAATATCGCTTAGTCACATTCTGTAGTTTATCGTTTTAACTAGGTTATGTACTTTTTCAATATTTATTAAATTATTTCACTAAATACTGAAGAACATGTATACAGTGTGGAATAGCCAAATGGGATCAATTCAGTTCCAATTATTGTGCATATTTATAAAAAAATCCCGAGACACGTTGATTTTGGATTCGAAAATGACATCCTGCAATGTAAAAATTTCATCCCTAAATTTAACCCCCATCGAATGGCAGTTGAAAACCCTAAAATTTTAAATGGGAAGTAAGGGCTTGTGATACCTCATTTAAAAGGTCTCTTCATTCTCTATTCAAAAATGCTATGGTTTTAATATTTATTGCAAAAATTAACAGTAAAAACTAAATTCATCTGTGTGACGATATTCGCTACAGCAAATTAAAAAAACACTTAATTTCAACGTAGGAGATGTTGAAAATGAGTTCCTTGAACATTTTAGCAGCATCCTAATCTTAAATTAAAATGTCTTCTAACGTTTTCCAACATCTGAGGCGTGACCGACCTTACCGCAACCGTTATTTTTCTTCTCAAGTCACCTATATCTCTTGGCTTAGTTTTGTATACCATACTTTTCACATATCCCCATAGAAATAAATCTAAGGATGTAAGATCAGGAGAACGTGCTGGCCATTCTAGCGATCCCCGCCGATTTGGAAATGTTACGTCGAGGTACTGCCGGACATTGATTCGGTAATGTAAAGGTACTCCATCCTGCTGGAACCATATCACATCGGCTGGAATTGGTGGGTTTGCTTGAGCAGGATATAAGTTGGAACGACATTTTGGAGCAGAGCTAAATAATTATCTGCATTTAAATTGCCATTAATGAAAAAGGGACCAATGACATGGTCTCCAATTATCCGCACACAAACATTAACCTTTTCAAGATTTTGCCTACGTAAGTTTCTCATCCAGTGAAGATTTTCATTAGCCCAGTAACGACAGTTTTGACGATTAACATGGTCGTGAAGAGTAAAAGTGGACTCATCAGAAAACAAAACATTTTCTAGTTGGATAACATTATTATCTAACCTTTGCATCATTTGTTCAGAAAAATACGTTCTTCTATCAAAATCGTCTTCACTAAGCTCCTGAGTTGGGGGTAAGTTTATACTCGTAGAGATGCATTTTACTCTCTTTTAATAGGCGAATAATCGAGAAATGGGAAACAATCAATGCTAATGCTGCTTGTCGACTTGAACTCTGTGGGTTTTTTTCAAACTCAAGCAGTCTATCTAATTTGGTAACATTACTCATTGCATTGGAAGTTTTTTTATCTGCCGTACATGTCCATTTTCGCGAAACTGCTTTTCATGTTTGCTAATTGTATCTTGGGATATAGGCGGCAAATCAGGGAATTTTTCTCGAAATAGGCGAGCAACTTCGGCCTGTGATAGCATTCTATCTCAGTAACTAACCATCTGTATAATTGTTATTTTATGCATTTCTGTTAAATAAACCAAGTTTAGGAATTGCAGTTAGCAAAACTCAAACAATACGCAAAACTCTGACAATTGTTTATTGCTGTCAATCAAATAGCAAGTAGCTACGACGTTTTCAATAAAACTGGCAATGCCAGCTATGAAGAATATTGATAAGTTTTTATGCCTTCTATTTAGTTGATAATATTGAAAAAGAACACAAATTGTTTTTGCTAGCCTGTAAGAACAAAACGCTGTAAGTTTTTATGTTTTCGTTTGTTGTAGCGAATTTCGTCATACAGACCGTTAATTTTTGCAACAAATATTAAAACCATGGCATTTTTGAATAGAGAATGAAAAGACCTTTCAAATGAGGTACTACAAGCCCCTACTTCCTATTTAAAAATGTAAGAGTTGCAACTGCCACTCGAAGGGGGTTAAATTTAGGGATGAAATATTTCCGCTGTAGGATGTCATTTTCGAATCCAAAATCTACATGTCTCGGGATTTTTTATAAGTATGCACCATAATTGAGATACTGAATTTATTCCATTTGGCCTTCCACACTGTATATGTGTTATATATTTGTATGCAAAATACAAAATTAGGTGTAGGTGAAGGCATGTATGTATATATGTGTGTATGTGTGTGTTTATATGCACCTGTGTAGGTGCATGTGTAAAGTTGTGTGTTTATGTGCCTGTATTTTACTTATTATATTAGAGATATATGAGCAGTCATATTACAACTATTATTAGTTTGTTATTAATTTTCTTGATCTCAAAGCAAGTGTTAGCTCACTTATTGAGTACTTTATTTATTTACGTATTTTACATGTTTGTTGTTTGTTAATTTTCTAATACTACTATTGGTAAATTATTATTATTAATATTTTTTTTTCGGTTTCCCGATGCCGGTCCTCCCGTGGCCTCCGACGCCTCACAGGAGTCGCGCCGGCTCATCAACTACAGCCACTCCTCACATTCCACAGAGTTAGTGACTGTAGATACCAGAATCATGTGCCCTAAGCAGACGGAGAGAACCAAGAATGACCGCCTTCTGCATTTGGCCTGCCAGCCACTCGGCTGATTTTTGACAGGCCGGTATGATCTTCAGTTCCGAGAGCAGCGTAGGCTTTATCCCTCCGAGTACACCGATAATAAGGACGACCATTTTGACCGAGTAGCCTGGGTACAGCACTTGGAGCTCGTACCGGAGATCGCGATATTTGGTCCGTTTCTCCTCCTCCTTCAAAGTGATGTTTTCTCCGCAGGTGCCGAGAACTCGATGACATACATCACCTTGAGTTGATGGTCGAGGAGGACTATGTCAGGCTTGTTGGCTTGGATTAGCCTGACAGTCGGGAACGAATAATTCCAGTAAATCCGGCATTTCTCGTTCTCGACAACGGACTCAATATCTCCGGGGACGTAAGGCAGCACTGGTGTCTGGTCTACCCCGTACGAGTGCCTTAGATGGTAGTATAGCACTCGTAAAGCCGCGTTATGTCGGTGGATGTAGGCCGAAATCGCATATATAGGGCATGCAGAAAGTAAGTGCATGAGCGATTCCGGCGCCTGATGGCAGGTCCTGCAGTTGATATCAGGAACCTCTACACGCCACACGCGGCTACGGTAGACCAAGGTGTTGATAACACCATCTTGGCAGGCCATAATGAATCCCTCGGTCTCCGACTTAAGCCCTGCTGACCTTAGAAAGGCGAAGAAACACCCTGGCGAAAAAACCCCGTTTTTTCTTTTTTTTTTAAAAACCCCCCCGGGGTGGTTTCTCCCCCCCCCCCCCGAAATTTTTTTTCCCCCGCCCCCCCCCCCCCCCCCCCCCCCCTTTGTTTTGGGGGGGGGCCCCCCCCCCCCCCCCCCCCCCCCCCCCCCCCCCCCCCCCCCCCCCCCCGCCCCCCCCCCCCCCCCCCCCCCCTTTTTTCCCCCCTCCCCCCCCCCCCCCCCCCCCCCCCCCCCTTCTTTTTTTTTCCCCCCCCCCCCGGGGCCGCCCCCCCCCGGCGTTTTTCCCCCCCCCCCCCCCCCCCCCCCCCCCCCCCCCCCCCCCCCCCCCCCCCCCCCCCCCCCCCCCCCCCCGGCGGCCCCCCCCCGCGCCGCCCCCCCGCGGCGGTCCCCCTCTTTTTTTTTTTCCCCTCCCCCTCTTCTTCCCTTTCCCCCCCCCCCCCCCCCCCCCCCCCCCCCCCCCCCCCCCCCCCCCCCCCCCGCCCCCCCCCGCCCCCCCCCCCCTTCTCCCCCCCCCCTTTTCCCCCCCCCCCCCCCGCCCCCCCCCCCCCCCCCCCCCCCCCTCTCCTCCCCCCCCCCCCCCTCCCCCCTTTTTTTTTTTTTTTTTCCCCCCCTTTTTCCCCCCCCCCCCCCCCCCTCCCTCCCCCCCCCCCCCCCCCCCCCCCCTCCCCCCCCCCCCCCCCCCCCCCCCCCCCCCCCCCCCCCCCCCCCCCCCCCCCCCCCCCCCCCCCCCCCCCCCCCCCCCCCCCCCCCCCCCCCCCCCCCCCCCCCCCCCCCCCCCCCCCCCCCCCCCCCCCCCCCCCCCCCCCCCCCCCCCCCCCCCCCCCCCCCCCCCCCCCCCCCCCCCCCCCCCCCCCCCCCCCCCCCCCCCCCCCCCCCCCCCCCCCCCCCCCCCCCCCCCCCCCCCCCCCCCCCCCCCCCCCCCCCCCCCCCCCCCCCCCCCCCCCCCCCCCCCCCCCCCCCCCCCCCCCCCCCCCCCCCCCCCCCCCCCCCCCCCCCCCCCCCCCCCCCCCCCCCCCCCCCCCCCCCCCCCCCCCCCCCCCCCCCCCCCCCCCCCCCCCCCCCCCCCCCCCCCCCCCCCCCCCCCCCCCCCCCCCCCCCCCCCCCCCCCCCCCCCCCCCCCCCCCCCCCCCCCCCCCCCCCCCCCCCCCCCCCCCCCCCCCCCCCCCCCCCCCCCCCCCCCCCCCCCCCCCCCCCCCCCCCCCCCCCCCCCCCCCCCCCCCCCCCCCCCCCCCCCCCCCCCCCCCCCCCCCCCCCCCCCCCCCCCCCCCCCCCCCCCCCCCCCCCCCCCCCCCCCCCCCCCCCCCCCCCCCCCCCCCCCCCCCCCCCCCCCCCCCCCCCCCCCCCCCCCCCCCCCCCCCCCCCCCCCCCCCCCCCCCCCCCCCCCCCCCCCCCCCCCCCCCCCCCCCCCCCCCCCCCCCCCCCCCCCCCCCCCCCCCCCCCCCCCCCCCCCCCCCCCCCCCCCCCCCCCCCCCCCCCCCCCCCCCCCCCCCCCCCCCCCCCCCCCCCCCCCCCCCCCCCCCCCCCCCCCCCCCCCCCCCCCCCCCCCCCCCCCCCCCCCCCCCCCCCCCCCCCCCCCCCCCCCCCCCCCCCCCCCCCCCCCCCCCCCCCCCCCCCCCCCCCCCCCCCCCCCCCCCCCCCCCCCCCCCCCCCCCCCCCCCCCCCCCCCCCCCCCCCCCCCCCCCCCCCCCCCCCCCCCCCCCCCCCCCCCCCCCCCCCCCCCCCCCCCCCCCCCCCCCCCCCCCCCCCCCCCCCCCCCCCCCCCCCCCCCCCCCCCCCCCCCCCCCCCCCCCCCCCCCCCCCCCCCCCCCCCCCCCCCCCCCCCCCCCCCCCCCCCCCCCCCCCCCCCCCCCCCCCCCCCCCCCCCCCCCCCCCCCCCCCCCCCCCCCCCCCCCCCCCCCCCCCCCCCCCCCCCCCCCCCCCCCCCCCCCCCCCCCCCCCCCCCCCCCCCCCCCCCCCCCCCCCCCCCCCCCCCCCCCCCCCCCCCCCCCCCCCCCCCCCCCCCCCCCCCCCCCCCCCCCCCCCCCCCCCCCCCCCCCCCCCCCCCCCCCCCCCCCCCCCCCCCCCCCCCCCCCCCCCCCCCCCCCCCCCCCCCCCCCCCCCCCCCCCCCCCCCCCCCCCCCCCCCCCCCCCCCCCCCCCCCCCCCCCCCCCCCCCCCCCCCCCCCCCCCCCCCCCCCCCCCCCCCCCCCCCCCCCCCCCCCCCCCCCCCCCCCCCCCCCCCCCCCCCCCCCCCCCCCCCCCCCCCCCCCCCCCCCCCCCCCCCCCCCCCCCCCCCCCCCCCCCCCCCCCCCCCCCCCCCCCCCCCCCCCCCCCCCCCCCCCCCCCCCCCCCCCCCCCCCCCCCCCCCCCCCCCCCCCCCCCCCCCCCCCCCCCCCCCCCCCCCCCCCCCCCCCCCCCCCCCCCCCCCCCCCCCCCCCCCCCCCCCCCCCCCCCCCCCCCCCCCCCCCCCCCCCCCCCCCCCCCCCCCCCCCCCCCCCCCCCCCCCCCCCCCCCCCCCCCCCCCCCCCCCCCCCCCCCCCCCCCCCCCCCCCCCCCCCCCCCCCCCCCCCCCCCCCCCCCCCCCCCCCCCCCCCCCCCCCCCCCCCCCCCGCCCCCCCCCCCCCCCCCCCCCCCCCCCCCCCCCCCCCCCCCCCCCCCCCGGCCCCCCCCCCCCCCCCCCCCCCCCCCCCCCCCCCCCCCCCCCCCCCCCCCCCCCCCCCCCCCCCCCCCCCCCCCCCCCCCCGCCCCCCCCCCCCCCCCCCCCCCCCCCCCCCCCCCCCCCCCCCCCCCCCCCCCCCCCCCCCCCCCCCCCCCCCCCCCCCCCCCCCCCCCCCCCCCCCCCCCCCCCCCCCCCCCCCCCCCCCCCCCCCCCCCCCCCCCCCCCCCCCCCCCCCCCCCCCCCCCCCCCCCCCCCCCCCCCCCCCCCCCCCCCCCCCCCCCCCCCCCCCCCCCCCCCCCCCCCCCCCCCCCCCCCCCCCCCCCCCCCCCCCCCCCCCCCCCCCCCCCCCCCCCCCCCCCCCCCCCCCCCCCCCCCCCCCCCCCCCCCCCCCCCCCCCCCCCCCACCCCCCCCCCAGCCCCCCCCCCCCCCGGGCCCCGGCCCCCCCCCCCCCCCCCCCCCCCCCCCCCCCCCCCCCCCCCCCCCCCCCCCCAACCGGCCCCGGCCCCCCCCCCCCCCCTTATTATTATTATTATTGTTATTATTATTATCATTATTATTTAATACTGACATTTCATAATTTTATGGAAGCGTAGGTACTGCAACAACCTTGTCAAGTATTTAAGCAATGCTAAAACTTCTTCTATCATAATATTCTTATAGCGTTAAATAATTTCTTAGTAATGCAGGAGATATCAGTAGTTCCAAGAAAGGTGACAACTATTTTATCTTCATTTGCATTTTATAAAGTATATTTATGTAGGTGCATTGTTCATAAATGCATTTTAACTTTGGATAAAAATGGAAAATGTGAAGCTGGCTGTTTGTTGTATGTAGCTTAGTTATAACATGTTGAAATGTGACTGCACATATTTAAGTACTTTCATACATTCATATGTTGCTGTAAGTTTTATTTTCATGTTTTATTTATTACTTGATTCTGTTGAGCCACTTATGCAATAACATTAAACTACATTAACGTTAATTTAAATTCAAAGCTAAAATAGAGAGCCTTTTAAACATTTTAATGGAAACAAATTGTTTTATGTGTTCTTATAGTCATTTCATGTCTACGAGTATTGAAATTGTTGCTTACATTGTGACAGTCTAAATTTCTAATACTAAATTCTATGAAAGTGCAATAAGAATTTAAAATGATAAATTAATAAAGATGATAATAATGACACTCCCAACTGTTTAAAAAATCAATTACAACTATATATGCATCTCATTGTCATAAAGGATTTAAGAGCGTATCTAACTGCCGTTCTTTTAGTCGGAAGACTTATCCCAAGTAACATTTCACCGACTACCGACTACTTTTTTACTAATTTCAACGTCCGAATTATTACAAATAGTAGTTAAGTAGCGCCATAAATTTTATAGTTATGATACAATGTTGGAGCAACGTACTTAATCCTCGCAAACCTACTATTTACTTCTATTACATTTACCAAAGTTGGTTTGACGTCAGAAATATATTTAATACGTCGGGTGTGTTTTTAGATCATTATCCAATGTTGATTAGATGTTGGTAGCTGACTAAGTAGGTTTAGGTAATTTCTGGGTAATCTTCCAACGTTGGTTATACGTTGTTGACTGACGTAATAGATACTGTTAACTATAGAATCGTCTGGCAACATCGGCTGGACGTTGGTGTGAGACTTTTGGGCCTCAACTGAACATAACTTCAAAATTAATGTCGGGTATTGGTAGATATTTGGTAAAGATATATACACCAATTGTAACGCAAGGTCGGTATTGGCATGGTTGTTTGGATAATGCAGATTTCTGTACCTGAGCCTACTAAAAGTTGGTACCGGTAAAATTATATAACCATGACGTCGCTGTTGGTAAAAATAATTGCACTTATCATAGCGGTAAATCGGAATTCGTGTATTTATTTGGAACTATCACAAGTAGTCAGCTAGGTAATAATAGTTCCCGACTTCGCCATATTTTCTTGTTCCATAGAAGGAAAGAATAAACGGCCATGTTAATTATGTGTTTACAATTATTTTAAATACACAAATTTGCCTCTATTTTCAAATAAAGTAAGCAAAAAATGTTTTTATTTATTCGTAAAATTAATTATACAATATTTTAATTGCTTTTTCTTTTGGAAGGAAAATAATTTTTTTAAAACTAAAAAAATAAAAATAGTACTTCAATTCTTAAAATAAACATTATTCTTATGTGATTACTAAATTTTTCGATTTACTTCATAATATATATTTCTCAATAAAATTTCATTTGTTACAATTTTTACCCCACCAGATTTATTGAAATGATAGACATGCTTTTTCTATTTTATATATAGGTAGATACGACCAATAGAATAATATACAAAGTTGGTTAGTTTCACTACCTAAACCCGAGTTTTGTAGTCAGATTAAGGGCAAATTTTAAATTAGGTTGGTAATAGCCTGTCAACCAACTTGTAAAATATGGTAAACTTTAGTCAGTAATCATAACGACTAAAGTCGTTCCTCTACATCGAATCGACCCATATTTTATTGACCAGATTAGTACAAATATTGCGACCAGTAATGTCGTTTCGTCATCAGTATGTTGCTTGGGATATGTCGTATGAAATACCTCAACATACGTTAAATTGATGGTCGAATTCAAAATAAAAACATTTGCATTATTTTTGGATAAAATAGTTCCACCTGAAATACCCGCTCCTGGAGCCAATCTAATACCCACGCGACGCAAAATGTGTCAAATGCCAAATTAAGCTTGACAAAACCTAAATGTTCAAATATCTTCCATAATGAACATTTTCATCAAAGAAGAGTTTTCAGGTCCCCGTGGCACTGGCCACCATTCACGTACTTTCTGCAACAGCGCATTCTCTGATACACACGTGCAGATTATGACATCTGTTTGATTGACAACGGTCTTAGCTGTAGGAGCGTAATAGAAATGTGGTGATATTGATTGTGTGCTCTGAAGTTAAAATGAATTGTGCTGTATCCAGATTTGTATTACTTGTTTTTTGTTATTAGGTTTCCAATGTCAATAATAGTCAGCAGACCATGAATATAGGAACTACCGCGACGTTAGTATTTTTAAATATGGGTATTATTTAACGAGAGATAAGTATTGTTACGTCGCTGTATAGATGTGGATTGGACTATGTAGACTACTGATTACGAGGTGTGCCCCAAATGGCGCTACTAGTATTAAAACGTGAATTAAATCAAGTCAACTCCTTAAGAAGACGGAACTCGAACCGTTTGAGAAGGGCCGGGAATGTTCAGGAAAGTTCTAAATCATACATGGTTGGATATATAAGGCACATAATAGTTCAAGGAGCACAGTCTGAATTTAGAATCGAATGAGTAAAGAAGAAATAAGATAGACTAAAGTAGTGATTTATAAGTGTATTAATTGTGATTATATTTGAGACAGTCATTAAGTTATTGTTGTTAATCATTAATTAATTAATAAAGTAGTAGTTATCTGGATTATAAAAACCTAATTGTGTTGCAATACTGCAACTTAAGTAATAAAATTTTTAATAAAGTTACATAAATGTAAATAACAACATGTGATTAATCTTGAATTGGTCATTATGTTCCTTAATTTCTGTTATTGTTGGAGAGTTGAGTTGTATAAAGTTGTTAGGATATGTCGGTGATGTGAGACAAATGGGCATATATCTGTCTAGGAAGTTATTAGCCTAAGATTTTGTCTTGCTTAGTCTGCTATTCTGTGCCAAGAGTAGATACAAGCTTTTGGTTAAAGAATAGACGTTCCATATAGACATGTTAATATGTCGACTGTCTAAATGAGCCCTTAAATATTTTACAACTGATTTTGTTCATTTTTCGTGTCCCTTGATCGAAATTAGTGTTAGAAGAAATAATGAGGTGGAAATACGAGAAATTATAAAAATAGTACATTAACAATACATCGGTTCGGTGATATGAGGAACAGTGGCGCATTCCTTGACCGCTCCGATTCGAATTCGTGGCGGACCTTTAGTAAGTAAGCAGACCGGCTCGCCTTGTCACTTTTCGAAAATAATGCTAAGCTATGAATTCGTATATTTACACAAAACGAGTACGTCCCTTAATATACAACAAAGTGAGGGTTTGGCAAAATTTCTAGGTTTGGGTGTACTAGTATTTATCCAAGCACTGATGAGCTTATTTCCTAGCGTTGGTGATTGACCTTGGTGGAGAAAATAAGCCAACGTTAAATAAGCGATAAAAAATAATACAGGTCTATCAGTCACTTGCCGCAGCAGCGGATGTGAAAACATAGAAGGGGTCCGCAGGGGTCGGTTCTTGCGTCAAAATTATCTAACATATACGTGTTCGACTTTCCGCAGTTCCCGAACACTAAGCTTGCGATGTACGCCGACGATACCGCCATATACTGCCACAGTCACCATGCTCAGGGCGCTGGGCAGCTACTAAACGCGAACATGGTAAGGGCGTCGGAGTACTACGCCAAGTGGAAAGTAAAGGTGAACGTCGTCAAGTATTGTTTTCACTAGAAAAATTATAAATAATAAATTAATTACACCTATTTCGATGCAGGGCAGACAAATTGAGACGAAACAAGACGTAAAATACTTAAGCTGAAACTTTGGATAAAGGACTTTATTTTGGAAACGAGAGGATACGAAAAGTCTATTCCCTGTTTTACTATTCCCCGCCATCCGGGGGTATAAACTACCCCCTGATGGCGAGGAATAGCAGACTAAACAGGAATAATAACAAAATAATTTACACAATGATTGTGAGACCGGCCCTAATATATGCTGCGCCGGCCTGGTGTTCCACAAGCGCAACGACGTTACACAAATTGCAGTTATTGGAAAACAAATTCCTTCGCCTCATAAGTAGTTCAACAAGATATACCCACATAAGGCAATTACGACATCTTTGCAACGACATCGTATCCATAGTGGATCATATTAGAGATATCTCACAAAAATTTTACGAATTTAAACTCTGATTGTCCACTAACAGCCAACATTACATAAATAAGGAATATAACGCACCATTTCGAATAAAACATAAATTCCCGTACCAAAAGTTACCAATTTTTAAACAACATATTAAGACCTCTCCTCCCACAGAAATTGGAGGACATGCCCACACTATAAAAGGGGAACCAAAATTCAATTTTTTCTCACCTTTCACTTCTTTTTCTTTTTGTTCGTTTTTGTTGTTGAAATTCCCCACAAAATTTATTCCAGATCATAAATCAACCATCAGTAAATTGCGGCACATTATTATTTACATGAATTATTATTAAAATACCCAAAAATAAGTGGGGTTAGACGTTCCCGCTCTCCTGTTCTATATTATTTGGAGGCGAGCTTTTTACTGTAGAAGCTTTGCTCGACATAACACCATCAAAAATCCAAATTTTAGATATACAAATCTTTTAGGTTTCTTTTATTGTTTTATTGTTTAAAAGTTTTACATCTACGGCACATGTTTTTGCATGCATCGTTAATTTCTGTTCAAAAGTTATTATACAGTTTAAAAATGTTCTTGTTTTTTAGGTGTTGTATTGTTTAATGTTTCTAGTTTTAAGCTCGAACGGTCCCGTGCTGCCCGACCTAACAATTGTCCCGTTACCACCATACGCGGGGATGCTACGTCGGTAAAGGACCGGTTGTCCGGCGAGGGCAATATACAATGTTCATATTTAATTTAAATAAAAATACTTTTGAATTTGAATTTGGATGTGAAAAGATTCTATGTTAGAGATGTATGTATGTACCTAAATAATTTGTAATATTTTCCTACATACAACTGCGACTTTCTGTTCTGATTGACTAGTTGTGACAGAATGGTTTCTTAGGTAATTTATATCTCAGAGATAAAGATATTTTATAATTAGTACTATTCTATATGGGCCTAACATGGACCTTTATGGTAATTCAATAAAAAGGAATATTACACTAGATTTATGTCTGCTGATGTTAACATATCGCATCCTATTTTGCAGATAACTAGTAAACCACATTTGGTATTTGGTATATGTACACCATAACTATTAAATTTATTTAATGTAAATCATCATGCAATACATTTGACTCAGTATTTATTGAAATAATAGGCGTTTCGTTAAATAATATGATGATTTCGATGACACTAAATTAGCTTTAAACTAAAGGCAGAAAAGTTAATGAAACAATAATTATTACTAGTGACCTAAAATCAAGGTAACCTATGTCCTCTAATTTGGATTTCACTTTTTCTTGTTTACAATGCATGAACTATTATTTAAGCTTAAATTCAAAAATGGTTGATCAACAAATTGTTAAAGAAAATTTAGTTATGTAATTTTTAATGCCTGACCAACAAACTGAATCAAAAATATATTGCAACGTTCTCGATTCCAATTGAAATAAAATTATATATGAGCAAACAAAAACTGACTGACACAAACAAATGTTTTAAGTTGCTCGCTCATATGTAAAATTATTTAGTTTATTTATTTTTTTAATAAACATTGGAATATCATTTAATCCTGAAATAAAAGTTCAACAGTTTATTAAATTGGTTGACAATATAATTAATTTAAAATTCCGATTTTTATGAATTATACAAGGTGATTCTAAAATCGACCGAGTTCAGTGTAAAATTATCTAAATATTTTATTAGTGGTGTTATTACACTTAAACGCATTGGTACAAGAACCAGTTAGAAAACTTTATTTTGAGAAAAATGGAAATAGGTTTTTCAGCGCAACATGAAATTTGATATCTTTCATTTTTAAGATATTGAATTATATATGACAAAATAATAATTTTTTCAAGCAGTTTTCCCTTTGGTTGCTTTAATCCATTAGTATTAGTTAAAAAAGTTGCACATGGCCCTTTATTGCTACCACAAGTTAAATAAAATGAAATTTGTTTTATATTTTTATTAACACGCTTTTATTAGCTTCACCTGTATGTTTGTGAGTTTGTTTGTTTGTATACCAACTCTTTGGACTCGATTTTGACCCACTTTGAACGGACAGATTTAATTGAAACTTTGCACACTTACGAACAACCGGTAACAATACAATAATTTGATAAGTTTATATCATTATCCTGATCAGGATCGCCAGAATTAAATAATTTCCTCATGTATCCTCTGCGTGAGAGCAAGTGGCTTATTACTGTTAGTACATTCCGTGATTCTCAGTTCGTTCGTTGGCCGAGCGGGCTAAGGCGCAAGTCTTAGTCGACGCGAAACGACGGACTCCTCGGGCGTGAGTTCAAATCCCGTCTATGGCTGAAAAAAAAAATATTTTTTTTTCAGAAGTATCTGTTGGATCGTAATATGTTATAATATCAGCATCAATAAGCAATATAAATATAGTTTAAAAAAACTAAAAAAACACGCTTTCAGAGCACATCAAACTAAAAAGTGAAAAATAAATATAGTTTAAAAAAACTAAAAAACACGCTTTTAAAGCACATCAAACTAAAAAAGTGAAAAATAATTATTAATATAAACTGAAAACAATAATGAACGAAAAATACTAGTATTATTGTGAAAAAAGCGTGGGGCGCTTTGTGCCATATTTTTCGTATATCGAGCAATTCACGCTTTTTTCACAATAATACTAGTATTTTTCGTTCATTATTGTTTTCAGTTTATATTAATAATTATTTTTCACTTTTTTAGTTTAATGTGCTTTAAAAGCGTGTTTTTTAGTTTTTTTAAACTATATTTTAGATATTATTGTTCTGTTGAAAAGCATTTTATTAATTCATAATACACATAAACTCATTGATTTATTCAGGCAGTAAACAATGGGGTACTTTCGTCCCTCCAGAAACCTAGAAATATCAGATTTGACTTCTATATGTCGTATAATGTCTTTTAGTAAAAATAATCGTTGTTACTTATAACTTGTGAGCAGTTTATTAAATGCATTAGAGCATCAAATTGTTGATTATAAATTATGAGATAGTTCAGAAATAAAAGAATAATCAGTTTTTAAATAAATAAACATTTATTATTTTATTTTTATTAACATATTATGTTTTAAGTAAGTATATATAGATATTAGAAAATTCCGATATTTACTTTATTCTGTGTCATCATCGTTATCTACTACTATTACTTGTCGTTTTAACGTTGGATAAAACCATAAGTAAGCGGCCGTGGGTACAAATTCTTGATTAAGTGGCTCAAACTATCGCCTTTTTTTCGATTTTATTGTAGTGTATGCAAATTGGACATTCATCAAATCTGTGTTGATTTCTTTGCTTTTCTATCATGGATAATCCTCACCGACAGAATGTGACTGGCCTTCTAATACAAAAAACTTATCAACATATTCGCTGCTGTGTATAAGAATTCTGTATTTTGTAAACGTTTTAGCTGCAGCGATTTTCTTGAAATATGGCAACCAATGAGTCTGAAAAAGTGTTATGAGATACTTAATATTATTTGGTGCCAAATCCGCCTATGCGTTATTCGTACATAGCCTGTTATTGATACCATATAAGTCTCAAACATTCTGATAGACTTAGTATCGTTTAGGGTAAGAGACGGTTATGTATGTGTAAATAAATTTTCTTTTCCCCATAACGATGGTATTATAGCAAATGATGCAGCATATTTTAAGTAGCAGTAATCCAGTCTTAATTCAGTTTGAGACAAACTGGCGTTTAGCCGGTTATTGCACCAATGGCTCCAATTAGAAAATCTGGTAGTTAGCAGTATTTATACAAAATAATGATCTTTAATTACATCTTGCATTAAAGCTCAGATTTCCAAAGATTTCTGTTATTTTTTACCATCGTTATTGTAACGCATTTTTTGAAAGTATTTAAATAGTTTTGTCAGTGCTTTATATTTATTATTGGTGACTGATTTTATGACTTATTATTAGTGTACTGTGAAGAAATTATACACCATTTCTGTATTGTATGAATAAACAAGTGTAGTAGAACTGTTGTCCAGTCAATTATTTTACAAAGCTACAGTTCACATTAAACAAAAAATTAAAAAAAAAAAAAAAAAATAAAAAGAGGAACCGCCGAGGAGTACCTAAAACTTGAGGTCGCGTTTGAATGTAACGAGTATTTTTTATTTAACACAAATTGTATAATTAAGAGCCAACAAATTTTATTTCTTAAATAGTCTCATTAGGGTAAAACAATTTCAAATGTGTCTTCAGCTATAGCGTACCCAATAACGTAAGGACAGCCGACCTTTTGCAGCATTATTATTTATATGGAATCAATATAAACTACTTATTCATATCTAGACACTGGACAATTTCCATGCGTACAAGGCCGGCACATATGGCAAGAGACAGTAACTATCATTTAATGAAACCTCTTGTAATGTGTTCAAGGCATTTAGTATAGACTGCAAGGCATGAGCTAGACAAGTTACATAAATCATATTGAGATATATGGATCGTAAAAGTCTGGCAGCTTTACATATACACCGTGTTCCAGGATAGATGTAAAAGGTGCAATGAACAACAAATTGTTGAATTTTGGAATATTTCGGCATTTATAAAAATTACCATTAATGAACTACTTTTATTTCTCAGGATATGTAAAAATTCTATTCAAAAAAGTTCTTTGGAATACAATTTGTGCCTCCTTATAAAATTTCAGAATGTAATGTATAAATACCTAATGACAAGTTTTATATGTAGAATTTAAGAATATTTATCGTGTAGATAGACTTAGTCCTTTCCGGCGGATATCACACTTGTATCCGTTCCAACTAGGGATGCCGATTCAATAATCGATTTCTAGGAAAAGGAGCTGAAGAATATCAATTTTTAATCAATTATTTTCCCGTCGATATTTTAACGAATCAATTCTTTTTTTTCAAAAATCGGATCGGAAAGTCGACATGTTATTTTACTGTCAAAATGTCAAACTACAAAAGAATGACGACTTTTGTTCTGATTTGATTGGTACCAAGTAAATAAGCTCAGCTCAGATTGGTATTGCTTGTTGGTATATTCATTTCGTTTCTTACATCATTTTGTTTTTGTTCCCCTTTCCTCTCCTCATCCTTTCCCTCTTTTTAAAATGGTTCGTTGTATTTGTGTAGTTTTTGGATTTTTTTGCTGGTAAAATACATGAAATGAAAACGGAATTACCTACATGATTCGTAGAATTGTAATAGAATAATTATGCAATAAAAGAATTAAACATTTACCGTGTATTTTAATACATTATTTGAGGTGATGTTAGTAAAAAACAATTATTGTTATTATTTATGTAAAAAATATCTATTTTAGTTTTTTGTTGATTTTAAACAGTTTATTATTGGTATTAGTCTTACTATAACAACTTCAACTAATCACCTATTAAGGAATCGATTTTCTAACGATCGATTTTTTTCGTTTCAATTTTTTTCGTTTCGATTTTTTATTGAATCGAACCTTTTAGGCAACGATTCAAATCGATTTAAAGATCGATTCTTTTTTACAAAAACCGTCATCCCTAGTTCCAATCATACAAATTACCAGGAGAGGACGGAGTATTTCCAGCTCTACTACAAAACGGACTGGTAATATTGCTCCCGTTCATCATTAAATTATTCATAGCTAGTCTGGTAGGGAATTATATCCCATCTAGTTGGTCGGAGGTTAAGGTAGTATATATACCAAAAATGGGTAGGAAAAAACCAAGCCCCAAATCGCTTAGACCAATTAGCCTGACATCTTTTCTGTTGAAAGGCCTGGAGAAGTTGCTGGACGGATATAACAGAGGGAACATCCTGAATCATCATCCCCTCAATATCCATCAGTATGCCTATCAGACAGGAAAATCAACAGAACTAGCACTCAACAACCTAGTCGAGAATATCACACAATCCCTTCAAATGAAGAAAATTGCGGTGGAACCTATTCTCGACATTGAGGGAACATTTAACAATGCAGTGCCCGACTGCAGCAGTTTCTGCCAGAGGAATAGAGTCGACTACAGGCGACTGGATTCATGCAATGCTATTAAACAGAACCATAACAATGTCTCTACAGGGAGAAACAGTTTAGAGCCACAAGAGGATACCCGCAAGATGGGGTTCTTCCCCCCCTTCTGTGGTCACTCCTTGTGGACGACTTACTGCCTATTCTCACACTGTAGGAGGTTGAGATTCTAGCATATACAGATGATTTAGTCATACTAGTCAGAGGAAACTTCGAAGGAGTAATATTGTAAACAATGATGACTACAAATCATCAACTCATCCCAATCATGATAAATTGTTTAAATTTCGTCCTTTCCTTAAAAGTTTTCAAGAAAATATGAGAGAACTGCCCCCAGAAAAGAAAAATTCAATAGATGAACAGGTTATTCCTTTCAAGGGTCGCAGCCACTTGAGGCAGTACTTGAAAAATATACCTCAATACCTCATGAATGGGGGTTCAAAAGTTTTATTCGAGCAGGTTCGTCTGTTTTAGTGTATGATTTTTCGATATATACAGGCAAAGGTACTTGTGAAGATGTTGGTTTGGGCTTTTCTGGAGACACTGTTATGTTTCTTACAAAAAATCTTTCAGATGGGCAGAATTTTAAAGTATATTTCGACAGCTGGTTTTTTTTACTTCAGCTAGCTGTAGCCCTGAAAGAATGACAAATATTATGTGTGGGAACTATTAGAAGTGCTCGCATGGGCAAATGTCCCTTCGCTTCTGAAGTATTGCTTAAGAAAAAAGGCGGTGGAATTTCTGACATTATGATTGAATCAGTCCACAATGCAGCTCTGGTAAGGTGGTTTGACAGGAAGTCGATTAATTTTATATCTATATATGCAGCAATTGAATCACGGGATCAGTGTAAACGATGGAACCAGGAAAAAAATCAATTTAGGTTCATTAGACCTTACGTTGTGAAAGAGTACAACTCATTTATGGGAGGTAATGACCTTGCCGATATGATACTGGAACTTTACCGTATCGATCAACCAAATGGTACAGGAGGATTGTCTACTGGTGTTTGGGAGTGGCTGTAGTTAACCGATGGTTGCTGTACCGCCAACTTCAACAATCACGTGGAATAAAATGTGAATTTATTTTGGTAAAATTTCAAGCCACCATGGTTGCAGCATTTTCGAATTCAGGCAAAGATAGCAAACGTGGCCGTAAAATTAGTTTGGAAAATATAACAAATAATAAAGGAAGAGAATTTCAGCCTAGACCTGTTGCTGATGTCACATACGATCAAGTAGGTTATTGGCTGGGATATGAAAAACTAAGTGACGCTGCAAATATTGCCCTAATACTTGCACCACACAAGTTATTTGTGCAAAATATAACATTAATTTATGTTTGTTGCATTTTTTAAGATAAACCTAAAAAAATTTTATTGATTGCCCTTTTCTAACCTTCTAATGAAATTTGGTATTATTTTTTTGTGCATATTGAATTCGATTTTAAATGTATTCATAGAGAATGTTCAAAATTGCCTCTTCCTAAACAAAACATCTTCGAACTCTTAAATTCATCGATCGCTTGTTATACCATTCAAAAATCCCTGAGGTATTTCTAATTTGTTCACAGCCATTTACAATTATTTATCGTATCTAGGGGATTTAAATCTGGCGAGCGAATTGGCCCCGGTTGTTGTCAATTTTTTTTCAATATCACTGATTTTATATTATTTGGTACATCCTCAAACAATTCGTGTGAATTATTTTGCGGCAATGCGAGATATGGTTCTTCATTTTTCGTGGCAGAAAAAAATGGTCCTAATAAAATATCAGCAGCAACACCCGTCCAAACCTTCAAACTAAATTACTGTTGTTGGCGAGATTCAATAAACGCATGTGGGTTTTCATCAGCCCAAACATGTGTGTTGTGAAATTTGACGATTCCGTCTCGCTTAAAACCTGCATCCATAAAGAAAACCAATGACTTCAGAATTCTGAAGTCACTGAAGAAAACAATTCGGATAAGCAGAGGAATCCTAAAACCATAGAGAAAAATGAGGACGTAAAATGCAATCTGAGGCTGGGGAAAGTGCCTATATACTCTGAATATGATATGGCAGAAGTAACTGTACACCTTTTTTAAGTAAGGGCTTGAGATTTATCATATTCTTCAATCACTCCTTGAATTTAACACTTTGATTTCGAATTAGTTTTGAACATTGATTGTAATGATTCACTCTTGGCTATATATGAACGTTGGTAATTTTATCATCATTTATCAATTTCAATCTTTTTCGCAAAACAATCTCCAATTATTTAAGGAATTCGCTTGCGGTAATAATCAGACTGGGCTTTCGTAAATTTTTCTTTATTCATAGTTTGAAATAAAAAACAACACTGACAACACGGATCATGTGATCAAATTAAAATAAATTATAATATTTTAGCGAACTCCGAAATAAAATACAATTATAATTTTCGTCTCGTTTTTACCACTGGAAAATCCTCGTTTAATAGATGAGTCTTAGGTTTTATTAATTTTTGAACAATTTTAATGTAAAATCATTATCAAAACAACGTTTGCCTGTATAAATTAGAGCATTCCTAAAGTACATTATTAACGTAAAAGTTGTGATAATTTATTGTAACTCTAAACCTAAAATAACGTTCTACAATAATACTAGGTAGGATTAATGGATGTAGATAATAATTATACATTTGTACCTCAAAATATTTGAATCAACTAGAAATGGTACAAGATACTAACATAATATATACTAAAAATAATAATACGAATTTGTAAGGCATTATTTAACTCAACATTTAGAAACAAGCGTTTTGTGTGTTTTACCTTGTTTCAGCGCTGTTTAAATTTGCACTACTACATCTACTCGAACTTATACACAGTTAATCTTAGACACAGTAAATTCTCTAAATCTTACGTCGTTTAATTCATTAGATGTGATGCCAGGATATTAACTTAGTGACACTGGGAATAGCATTTCCCAAAAGTACTCAAAAAAACTATTTTTTAGCTAACGTATACAGTGCGTCTTTAGAATAATGTATAAATTTATTCAAATTGTAAGAAAGCGGATAACAAACAATAGCTCGTACAGCTTGATTTTAAATACATTCCGTTATATATAAAAAAATGTTTTTAAAAATATTTGTAAATGTTATTACTATAGGGAAAATTTATGACATGGCAAAGATGAACCCTCCTATCATATTCCGTATTACGCATGATATAATAGCAATAAAAAGAAACTTCTGACCTTATACATTAACCTTTTTCACGTCAAATCCTCACCGATGAGGGTCGTCCACCGTTGCGAAATATAAACTGAAAAATGAATAATTTTGCGCCTATAAACGTCTATAGGCGCAAAATTACGCCTATAAATGCCATACTTTACATTTGTGATAAAAATAATGCAAGTAAATGGAACTTTTTTACATGGAACAATAATCTGATTGTGTACGTGTTAGAATTATTAATGTTAATACTAAGAAAATGTAAAACACAGTTAATGTTTCATCTGAACATCCTATGAGTAATATTGGTGCATTGGGGTGGGCGAGTCTTCATAAATAGCATGTGGGCAAGTGTTTCTTTACTCATCAGATTTGCGAGGAGCTTTGACTCTCCCGTGCCGACGAATTCAGGGTGACATGTTATTTAGTTATGGTGTTGTACGTATAGAGAGCGATTGTAAAGATTTTCTGGTTAATGTTTTTATTTAAGATATAGACGATAACTTTTGTTTAGTGTAGTGCCTTTGTAGACTACAAAATGGAGAGGAAGTTGGTGCCATCCGAAACTACGCGTATGGATTAAGGATTATCCTGAGTTGGCTTTTTATGTTGTGGAGCTCGTATGTAAAGTGTGTAACGTTAAATTGTTCTATAAATGGAAAATCGGTATTACACATCATGTGGCGATGAAAAAACACCAAACATTAATTAGCGGAAACCAATAAGACATTCAACAAGGACTGACTAGTATTTATGGTTGGGTGTAACATTCCCTGGAGGCAATTAGACAATCCGATATTCAGGAAATTTAGAGAAAATTGTACATGGCGACAATATGCGAAAATGCAACTGCCTAGTTCCACTCCACTAAGAAAAGACTACTTGCCCTAAGTAGCTGACCATATTATTGGCAATGTTCGCTCCAAACTTGAGGGCAAATATATTTAGCTTAGCGTGGATGAGACAACCAACGCAGCGGTATCGAAAATTGTGAGAGCCTTGGAGGAACTGCATGTCAGGAAACATCTATCTTTATGTAACTTGTCTGGCACATACCGTACACCGAGTGGCAGAATCAGTTAGGGAGTATTATCCCCAGTGCGACCCTGTTATTTACGTTATGTCTCATGCCATAAGTTTTCCCCATGTATAGTTTTGACGTCATTGATTATTTGTCTTAATGGAGACTTCCATTTTTGATAGTACTATTTGAAAGACGACATTTTGACATACGTAGCACCAGAAATTATATTATTATATTGATTGCATTTAACAAATTTTCATCATAAATAAATGTTTCCTCACAAAAACTGTTACGTAAAATACCTTATTTCTGATACGCAAACAAATGCCCTTTCAAATGGGACATTTTAAAAAAAATGTTGATGGTGTCATAATTTTTTTTCTGTACTTAAAATAGTGAAATTTATTTAATAATCCTTCTGTCTGATTTTTTTTATTCATTTTATAACGATTCTTTCGAATTTATGTCTTGCTTTACGGAAACACTGTATAACTTTGATCGTGGTTACGGTATTCCGACAAGTAAATGAACGCTGCTGGATGCTCATGCTGATGGTCTCGGATGGTATTTATCTAATAGCTCGAACAGATCTCTGTCCATTAACTGGACTGAGGGTGTGAAGTACATTGCAAAGAATCATGCACATTCTCCCTTTTCTCTTAAATTGCCGATAATTTTGGGTTGATGCACAACAACCCCACAGTGCTCGTATAGTAGGGACTATTTAAATGAGGTTGCAGTTGAGGTTCTCGAGCGGCCAGCACATAGTTCAGATCTTAATCCGGTTGAAAATTTGTGGGCTGTCTTTAGCAGCAACTAAGAAATCCTGTTTGACACATAGAGTGTACAGGGTGTTTCAATGATGTCACGACAAACTTCGAGGGATGATTCCTCTAGTCAAAAAAGCAAAAAAAAAGAATTTTTTTTAATGTAAAAGTGTAAACTTCTGATAATGATTTATAGATTCCAACACTATAATTTTTCATTATAGCTGTATTTTACAAGTGAGTTAAATTATATATTTGCAAATTCTTATGATTACAGGGTCGCAAATAAAATATAACTTAACATTTTTGCAGTTGCGCATAACCAATGCAAGTCGTCATTACTGTGAAATCATTAAAAAGAAGTATAAATTGATAAAATTGTTTACGAGCAT